>OZ023273.1:100628888-101148081 GCA_964007475.1 Hybos culiciformis
CAAATAAACCTCGACCATATATTCCATTATCTTTTCGTAAAATCATTTTTGATTCTTTATATAATTTATCTCATCCCAGTATTCGTGCTACTCGAAAAATTATTACATCTAAATATTTTTGGCCTTTTATGAATCTATTAATATTAAGATTAAGTGGTCTAAAAATGTTTAAATTGTCAGAAAGCTAAAATTTATCGTCACACTAAAAACTACTTTCAGGTACATTTCCACTTCCTTCAGAGATTTCAGAATATTCATATGGATATTGTTGGTCCTCTACCGCCGTCTAAAGGATGTTCGTACATTTTAACAATTGTTGATCGATATACTCGTTGGCCCGAAGATATGACTTCTACTACTATTGCTTCTACATTTTTCAATCAGTATATTTCTGGTTTTGGCGTTCCATTGTCTTTAACAACTGACCAAGGTAGGCAATTTTAATCAAAATTATTTACAGAGTTATCTAAATTTTTAGGTACTCATAAAATTCGAACTACAACTTATCATCCTCAATCAAATGGTTTAGTTGAACGTTTTCATCGCCAACTTAAATCATCTTTAATAGCTTGTTGTAATACTATTAACTGGCATGATGAAATTTTTATTGTTCTTCTAGGTTTTAGAACCGCGATTTAAGAAGATATTAAGTATTCATCTGCTGAATTTGTTTATGGTGAAAATATTTGTGTTACTAGTGAATTTTTCATTTCAAATACTTCTCAACCTTTAGATCATTCACAATTAATTACAAATTACGTTGAAATTTTAAACAAATTCGTCCAGTTCCAACTAGAAATAAATCATATGAAAATTTTTATATTCCAAATGTTTTACTCTCGAGTAAATTTGTATTTGTGAAATCATTTAACAAAAAAATTTTAAATCCTCCTTATGAAGGTCTATTCGAAGTTCTTCAACGTTTTGACAAATTTTTCAAAATTAATTTCAATGGTAAAATTAAACATATTTCGATCGATCATTTAAAACCAGCACATTTTTCTCCTTCATTACAACATTCACTGCCATCTACAATACCTACTCATAAAGTTTCTTTTTCTTTATAATTTTTTATCTGGAAGCGGGGTATTGTAGTGGTTCATTTTATTATTAAAAATCAACACATCAAGTTTTTAAAATGTAAATTTGAATTTTGATTTTATATTCAGATTATTTTTTAGTTCTCATAGAGAAAGTTTGAATTAAAAAAAAAAAAAATTAAAATTATTAATTTTTCTTTAAAAATAAATTATTATAATTATTCAATATAAATATTTTTCTAATATATTATAATTAATTATAAATAAACTTATATATATATATATATAATTCTAAATAACTAAAATAAATACTTAATTTTAACTTTTTATTGTGTACGAACGAAGATGTGGACGAACGAAGATGTGGACATTTGAATGATCTTCTGTTTCGATCATCTGTTATCTTACAATTATTAAAACAAAATTCTTATGGTATTATTGGAAGACTCGTTCTTATTAGTATTATAAATTTTACAATTCGGGTAAAACCATAAGTCACAAATCACAAATAATTCTTTTATCGAGAAAAACTTATTAAAGCTTCTGACGACGCGTACAAATAATCATTACAAAAATAAAATAAAACAAAGGTATAGAAATACAAGCTTCTTACAAGTGTTACAACTTTTCATATTAAAAAACAAAGAATGAAGTCTAGATTGCAACTTTCGTAAGCTTTAAGAGAGTTTTAATAATTTTGAGGTATCTGAATCAGGATCAAGTGAAAAAAGAAACTCTTTGTTTTTAAAAAAGAACTTCTGTCTTCAATAAATGAGGACATGAGTGGATTAGTGGACGACCTCAATTATCAAGCTTTTCTACAATCAAGTTGACCTTAGAAATTAGTTTAACCAATTCCAAAGCACTCTTAATTAATTTTAGCGCTGGGTTCTTTTCTTTTTCGCATTTAAGGTGACCCTCGTTATCATAAGTTAAACCATCAGAACCACAAACAGGTGCATGTCGGCTTGTGTATATACAATCTTCAGCAGCAGCCAATGATAATAAGAAAAAGCAGAAAATGCAAATAATGTTAAATAATTTCATTTTAATTTAATTTTTTTTTTTTTTTTGAAGCACAATACGTTAACTCTATTTGAGCAAATTTGTATTATTTCTAATTTCAAAATAACAAAATTTTTGCTTAATATATATATTTAAAATAAGGTAGTTAGTGAAAGTGATAAGTGATGAACCTTCCACCTTTACGAGGTCAACAGATAATAATTCTTTTTTGATTAAATTCATTTTGGTGGGTATAAACCGCAGGGGGAATAAACGCCCATAAAAAGTATGAAATAACACGCGCAATACTGAAAAATGTTCAAAAACTTATCTTCCGAAAAGAGAAAAAATCTAACTAAAAAATTTTCGACCTTAGTCTTTAGTTTATTAGGCCGTTAATTCCTTAAACGAAATATTTATTAATAATAACAACCACAGGTTTCCAATGTGGGCGTTAATTTTTTGGGCTCATTGCTATAGTTGTCTTCTTCATGAAATGTTCCAGAAACCTGGTACCTGAATGTAAAAAAATTGACTGCCAAAAATTTAAAACTCTGAAATCGCTACGCCATCGGATAAATAAATAATTTCACAATTTCATATTAATTTTTAAGTTATATTTGTATGCCTTGTTTGCGGTATAATGAATTTTTTCAGGTCAAAGATTAATTGATTCATACACGGTTGAAAATCGGGTTTTTTACGGTATTTTTTTATTCAGATTCCTAAATTAGGTGGGACCAGCCCATTATTGAAATAACTTTCAATATAAATGCTCTAAATATTATTACAAAAAAAAGTAGTAGATAGAAAAAATATGCACCCGGAAAGGCCTAATAAAAAAATATAAAAATGATAAAAATAATATGTATAAAAAAAAATAATAAAAAATAACTAAGAAGTAGAGAAAGTAAAGTAAGATGAATTCATGTTCTTAAATTCCTCGGATGAATACACGGATCTGCTAAAAAGAGTTAATCTCGCACAGCAAATTAAAAGCTGTCTTATAATGACACCGAAGCTTACATTAGTTTTTTTTTTGGTAAATGAACGATTTAAAAACGCTGATATGTCGAAAAATTGCTAAGATCACCATCCTAATTGAATTATTCAAAAACAAATGTTAAATGTTAATTTTACGAAAAGAAAAATTAAAGACATAGTTATAATTATATATATAAATATAATTAAAACTATAATAAAAGTAAACAAATTAATATTTAAATATTAAGCTTAAATGATTTCACCTTCAAGTAGTCTTATGTCTAGTAAAATCGATTCTAAAGAATTTGGGACAGTACCTTATAAATAAAGAATGTTAGACAGGTTTCAACATTTAAAATTAAAATGTTTTTCGGATTTTTTTTTTAATCACTCTCTATTCATACTAATTATGGAAATCCGTCAGCAGCCCCCTAGTCCAATCCTTAGTCAAAATTGGGGTTAAACTTTAATTTATGTTCCTGAAAATGGCAAAAATTATCATGGAAATTTATTTTCAGGCGCCAGTTCGAATTCTTGGACATAATCGCAGCATTTCAATTGTTTTTAGCTTCCTTTAATTGACATCTCTTTTCCTATAAACTAATTTTAATCAGAAATCATTAAAACTAAAAAAAAAATATATATAGTTTTATATGAAAAAAATTTCGACCGTTCACTTGTTGAGCTTATAAGTTATTGTCTGTATTTGGGAAGTCAACGAGATTCCGCATATTTTCGCTATAGGCAAACGAACAAACGAAGAGAAGTGAAAATTTATAGTCCGTTTTTGAATTTTTGGTGGAAAGAATAAAGTTTTTCATCTTTCAATTTTAACTTTAACTATTTTGAAACCACTTATATATGTATGTTATGTAAAAAATATTTTTTAATGAGTAAAAATAATAAACATTTTCATAAATTTTTAATATTATATTTTTATTATTCGAAAAATAAACATTTTACATTTAACAATTTCCATCTTTTACGAATGTCAAACCTGGATTATTTCCCTTCGCACAATTGAGCTCACCCTCGTTACCATAAGTTATGCCATCAGAACCACAAACAGGTGAGTATTCATCTGTGCTTAAACACGGTTCAGCAGAAACAAATGCCAATAAGAAAAGGCAAAAGATGAAAACAATATTCAATAATTTCATTTTTAATTTAATTTTTTTCTTCTTAAATACGTGAACGCTTATGCAATTCCGGTTCAATTCTGAATAATTTATGTTTATAGTATAGTATTTAAAATTAGGTAGTCACTGATACTGATAAGAGTTTCACCTTTTTATGTGTCAACTTTACAGATAACATTTTGTTTTTATTAAATTCAATAATTATTATATTTATAAGAACTACATTTTTTTTAGAATTTAATTAATTGTGTGAATTATAAAATATTTTAGGCAAAATAAATATGCATATATGTATGTATATAATATTCCTAATGTTAAATAAAATTATCTAAAATTTATAATATAATATAATTTATAAAATATTTTTATAAACTAAAAAGCCATAAAAACTGAAATAAATAAAAACATTATTCAGTTCAGAACAAAAAAAAGTTAAAAAAAAATAGCCTATTAACAAAATCACGATATTACAGACCCGCTTCAATTTTATCGCTAATTATCAGATATAGAGTACATTCTCCCAATCCTTACAAGAACTAATCTTCAATATCAGAATAATAATGTGTCTGTTTGGCGTTTTCGACTACAAACGGAATTATTTAAATAGAAAATTTTTTGCTGTTTCTTGATATAACAAAGCTCCAGCTAAAAAAGTTCCCAAGTATTCTCAAAAGACTTCAAATATATTAAAATTAAGTTTTCGAAGAGTCACCAAATAAATTCACATTAACAATATCTTCGCAAATTTTTATTCATGTATATTATACAATGAGGACAATAATTATGAGATTATAATTATCTAATAGTTTTTAAAACACATATATATACTTAAATAATGAGTCGATAAAAGCTAAGAGTTTTGAACTAACGAAAAATAAAAAGAAATTTATAGCACAATCAAATAATGTAAATCAATACATTGCATTTAAGCTCTTGAGACAGAAGCCAATTGACCTTTAGATTGGTTTAAACAAAAAATTTAAATGGACTGAAGATAGATGTTGCCTGTAGTGATGGTAATATATTATCATTGTGGGCAAAAAAAAAAAAAACATTTTACATATTTTATGTTTTTACTTTGTTTCGTAAAAAAAAAACTATTACGTACATGAATGATGACGTAAACTGCAATGCTATGAATTAATCATTTATATTTTATAAGAAAAAAAAACATATGTGAGTCTCGGGACACACGGAAGAAGTGAAACTTCATGGCAAGTAGTATTTTCTGGGAAGGCTAAATAAATATTTAAAATGGCCAAGTGCATATAAGATATGACGCCGATCGATTTTTTCGACGGCGACTAGTTGATTTTTGCCCTTCGAATGCTGCGGCCAGTCGACTTAAAATTACTTGTTTTGGGGAATTCGGCGGCTTAGAAAAAATTAAAACCCAGCGACTGCTTGTACCTTGTTCGCATTCTAATTTAAATTCCAATTAAATTCCGGAAAACAAATTACCGTTCGCATTACAAAATTTGATGAGAAGTGGAATTTAAAAATTTAGAAAGAGAAAAAATTTTTGTTGTTGAAAATTTTGACTTTTTATCTCACTTTTTATCAATTTTATTTGGTTTTTTTTTTTCATTTTACTCGAATTTGACAAAAAAAATTGTTGCCAACTATAATAAAATTTCAAAAAGTGAGTGAAAGTAACTATAAATATAGAATTTTAACCCTGACAAACTAGAATATGAAAGTGGAATATACATATTCCGGAATATATTTTTATATGAAAAATCCAGTTCATTTTCCTGAAATATTCCGGAAAACAGCATATTCCACTAATGCGAAGACCATATTAGAGATAAAAGCATTTAAAAATTCTAAAATACTTTTTAAGCTCAAAAAGTTTAGTGGCATAAAATTATTTCAAAATGGCTAGATTTATGGCAACACTGATTGCAGATGATTTCTACTATATTTTAAGCTGTAAACACAATTCCGGTTATTAGCGACAATAATGTATGAAAAAACAGCAGCGTCATGTTTTCTTTTTGTTGCCCGAAAAGTTTAACCTAAAATAACTTTTTCAAATATGCCTGAAAAATTTCATGTTTATTAGTACTTCTTCTGAAATGGAATTGTAATAAACATATTCCTCCTGCATTTTATTAGTGTAATTTAATGTCAAAAATAAATTACACTAACAAACTACAAATTACATTAAGAAAAATTTTTTTCTCATTTCATCTAACCACTTGGTTAGGGTTCAGTTTCATCAAAAATTGAATCGAATAATCTAGTTATAAAAACCATCCACTAGAGGGACATCTGTTAATTCAATACAATTAGAAAGAGAACACAATATAAATTATCATTGTTTATTTTATTCTTTTCTTTTTATTTTCATGACAGCAGAAATGCCATGAAAAGTTTTTGAAGTGGTTTTTTTTTAAATTAATTTTATGAAAATAATGAAACATAATAAATTTAAATGAAAATTTTTAATTTTTTTTCACATCGATTTGGAAAAAAATTATTTTTTTTTTGCATTAAATAAAAAATTGTATAATTTTTCTTTTCGCGGATATGAAAAAAATAAATTAGTGCTAAGTGCACAAAATTGTGAACGAAAAATAGAAAATTGTGGTTAAAAAATAAAAATATAATTGGAAAAATATTTGAAAATAAAAAAGGTTTGTGCCAAAAAAAAAACTTGTTGGTTCCCGGAAATTCATATTGTTTTTTTGTTCTTTCGTCTTTATTTCACAAAATTTTTTATTATTGTTTTTTTTTTTTGCCTTTTTTTTTGACAATAATCGTTCGGATTTTGACAATAGCCGTTCGGATTTTGCCTTTTTTTTTGACAATAATCGTTCGGTTTTTGACACTTACATTTTTTTCACTCTCAATCACAATGCCTCTAAAGAAGTTTCACTTCAAAAGAAAAAGTTGCTTCTAGTGTAGCTGAATTTTAAGGGCTAGTGTAACCGCCAAATAAATTATAATTTATGTTCAAATTTTGTTTCCCCACAGATGTCGCTTTCATCACAACATTTTTTTCTACAAAAATATTAACAGCGTTATGGCAAGGCAAGTCACCTGAAGGCCAATAAAAAAATAAAGAAAAATAAGAAAAGTAAAAATAGAACAAAATATAATAATAATTGTTTATTTAAAAAATTATTAAAAAAAAAAAGAATTTAATATTCAAATAAATATATATTTAAAAAAAAAAATTATTATGTTAATAAATATTTAAAATAAGAAAAAAAAAATATTAAGTGAATTTTGTTTATTTTAATTTTCCGTAAGTTTAAAAAAAAAATTGTTCCATCCATTGTCCACCGCCACCAAGTCCAATAAAAAAAATATTATTCCAACAATTAATTATTAATATGAATTCATTTTTATTTTAATTTTTCATTCATCATTATTAAAATTTCCCGCAGGAAATTCATATTGTTTTTTTGTTCTTTCGTCTTTATTTCACAAAATTTTTTATTATTGTTTTTTTTTTTTTTGCCTTTTTTTTTGACAATAATCGTTATGATTTTGACAATAGCCGTTCGGATTTTGCCTTTTTTTTTGACAATAATCGTTCGGTTTTTGACACTTACATTTTTTTCACTCTCAATCACAATGCCTCTAAAGAAGTTTCACTTCAAAAAAAAACTTTTGTCTCAGAGGAGTTAACATGACATTGTTACATGCTTTTAAATATGTTGAATTTTGTAAATGTATGCGCAGTTATATATTGAAAATAAAATCCAGTATTAATTTAATATTTTTATTTGTTTTAATACAAACAAAATAAATAAAATTTAACTTTCATACTTCATACAAAACTAAAGAAAAATAATGCATTTTCTTTAGAAATTTAATGAAAATTCTTAATTCTGTACTAATATAGAATGCTCATAATTTATATAGTAACTATTCTTCCTTACAGTTTAATTAAAGCATTACGTTATTTTTTACTTAAGTTAATAAGTTGATTGTAACAACGATACATTATACAGCAATACATAATATTTAAATTGTGGTTATAACATGTCATGTTAAAATTATTATCTTTTTAACTTTATTCATAATTATATGGATAATATTTTTAAGATTTAAAGAAAATAAGTTCTAATGCCTAAAATGATAAACTTTCTAAAAATATTTTACAAAAATAAAAAAAGATATGGGTAGTTTTTGTTAGATGATAACGATTAGATAAATAAAATTTAAAGTAAATTAAAAAAAAAGGTCGTAGACTGCGTCCGTCGTGTTTTTGACAACAATTTTAAAATGAAAATGAAGTAAAAATTAGATATTATGAAAATAAACTTTAAATTCATATGTTCACAAAGAATAGTGTATATATCTAAATGTACAAATGTAGACTTATATTGTTACATACTATATAATTTATGTTAATGGACATGTGGTCGGTATGTTGTATTTAGTAGTATAGAATTTAGATCGCTAAATGGAATATTATATGCGTCAATACACATGCAATCATTTAGATGCATCAGCGTGAATAATGAAATCATTTAGATGCATCAGCGTAAATAATGAAATCATTTAGATGTTCTCATAATATTTCAATACAGACAAATACCAACAAAAAATTTAAAAAAAAATGTGTTTATCAACTTTTGTTTTTTTTTTTCATTGTAAATGTATAGACTGCAACTACCTTACACATGCACATTAAAATAGTATATTGGAAATGTTAACAAAATTTGTTATACAACTCGTTCTGTACTTACACAAAAATACATAGACACTTGTCAATTTAAATCACTCGACTTTCGATCTCGTGATATAAATATTGACTCGTGTCAATGTGTTTTTGTGTATAAAGAACTCGTAATTAATAACAAATTTAGTTAACATATACAATAATCTACTATTAATGTGCATGTGATTGGTAAGTTGTATTTACAATCGTAAATTTAGCTCGGTAAATGGTATATTACATGCGTCAATACACATGTAATTATTTAATTAAGTAAATTTTATTTACATTCTCCGTATTAAGTAAATTTTATTTACTTACTTCATTTTGAACTTTTATTAATTTTTTGCATTGCAAATGTATTGATTGCAACTACCTCTCACATGCACATTAAAACACGTTCATAAAATTTGTTATACAGCTCGTTGTGTATATACACAAAAACACATAGACACTTCTTGTCAAAATTAATATCACTCGACCTAACGGTCTCGTGATATAAGTATTGACTCGTGTCTATGTCTTTTTGTGTATACACACCTCGTTGTAATAACAAATTTTCTTAACATGTGTTGTAATCTACTATATTCAGTATGTGATGTAAATGTATATCTAACCAACTTTATGCTTTATGTAAAATTTATGTTTAACCTCAATATAAAATAATCATTTAACTACCAATATAATATCGGTTAATTCTATAAATATTATATGTATTCTATATCGTATTTATTCTATATCGTATTATTTTAAAACCTACTTGTATAATACATTATGTACAACATAATCTATTATGTACAAAGTTAATGGACGGGAAAATAAAAAAATTACCAATTAATTCTAAATGTTAATGATATTTTGTAGTGTTAATAATACTGATTTTGAGTCTTTTCTAACTATCAAAACTTATAAATTTTCTTGACTGATGAACCAGAAAGGAGAAACGTTTCAGTTTAGTTTCTATAATAGATGAAGTATTATTTTAGATCGGTTATTTTTTGGTAAAATATTCGAAATTAGGTTTAAGAATAACAAATCATTTTAATTTTAACTTGGTTCTGGATCACAAAAACTTACATTTAGGGACATTATTTAATTTTTATTAAATAAGAAATTCTTTATTTCTTAATACCTACTCCATTTTACGAATTAAGAAACTTCGCTACGATACAATATGTACACCTAATAACAACTTACTTTTATTAACGTAGGAAAACTTAATTTTTAGGTGTTTTTTTATTTTAGTCTTTTTTTCAATCCAACAGTAATATTAAAATTGAAGCCTCTAAAATTATACTTTTTATTCTTATCTATAATTTTCAATTTCCATAAAGAAAATTTACTCGGCTCATATATGAAAACAGAATTGATAATGATTTTTATAGAAGGGAATAAAATATGTGTATATATTTTTTTTCGCTCTATGTTAACATTATTAAATATTACAAATAAATTTACTTAATATTATGATATTGTTCGAAAATATTTTCCAATTTTCCTTTATCAAATTATATGTGTAGGTACAATAATTTTTTTTTTATAAATTATATTTAATATAATAAAAATGTTAATTCCAATATTAAAATTTTATAAAAACCTCAATTTATTATGACAATATTGTATAGGTATGGAAAGGTATATAAAATTTTAGTTGGGTGAAAGGAGAATTATATAAAATAATTACACATTATTTTAATGAGTTTATTTTTATTTTTTTTTTAATATTTTTGAATGTCATTTCATTTTAGAATTTCCTCTTTGTTGCGCAATATCAGTTTTTGAAATAGCCCTCCTAAATATTTCTATATTTCTACATTTTACTGTTCAGTTGTCATAAACATTTTCTGAGAAAGTTTTGTTTTTTTTGAAAAAATAAAAATTACATATATTATATGCTTGTAGGTTAGGTATGTGTATGCACTGAAAAAATAACTCGTTGTAAAATTAGCTATAAAGTTAGAACTAAAACTTCAATATTTTCTAATAGTATGTGCTCTAAATCTTGCATTTATTATTAAATACATAATAACCTGTGCAAAAATATATATCAAATGAATTGTAGCAAAATTTGCTACTCGAAAATTATATAATTTTCATTGTTTTATTCTAGTGAAAAATGAAGGGTTGGGGTCTTAAGTATATTGCATAATTCTGTATACCAAAATTCTGTTTAGCAAAATTCTGTATTAACAAAATTCTGTATTGCATAATTCTGAATAGACAAAATTCTGTTAGACAAAATACTGTATTGTAAAATTTTGTACCGCAAAATTCTGTATTACAAAATTCTGTATTGCAAAATTCTGTATTGAAAAATTCTGTATTGGAAAAATAAAATAAAAAATTTATTTTTTATTTTATTTTTCGAATACAGAAATTCTTTACGTATATTTTTTTGTGTAAACTGTTGAAAACTAAATTTGAATTCAATACTGAGAGCTTTCCAAGGACTCAAAACAATATGCGGGACGATTAAAATGTTTAGCGGGTAAACGTCATTCAGGGTTGTACAAATTGCTGCGTAATCTAAAAAATGAATTAATTATTTCAAAATGCCAAATGGAAAAGGCTAAGTTAGGAGAAAGATTAAAAAAAAAAATTACGAAACAATCAAAAAAAAATTAATAGAATTATGAAGAAAAGGACAAAATTAGAAAATTGCGAGTTTCTTAAATTAATTGCAACGCATCTGTCTTTATAAAAAAAAGAGTTATCTAAAAAACAAAATTTGTTATATATAAAAAAAGATTTTTTTTTTTAATAATAGATGAATTTAATTAGCAATAAAATAATTTGATTTGTTTTGTTTACAAGCTACATGATTTACATGATTATACATTTATCCAACAACAATAATTATCTCCTTTTTTAGATTTTACTCCTACTTCGCCATACAGAATTTTACTGTAAATGAATTTTGTCCATACAGAATTATAATGTTGCAGAATTTCACTATAGCAGAATTTTGTCAAACAGAATTTTGTACATACAGAATTTGTTCATAAATTTTTTTTTAATACAGAATTTTGCAATCCAGAACTTTTTTTGTTATACAGAATTTTGCAACAAATAATTTTGCAATACAGAATTTCGACTCGATCCCAAAATGAATAAAAAAAATATTTTTTTATACAATATCAGTTAACGTCATTCACTAGTTCGATTTGAACTATATTATAAATAGCGAAAAATTACAGAAAATAAAGCTACCGCTATCTGTTTTTTCAATGTGTTATTATTATGGTAGGTCAGGCTTACTTAAATATTATCTACATATGCGAAAATTTTCTTTTTCTATTATAAAAGCTTATAGTGTGGTTAAATTAGAATTTGAAAATATAAATCAGCATAATATGGTAAATAAATTTTCATTACTTTTCTCTTTCATGTTATTTTCCAAAAATTTATAAGGTGGTAAAATAGTTTTTTTTTTTATTGTTTTTTTTTTGGAATTTGGAAAATCACCAAAATTTATTCAATTTTTGAAATAAAATATAAGTTTTTGGCTTCTGAACTTTAGTTATTTTTTGTTTGAATATATTTTTAATTGTTGGCCAAAATTTCTGCATTAAAAATGAATTGCATTAAAAATCAATGCAATGCGACAGTACAATTGAAAATTTTTATTCCTTTTGTCTGTATAGTTATTGAAAAAATTGTTCTTTAAGTATACAATTTTTTTTAAGTGAAATTAAATTCGTATTTAAGTGTTCTTATGTATCGAAACTCGAAACTTATGAAAATACTTAATGTTACGGATTAAATTTTTCATAATATTATTATGTAAAATTACTATCAAAATTAACTCATACTTACACAAGCTATTTTTTTGTTGTTATTGTTATTATATGAATCCCTAGTTATGTACGTTCGAAAATTTTAAATATGACAAAAAAAATATTATGCTTACTTTCTTCTTTCTAAGTGGAATAAAATAAATATTAATAAATTTAGTGTTGTTTTAGATCAGTGGTTTTTCAACTTTTTGAACCGGGCAAGAAAATTTAACAGAACACGCCTAAGGTAACATTAAAATTTATTTAATAAATGAAAAAAATATAGAACCGTAACACTTATATGAAGAATGGGGTCGTTTTCAATTTTTCAATTTAAGATACTTTAATTTTAAGATTCATTGCTTACAAAAGAAATATACAAAATTTAAAAAGTTTCATGCAAATCCCTAGTCCGACTCTAGTTCAAATCGTTGGAAACGATAGGGTTCTAACCATTTTTTTTTATTTCCTCTAATGGACATTTTTCTACCCAAAATAATCGAAATATATTTAAATTTAAAGCAGGCCTTTGGGGAGCGGCAATATTTTTTGGTTGCTCCGCTCTAGCTCCGCTTCAGCTCCTTGTAGTTGCTAACGCTCCGCTCTTGCCTCCGCTCCTAGTCCACCACAAGTTTCACATTAAAATTTTTAATAGTTTTGTAAAAAAATTAAACACATAAATTTATGTAAATAATACACTTTTTTTAAATTATTAATCTAACATCAAAAATTATAAAATGAAAAACTTTTATTATTTGGTGTTATCAAACAGTGGAGCGCGGAGCAATCAATATTTTTCGTTATTTTTAGTGCTCCGGCTCTGTTCACGCTCCAACCAAAAGATCGCAGCTCCGAGCTCCGCTCCAAAGGCCTGATTTAAAGTAAACATAATATAAACTTCACCTGAAAATTATTTAGACCTTTGGATCGTTGAGAACCTCTGACTGAACTTCAAAATTACAGGGCGTGAAAGTAAATGGGATTAGGTATATTTTGACACTCAATAAATTAAAATCGATCGAGTAGTAGTAATAAGTATTTAAGTGGCTGACGGACGGGCATTTAGAGAAAAAATTGAGTAAAAAAACGAGTTAAAAATATATAAAAAAAACAAAATACATCGTACATTATTATTGAAATAAATAGCATCAAAACAACGATAAAATGCAAATGTGAAGTTTGTCGTTGAGTTTGAGTTTGTTATTAAAGAAGTCGTATCGCCGAACACCACAGTGGTTTGCTATTATGAGCCACTGTTTTTGAAGCAAAAATATAAGAAATAAAATTTTCATCTCAATGAATTTTCTAAAAAAAACATAAAATATATATGTAAAATATTTTTATATTGTTATAATTTTTTTTTTTTAAACATGTTTATAAATTATATAAATAAAGAAATAAATCAAAAATTAAAATGAATAAAATTCTCTGGAATCACAAATTTAAGTTGGGGAGAATTATTATTATGTACTTTATTTTTTTAGTTAGTAGAAACAAGGAAATAAGTAATTTCCTTTGATTTCCTCTGTTGACGAGATATGGATCTTTCGGTGATGAATATTTTAGGAAAAATAAGTACCTATCTACAGCTAATACATTAAAAAATTTATAGAGAATGAAAGGAAGAATAGAAATGAAGATAAAATTTGGTTTATTTTCGAAATCTTATTTTCTTGAATTAGTCAAGTTTAACTCAAATATTGAATGTATATACTTGTAAATACTTACAAGCAGTATCAAGTTAAACAAAGAACTGAACCAAACACTATCAAAAATGAGATCATAATTCGATTTCGTTAAAGCTGTAACATTTGTGCAAAAAAAAGTCATTGCTTTTAAAGAGACATTGGTTAATTTGTTATACGGAAAGAATAAATACTTTATGTTTGTAAGACATCGTTGAAATTCACATAATCTAGTCAGTGTAATATACTATTTATCATACATGCATAGTAATGTTCTATAACGTTATTTCTGGGTGATAATCAGAATTCTAGAAACATTTTTATAAAAATTCCGAAGTAGAATGATGTTATTAGAGCAAACATAAATAAATAATAATGTTTAACAAAAAAAAAAAAAAAAACTTGAAAAAATTTACATGACACAGCTTTAAAAGATGAAATATTTAAAATATCGTGGAAAATATAATTTATTACATATTCACATATGTGTGTACAAACTACAAATACGCATTTTAGAAAACATGAATACAAAAAAATCATAGGCTATAATCAATCAAGAAAAAAAAAAAATTGATGATATGTGAACTAAATAATTTCCAGGCAGATCGAAATTCGCGGAAAATTTAGAGACCTTCCAATTGTATACTCTTAAATTCATATTATAATGTTTCAATATTGCAATAATTTTTTATCTAATGAGGTTATTTTTAAATATGATAAATATATGCGAAAAGAATTTAAAAAAAACTTAGATAAATTCAAATTCAAATTATTTATTTAACATCCTGATTAACATTTCTTTTTATAATATAAAAGCACTATAATCTAAGATTCTAAGAGATAAGAATAATTTTGATTCTCAACAGCTAATTAATTACTATTATTTACAACTTGATCAGTGTTTTATTATCATAATCTATGTATCTAGGGGATAAAAACCCCTTTATGAACACCTTTTTTTTTGGTTTTTTAAAAACTTAGATAAAGATTTTTTATTTACTTTTAAAATTTTAAAAGGTGCATATAATTGTTATGATTATGATAAGTAGGGAGATTTCTACATATAAAGTAGGAAGAGATTTCTACAAATTTATTTATTTATTGCTTATTGCTTTTTAGATTACAATTTATAATTAATTAAGAATCTTAAACTATAAATTAAAAAAACACAAAATAATATATACAAATCAATAATGAATTTAAATTCATTAACATTTTAATAATTAAGTTTAACAGTTTAATATCTCTTAGTTGTTTAGTTAAATTAAAATCAATAACTTTTTTTTTTAAATATTTTGAACATTAAATAGAAAGTCTTTGCAAGAATAATCCTCAATAAAAAGCATCTTCTGTTAAAAATTTTGTTTTTACTTATAGCACAAAAGAATATAAAATTTGCCAAAAACAGCATACCAATGATATTTAGTAAGGTTTATGGTATTTTTATTTTATTGAATAATATTTTAATAACTTAATGATCTTCTTTAAATTTCATTATATGTACATTTTGTATTAATTAAGTTTAATATTGCACAGTTATGGCGATTCGATTTTTTAAGTTTTTTTATTCGATCTTTTAGTTTTTTTTTTTTTATTATTGAATTACGTATATATGAGAATATTTCGATTGTAATTATTAGCATTGATAAACAAGTTGTTTATGGGATCTTAGTATTTTGAAAATTGGATTTTTGACTCGACAGAAAAAAAAATGATCGTATATAGATTAGCTTATAAAAGTTCATTAAATATATACACCTAATAATGTGCGTAGCAATTCAAATGATTTATGTTTAAAATTTTCTATACAAAACAATTAGAAAAAAAAAATATTTAAGATAATGAAAAGCTTAATATAGAACAACCAGCATGAACTATAGTGCATTTTAAGATGTTATTAAAGAAAAGAAAGTAAAAAAAAATTTTTTTCAAGATACACCAAAATTTAATTTAGTTTTATTTCATCGTAGCTACATAAATAGTGGAAATATACACGAAGATACTGATATAAGTGATTTTGGTGAATTTCCATTTTTTTAACAATTTGTAAGTATTGTCCTAATAACAGCATCTTAAACAATTAATATCTCACAGTAATTCTTTCTATTTCTCTGTTAGACAACATCTTGTCAGCGTCCTCGTTCTGTAAGAGCTCATTAGCTTCATTTTCAGTTTTATAAAGCTAATCCTTTATATTTTAATCTCCCAAAGTCATACATTGGCTTTATGAAAAGCCACTAAAAAAAAATTGTATAGAAAAATCACATTAATGTTTTCACAGACTGTATGATCATATATGTATGCGGTTTTACATTATCTAAAAAATTAATCCTGTTTTCCATATAATCACACTTCTTGTTTGCTACAAATTGATTTTATAATTCAGTTATAAATAATACAAACTTCACTTTTGTTATCATCATTATCTATATAAAAACAAAATATTTATATCTATTAATTACATAAATACAATTTAATATCAAATGGAAAAAGCTTTTTGCAAAGAGAAAAAAACTCTCTTATGAAAATAGTTCAATCCATTTCTCTTATTTTCTATTTTTTTGTAACAAATTTGAAAAAGAAATTTTATTCAGCTGCTCAACAGAACAAACAATTTTTTTTTTATATTAGTGCTTAAAAATTAATTTTAGTGTGAAGTATTTTAATTTTTGTATTCGAAGCTTTAATAAAATAAAATAAATTTGAATAAAAAAAAAAAAAAATTAATAAATACCTACGAAATCTATTTTATTAACGAACAGGTCTCTTTTAATGAAAAGAAATCTGAATAAAAATGTGGGTATCACAATTTTTAATTATATTTATAATATATATTTTTGAAAACAACTGTGTTTTTGACATTAGTGTGGGTTTATAATAAGTGTAAAAATATTTTGGTTGTTAACAAAAAAAAATATATTTAATACGTTTAATACTAAGTACATTTTATTGAATCGAGAACTTAAAATAAATTTTGGGACGAATAGAAATTCTGTTCTATTCGGTGCAATGACCATAAGCTAACAATATTGACGTTATAACGAAACAAAAACTTTTTCTATTGAAGTTCGCTTATGTTCGAGCTACAATAAGCATTAGGTTGGTGGCAGAAATCAAGTGAAAATAAATAAATTTTATAATTTATCAACGATATTATAGAAAGGGAAAATTAACTCTGATTTTATGGCAACAATTTTCGTTAATCGCACACCATATATGTATATAAAAATAAAATTTTAACCATTATAAATAATTCACCAAACGTGATGTGAAATAGATTTATTTGAGTCTGTAAACCGTAATATCGAAAATCTTAATTGAAAAATTTAGAGAATTTTGGTCTTACTATTATATTAAAATTGGAACTTAATGAGATTGAGAACTGGAAGTACATATTTACTCTCGTTCATTATTATATAGTATGTATTTCTGAGCACATTAAATCCATGCCAAAAAATTAAATGTTATTTTTTGTTTTTATTTAATTTTTTTTTTATTATTAAATTAATATCAATTAATAATCTGATACAAATAAAATGAACGAAAAAAATACCTACATAAATACGTCAAAAAATTAATGCAAATCAAATTCTCGTACAGTATATAAGTTGATTTTATGTAATTAAATGACAAACTGTCAATAAGGTCGCTAACGTTGGAATTTTTAATTATAATTAATTGGTTTTTTTTTTTTGTCAAGAAAAACAAATTTATATGTAATTTATAGGTTCATAATTTATTGAAATTGTGAATTGAGGTTATTCTAAAAAAAAAAAAAACAAATTTCGAATTTTATTTCAAAGATTTTCGGATTACATTTACAATCAGAAATAATCATTACTTATTACATATGTATAAATTCTTAATGGTCAAATTTACTTGATGCTTAATGTCAATTAATTTCAACGTTCGTGAGCTCACATTCATGATGTTCAATTCAATTTTGTGTGTTTTGTATGTCAATCTTTTGAACTGAACACATTTTTTATTTACTAATGTCTAAATGAAATTTTTTTATTTTGTTGTTTTTAATTTTTAGCATAATTTGTCATTTTGCGTAAAATATACTAAATATGCAAAAAAAATTTGACCCTAACCGAGTACAACAACAAATTACATGAAACTAGTCAATTCCATAAATTATACAATACAAATGAATTGAACACCACAATTGTTTTTACGTAGCGGTGTTCCTACGAAAGGAAATGTTAAAATATTTTATCAGAAAAGCTTCTCATATCGTCCCCTCAGATCAGAACTATTCTAAGTCCAAAATTTAAAATTTTACAGGAGAGCTATTTTAAGATTAAAAATTGTTTCTATGTTTAAGAAAGTGATGTATGCCAAAAAGTTTATTCTACAATTATATCATTTTTCAATCATTTTGAGAGGGGCAATGGGTGAAATACCCGGTTTCAGAACTAATTAAATTTCAAATAAGTGGACATACAATGATTTTTCCGGTAAAAAAAAAATATGTTGGGCATAGGATTATTTTGTACTTACCTATGTTTTGAACACGAAAAACAATTTAAACAAAAACGTGTTTTTGCACACACATCAGAAACCGTACTGACTAGCTAATAAGTAAATAAAACCGTTATTGAAAAAAATGGACTTAGAATAGTTCTGATCTGAGCGTACGATATATAGATGTGTTAAATAAGTTTTTTTTACCAGAGTGACCACTTTCGAAGTAAATAACACAATTTTTATTTGGTTATTTTTACAAAATTTAATTTTTTTAAGTGATAATGTGGTGTACCTGCAAGAGAATACAAAACGGCTTAAAAACCTAGTAATGATCTTGGATCAGGTTCAGTTCGAAGAATTTTTCTAATCGGATTGACTCATCAAACTGTATACCTATTATGCATCGATTTGCCCAAGGTGATAATGAAATATATACTCTTTAACCCTTCTTCAGAAATAGTTCTTTCCATATGTATTGGAGGAACTAGCTCTGTATTAGTCACTTAAGAGTAAGTTCCTGAATAATTAATGTTTTCGTCTGTTTCCCTATTTTGCATACGTTTTTTGGTGAAATAGTACCTTTAATAAGTAAGTTAAGTATATAAGCTTGATTTTTTTTACGATTACTAAGTACATTTAATAAATAAAAAAAAATTAATTTAAGAAATAATTATTTCACTTTTTTTTTCATAAACCATAATTTTAATATAATAACATTTTATCGAACTCATTTAATCTCAATTTAAAATCACAGACCAATTAATTACTAAATTGTGTTATTAATTTTTTATTTAACATTTTTAATTTTTTTTTTTTTTTCGCAATTTTGAAGTAAATAAAAATATATATATATTTTTTTTTCTTTATTTTCAAATAGATATAATATAGAAATTGACAGCAGTATCGTTTAGAAATGTAGCAGCACTAAAAATACTCAGACGTATAAAGTAATCTCATTTAATCGTTTTTGGTCAATAGTTAAAAACAGAAAACAGAACACATAAAAAAGCTAAAGAACTTAATCGAGAATTTTATAAAAAAGGATAAATTTATAACACTTCTATGCTTATGCTTAAAACTACAGTATATAGAAATATAAACAAAAAGCAAAATAAAAGACAACTAAATCCATTGGGATAAATTTGTAGATATAAAAATAAATTGAGAAAAGATGTCAATAAAAATTCTCTGGATATTTAATATATATTTTTTTCATTGTATTTTAAAAAATGAAATTGCAGCTATTCAAACAGATGAAAATAGAATTTTAGATTGGTGGCAAACAGCTATATTCTATCAAATATATCCGAGATCATTTAAGGATAGCAATGGTGACGGTGTTGGAGATTTAAAGGGTAAAATTGATTATGTACTTTTTTATTTTTAAACAGTTGTGACACATAGAATGAATATATAGAGTGAAAATGTTTATTTTATTAAACATTTTAAATATTGTTGTATTAAGCTTGTTTAAATGGTTGGTACAATAATAAGTATGAAGTGTATAAGATTTAGGTACATAATAGTTATAATTTTTATTATATGTTAATAGTATTATGAATTCGTCTCAGAGAAAACCGCATATTCATGAACAAATATTATTGAATTCTGTTAATGAAGTGATTCTGTTTCGTTGTACTTAAATGATATTTCAAATATAAGTTTATTTAAGATATTAAGATATTAATAAAAAGTTTTTTTTTCTCAGGAATAATAGAAAAATTATCCTATCTTAAAGACACTGGCATAGAGGCAGCTTGGTTGAGTCCAATATTTAAATCGCCCATGGTTGATTTTGGGTATGATATTTCATCATTTACAAGTATTCATGATGAGTATGGTACTATGCATGATTTTGAAGATTTAATGAAGGCTGCAAAAGAAAAAGGTCAAAGTTTATTCTGAACTAAAGTTAAACATTTATCTAATACTTATTTCGTTTTTTTTTTCTCTTATTTTAGGAATCAAAATGATTCTTGATTTCGTTCCCAATCACACTTCAAACAAATGTGAGTGGTTTATAAAGTCGGAAAATGAGGAAAGAGGATTTGAAAATTTTTATATTTGGAATGATGGCATTATAAATAAAGATGGGAAACGAAGACCTCCGAATAATTGGGTTAGTTAAAGAGTACGAAGAAATGACTTGATTTATTTTTACGTTTATGTAAAAAACAGTTTCTTTTTTCATTGTTAGATTAAGGATTTATTATTATGGAAAATATCTTTAACATGTTTTTTGTTATTATTCTTGCAGATATCAGTCTTTCGCGGTCCGGCTTGGACTTGGAGTGAAAGACGGCAGCAATATTATTTTCATCAATTTACTTCTGCACAACCAGATTTAAATTATCGAAATCCTAAAGTTGTTGAAGTTATGGACAATATTATCAAATTTTGGCTAAATAAAGGAGTGAGTGGTTTTAGAGTTGATGCCGTTCCCCACCTTTTTGAAGTTGAGGATTTAAGAGATGAACCAGAAACTGGTCACGAAAAAGATTCAAGTTCGTATGATTATCTTCATCATTACTACACCAAAGATTTGGTAATTAAATATTTCATGATCATTAAAGTACTAATTATTTAACTTTAATATACAAACATATGCTTAATTTAGCCAGAAGTTTATAATTTGGTTCGTCATTGGCGTAATATTCTGGATGAATATAAAGTAAAACATGGTGGTGAGACTAGAGTTATGTTAACCGAAGCCTACACAAATTTAACTTCAACAGTTGATTATTATGAAGACAAAAAAGGAAGAAAAATTAGTCATTTACCTTTTAATTTCTTATTAATAACAGATTTGAATGAAAACTCTGATGCGAGAGATTTTGTTTTCACCATTCAAAAATGGTTGACGTACATGCCTATTGATGGTATCCCAAATTGGGTGTTAGGTAATCACGATCAACCTAGAGTTGGTACGAGATACGGTAAGCAGAGAATAGACGCAATGAATTTATTGCTATTAACATTGCCGGGAGTGGCTGTAACATATAATGTCAGTTTTACAGCGGTGTTAAGATGGAATTTGTTTTTATATTATTTTCTTAAATTTTTAGGGTGAAGAAATAGGAATGCTTGATCACAGTGATATACCATGGGAACAAACAAAAGATCCTGCCGCATTGAATACAAATAAAAAGATGTTTAAAAAGTTTTCTAGAGATCCTTGCAGAACACCGTTTCAATGGAATGATGGCAAAAATTCTGGTAGATAGATTATTTCGACAGAATCTATTCATTCATAACTATATCGGTCATTAATATATCTTCAGCGATTTGGTTGAAATTTTCTTATTTGTTTGATTTATTTCCAATGATTCCAACTTAACGGTAATGTAGTTTCCTGAACATCTCGAATATCTATTGAAATTTTGTATGCTAAAGTTATGGAATATTAATAGTGAAATAAAAATCAACATAATCGATGCGCTCGAATCTTTGGCAAAAAAAAGTTAATTATATAAAATTGTATGAAAGGCGATAATCTAAACACTGTTCGTCGTTAAATCCAAGAATTTCAACAAATTTTTATTTATTAGATCGTGTCCATGCGGCTCAGTTATATTAAGTTTGACTCCATCAACAAAAATAAGTTGACCATATTTTATTCATTTTAGGTTTTTCTAATGCTGAAACTACTTGGCTGCCAGTTCATCATGATTTCAAAACTCTAAATCTAGCACAACAAATTAAAGAAAATAAAAGTCATTATAAATTTTATACAAGAATAGCCAAGTTGAGAGATCATCCTACATTGAGAAATGGAAAATTTCGTATAAGTGTACTGAACCGTCGCGTTTTTGCTTACATAAGGTAATTCAGTAATATTTTTGAGGTTGGCTTCGGAGGCAATATTGGACTTATTTTTACACAAAAGGAATGAAAAGTTAATGCATTTACTTCATTATTACGGACCTTTTACCAAGCGGTAATTAAATTCGAATTACTCTTCATAAAATGCTCTTCTTTCATTTAAAAAGGTAGTGATTATTTAAACAAGATTTTATTAATATGAATTTTATAAATGACAACACAAAAGGACAAATTCATAAATCTGAAATTATATACTAAATACCGAATAAAAAATTGCCTTGAGAATTTCAATTTTAAATATTTACATTCCCATGGAGCTTTGGAAGCTATTATATAGAATTAACAACTTTTTTATATTTATATATAAATATTAAACATTATATTCTCAAGCAGTTGGATTACGATATTATATTAAAAAACATTTTTGGTATACGTACATATTTAGTACATACGTATGTACAATTTGTATTAAATAAAATGTGGCAAAAAGAAAAAAAAACCAAAAAGCTGAATATAAATTATAAATTTCCTTATTTTCATTTATTTTAGAGAATGGAAAGGTCATCCCCCATTAATCATAGTTATAAACATTGGAAATATGGAGGAAAACGTAAATTTGAACATTTTTGGTGACTTGCCAGAAAAGCTTTTTGTTGTCGCCGCTGGATCTACATCAAATTACATTGAAGGGTAAATAATGGAAACCTTTAATTTTATTATATTTTTTAGAAGGCTTTTGCATGTATTTCTTATGATACAATATTTTCCTTAATATATATATTTTTTTTAATTACTAAGAAGGTAAATTATTTAAGGGATTTACAATTAATAAAGGTTATAAGGGAAGGAACATTTAAATTATATCTTCACTTTATGATACTATAATATCATACTATAATATCATTTATTGAAAGAATTTATAAAGAAACGAAGTTCTAATTGTAGATATTTTTATTTAGAACTTTTTTGAATTTTCAGCAACTCAATCAAAACGAAGGAAGTTAAAATTAATGCATTTGAAGGCATAATGCTTACTATGGAACGATTATATTGAAGAAAAAAATATGTTTATTATATTATGTATTAAGTTTTTATAATATGTTATTTTAATATTTTGGTCTTGAAATCAAATTCAGAATAATTTGAATGGGTCAATCTGAAAATATTTTTTTGTTGTTTCAAATAATACAATCAAAAGGCTATTGCATATATTACTCAGCCAATAGAATTTATTTTAGAACACTATCTGAATGTTAATAATTATGTGTTAATTTTGTCGAACAATGCTAAATATTTAAAACTAATTCCATCGTTTGACTCATGGACCGATCTTAAAAAATAAAATAAATATAGTCATGTTAATAAGTCAATTAATTAAGTCTTTTATTTTCTACGCATAAGTTGTTAAAAATCTATAATTGAACATAATTTTAGTTACTCATTAAGTCATAGTTTAAAATTGTTGATTTTTTGCTCCAGCATGTACTTTTATTAACCTTTATTAATTCACAGTTTAGTGATAAAATTATTTAAAATTGGTTTTGTATTAATTTAAATCTTTTTTTGTTTTAAGGAATATTGCTGAGGCTTCTCATGTACCACTAACAGCCTACGATTGTGTAATATTTAAGGGACAATACTTAGATTTTACGTAAGTTTTAGAATTTTTGTTTTCTTCAATGCAATAAAGATAAACAGAAATTTAAACAATATGATTCTAACTATTGTATCTCATAATGTTTGCATATTTTAGCCAAAGACGTGAAATCATAAAAACAATTTTGAAAGCTGGAAATGTTTTGTTAGTTGGAATGTTAATGTATAAATTATGGAATAATAAATGGACAAAACTGACATTATACCCAAAAGATTTGTAAATTAATACTCATTCATATTATTGATTACTATTGATTATTTTGTAACATCATTATTATTTATAAATAATAACGATTAAATTTTTGTCAATTATTTCAATTATATTGAAAGTTGACATTGAAATGAAATATAATTTCAAATTGAACTAGAATAATCCTCAATTATATATAGAAAAAAAATAAATAAATTAAGAATTAGTTATGTTATGTAGTTTTATTGTAATAAAATTAATAATAAACCTAATTTCCTTATGTTCTGATGATATTATATCTTTAGGGAAATTAGAAATTTAATTCTTGCCAAAGAAGCATGTAATAAGTGAATAAGTATAAGAAAAACCTGTAATATACATTGAATAATATATATTGATCTGTCAGTAATCTTCTTATGCATTATTTAGTTTATATTTTATTAAATTATTTTTGAATTTTATACAAACGTATAACAAAGCTATGATAAACATTACAAACATCAAATAATAAGACGCAAATCTTGATTGTCATTAAAATGTCGTGTTTTTCGTAATTTCTCTGTATTAAAGCTACAAAATTTTAAACTTTTCAGTTTTATTCAAATGATTCAGTTTAAGCATAGATTAAGAATACAGAAAGATAGGAAGCTTCATACAACATTATTTTTGGTATTTTTATGTGAATGTGTTAGTAAAACAAAATAAAATACGTGATAATTATCAATATATGAAAAGAATTTTATTTAGTTAAACTAACACCTTCACATAAAAATACCAAAAACGACTGAAAAAATGTTGTATGAAGCTTCCAATCTTTCTGTATTCTTAATCTATGAGTTTAAGGTTAAAGGATATCAGGTATAGTTTAATTTAAATATATTAAATACATACATTATACATACATACTTAACTTATTAAAATGAATTAAGTTAATAAGTATTTGTTTATATCGGTATTAATAATTCATTTTCAATAAATAAATTATGTATGCATGTTTCTGGAAAATTGTTTAATTTATTGTATTTTTTGTTTAACTAATTTTTTTATTTTAAATTTATTATTATTATTACAACTTCAAGAGAATATAGCATATTTCTGGAACATGTCAAAACAATGTTGAGTTTAATCCGCATTTAATATATTAATTCATGAAAATTGTATAAACATAAATGCTCAAGTTTTATTCGTGCAATTATTTCAACAATTAACATTTTGAATAAGAAAAATAAAAGTTTTTATATTTTATTTAATTTTTTGTTTTTTTTTATATAACTTTATTTTAGTTCATTCATGATAATTATCAGCGCTTATAGAGAATTCTTTAAATGATCTATTTTATGCCTCTTTGTCAAACCTACTTTTATTTTATTATTATTTTATACAAAACATTTTGCGATTAAAAGTTAAATCATTTTCCCCAATAACATTAAAATTTATATATTTTTGAAAACAAATGGTTGGCAATCACGACATAATGAAATATACCTCGAAATGTAATATACCTACCTACATTTTTAATGGAAACAATTAAAATATTTTGAAAAGTATAAAATAGTGTTTATCATTCAAAAATAAAATCGCATTTAAAATCTGTTAACTAAATCGCTACATAAAATTTTGTTATGTTAAATTATGTTAAATCTGATTTTTATTTAATCTTTAATTTTGTAAATAAATTGACTTCTTTACATAAATTATAGAAAAATAAGGTATTAAATCCTTTTTAATATATAACATCAACTTTACAATTAAATTATTTTGAACTTCATCAGGAGCAAAATAAAATTAAAATGAAATAAAATTAAATTACGATACAATATTTTTATATACATTTAAATATACTTAAAAAAAAAAACCAAACGCTACGAAAAATAAATGTCTAAATCGATTACAGAAAGTTAAATAGTGATATAATATAATATATAGTATTATTGATATAATTATGTAAAATATTAATATTGCACAATGTATTCATCTCAATGATTTTTAAGACGACTATACAAACAATACTATTTTTCAAGTATAAAAATATTCAAATAGGCTAAAATTGTCATATATATAGTTGTGTTAATCAATTATATAGTCAACAACAATAACCAATAATAAGTGTTTATCAACTATTTGTTTTATTAATTACATAAAAAAATAAATTAAAAAAAACAACCATTTTTCGTGATTGAAAGGTGACCCGAATTTCTAATTTTAATATCAATTAACAAATAACAAAATATTTTGGCAACAACATTTATATCATCGCGTAAAAAACTAATTATTTTAATGCTTTTTTTTAATAATTTTTTTTTTTTTTTGTGAACAGTTCTTTTATTTACTAAAACATTCGGAAACAACAAGTTTAAAATGACTTGACAAAAGAGAGCTGAAAAATTTTTTTTGGCAAACTTTTGAAGATTACACTAATTTTAATTATAACTAAAAAAAAACTAAATTTAATGATCGCTTGATAATCTAATTTTGTTATTGTTCGGAATAAATGTATACATATATAATATTAAATACTAAACTCTCTAAAACAGCTTAGTAAGGTTTTGAATGGTAGGTAATAAGGAAAATAATTAATAAAAAAATTAACATTTTCTTAGCGGGGTCTAGTGTTTTGAAAAACGACAATTTTACGCCTATTTTGAGCCCTTTTCGTTCATTAGATTAAAAGTTATAGAACTTATAATTTTTTATTCTATAACAGCAACATGTATGGACGAATTCACCATAGTTATAATGTTGCAAAGATATTGATGATATCGCAGTGAAATTATTTTATAAAGTCTTAACCCGCTCTTAGCTCAATCAAATATTAACAAATTTATCTATCAAACAACGACAACCCTTAATAAATATAATAAATATAATTGGTATAAATTTGAATAATAAATATAATTGGTATAACTGTGAAGAACGTAGGCCAAATTTTCAAAAAGAAATTTCCACTAAAGAAATCACAAAACTAAATTTATTTTATTTCTGCTCAATCCTGAAATTTACATGGCACCTGTAAAGAAAGATATCTGCTCATAATGATATGATTCTATTATTCACATATTAATTTTATTCTATACTGATATTCAATTATCTAGTCATTACTTCTATTAATATTGTCACCAAAAAAGAAAAACTATTATAAATTTTTCATTTCATAGATTACACAATTATACAAAAATGAAAATTTTTCTTTCTATTTTCTTTGGTTAAAATTTTATAAATTGCTTTTGAAAATGTTTATTTATTATTATCATTAAATTATAATTATATGTGTATTCATTAATAGGGTGACACAAAAAATTTAAGTTTTTCAATTTTCAATGTTCACCAACTTTTTTTGTGTAATGGTTGTCTGAAGCAAATTTGTGCTAAATTTCAGTTTGGTAAGTTAACGTTAAGGTTAAGGGCAATTTTTTCCAAGAAATTTCGGTTTTTATGCGTAACTAACAAGATATGATGCATTTTGAGAGCATCAGTTATCTGGAACTACCACTAGAACTTACATAATACTATTTCAGTTGATTTTACCATTTTGAAGTAATGGCTTGTCTAACTTTTAAAAATTTTGATTTTAAATATTATGTTTAACTTGAGATAAATGTCCGAAAATAGATATAAAAGAATAATCCCTTGCAACGTTATTCAAAGGGCCAGGAAATATAGATAAAGTTCTTTTCAGCTGTGGCAGTCTATTTTCAAAATGCTTTTAAATGGAAAAATAATAAAAACTGTTTAATATCTTGTGAGCATGAAAAGTTATGTCTATAGAACCGAAATTGATTCGAGAAATATACCTATTCTCATAAAATCGATTTGCTCCAACACTAAACCCATCAAACTGAAATTTGGCACGAGTTATTTTTTGAAAATCTTATCAAGCAAAATTGTGTGAGTATTAAACATTTTTCAAATTTTCATACGTTATAATTATAGTGGTTTGCGCCACCCTAGTGTACATAATAAATTTTTATTATTTTTAAATGACAATCATATTAATGTACAAAACTTATTGTTTTCTTTAATTTAAAAAGAAAACTCCTAAAGCCAATAAAAGGAAAAATGTTTATTTCCGGTTTTACTTGCCGGAAATTAAAGATGGAGATCTAAATGAATTTTTCATATTTTAGTTAACAAATTTCTTTTGGAAAACATAACAATATCCTTGAATATTATGTATATGTACATATATCTGATTATCCTTAGATTAAGAATTTTTTTTGCGTTATTAAGATATTAACATTAATTTTGAATATTCATTCGAAAACATTTTAGTTTTTATAAAAAAAAAGTTAATATAAAAGATATCAAATGTATTTTCACATTATCTAGCAATAAGTTTATATAAATTATCATCTGAATTGACCCAAAACTGAATGTTAACACAATGTTTTTAAACATTTTAGTATTTTTGTTATTTTTGAAGTAAAATAACAATAGGTCATTTTAAAGTTTTTCACAGGCTTGGATGGACATTCGATAAGTATTGAAATAAAAATAATTTAACAGTGATTAAAAATTTTGCATAACAATGCATTAAGGCTTGCAGTTTCCAAAAACAGATTTAACATCGTAAGATAAGTAGTATTATAGTATACTTAACCCTAATTCCAAATATATATTATTAATAGTTTTGGATTGAAATTTATTGAGATACATGGATTCATTATGAATTCTTCTTTTTTTTATGCCTTTTTTTTTCATTTTTTTCTGGAAATTTTGAAAAACTTTGTTTATTTTTTTTTTTTTATTAAAGTTACCAAATTACTAGGTGGGATACCTTTTGTACTTAAAGAAGTATGGATTTGATAATGGGGATAGGAAGTTTAGACGGGATTAAAAAGTGGGACAGTCAGTAGGTAATCATTTACAGTCTTCTTAAAGCGGCGCAAGTCGTAAATCACACGTCCGCCAGCTGTAGGGAACAATTTTAAAGGGAGAGCATTCCACATTCTTGAGGTGCGAATTGAAAACGAATCTCCAAAGCTCGTTCTATCACATCTGGGAATTTTGAGTAGACTGCCGTACACAATCATTCAACTAACCACAGTTGCTGGCCTTTCTCTCTTTCTCTTTTTCTGTAGTTTTCTACTTGTTATTTTCTACAAATCAGAGAAAAAGGATATTGTGTTAGTCTGTCATCATAGAGGGGTATATTTTCTCTATAGTGCATTATAATCGTTTAACTAACGTATAAGTATCAACATTTACTAGTGATCAAATTGTCAATAAAATTTTTCTAAATTTTAGTCTGAGAATATAAAGTCGATTAATTCTTGAGGTGTTTCCAGGTGCGGGCATATAATAATTTGAAAACAAAAAATAATTTAATTTAAAATAAATTCTTCTTCAAAATTTAAAAGTTGAAGTTTGTGCAAAAATTCTATAATTCTTATTTATTATCACGACCCTGATAAAATAGAAATCTTGTAAATAAATTGTATGCATAGATTACAATATAAAATTTACATTTTTAAGAGTTTTCTCTAGTGTGAATACAATCTAAGCTGTAGAATTAGGAAAATTAAGTGCTGGTCTTGTCTTACAAAGTAATTAAATTAGCTTTAACTTTAATCTTATTCCAATTGCTTGATTATAGAATTTTTTTTTTTTGCAAAATTCATTAAATTTATTTTTAAAAATGTCTATAATACAAAAAACTTTATTTTTAAATTTTATTTGATACTTAAATTCCGTTTCTATACATATTTATATGTAAATTAAAAACGTTTATTAAATATAGAATAAATAGTTATTTAATTTAAAAACCACCACAAAAATTATCATAACGTTCACATTGTAGGAAATGTCCTTCGTTGTAAAATGACATTTATTTATTCAATATAAAAAAAAAAATAATAATATTTATGTTCGTATACGTATATTTTTGTTAAGTAATGTATGTCTAGACATAGCAAATATGACATTTTTGGTTTCTTTTTCAAAAGTGTAGAAAAAAAAAAAGGAAAAATAAAACTTTATTTATTTTCTTCTATTTTTATGCCCATTTTATAGAAGAAAAAAAATATATTCTTTAATTTTTATATCATTTTTGAAGGATAGATATGCCTAAAAAATAAATGAAATTTATGTGAGTGGAAAAAAATTGAGGGCTTTTAATGGTTTTGAAGTTTCATTATTATTATTTCTAACAATATCAGCAAACAAAATTTAGCTCTGGTATGAATATTTATTAAGGATACATTTTTAAAAGTGTATTAATTTTCAGGGTTTTTTTTTTTACGTTTTCGTTTTTTTTTTTTTTTAGTAGAACAAACACATTAAAAACACCCTCAAAACTTTGACTATATACAGTTGTTATGATTTTTTGTTTATGGTGATTGATTAATAACTTTTTAGTTCATAACTTTTTTTTTGGCCATAACTTTTTAATTTTTGAAATGAAAATAAATGATGAACGTAATAAAATAATATTAAACATTTTTTTTTTTTTTTTTTTTAAACCTTATCACAGATGCGAAATTATTTTTTATGCTCTAATAAGCTATGATGCAAATATATTTGCTATTGCGAATTTAAAAAACAAAAATACATATCTACTATATTAAATAAAATTAAGTTTTATTTGAACACATATGGCGGTTATTACGGACATACTGTGGACTTGACAGTAGTAGATTTTTTAAAAACCTAAAATTATTATAATTTCAAATATTCAAAGGTTAATACGAAAATTAGTCAAGCTTAAGAATTTATTTTTATAAAATTGATTAATATTGACAAGAAAATTAATCAAGAAATGAAATCTGAGAATGTTTTTTGTAAGAGGTTTTTTTTTCGCAATTTTCCATACCCTGGTCTCTGTAATATCATTGGATGATATTTAAAAAGAAGGATTAATGACGCATTTTTCACATTTATACTTAAATATATTTTTTTTTTATATTTTACATTTTTAGGCTTTTGTTTTCTACTTTTATTTCGTATTTTATAAATTAAAATTGTTTATCATTTATTTGAAATTTTGTAGAGGAATTTTAAAAGATTTTTTTTTTTCATAATACTGAACCGATCATTATTTTATTTTAATAATTGATTTGAATTGAATTGTATTTTGTAAATTGTCAAGCTGTTTCTAAAAAGACGTGAACATTTTAGCTTCATGTCAACTGAACATGAAAAATTGAATAAAAATAATGATTTTATTCGTATACTATATATACTAAAGAATTGTTAGACTCGAAATTTAGTATATAAATATTAAAGGAATTTTCAGGAACAAAACATAGATGTAATAATCAGTTCTTTATCAAAAATAATGTTTCGTTCTATCAATGCGCCTTTCTTGTCAGTTTTTTCATTTCAGGTTCTTTAATTTTATGTAAGTTTTTTCCAGTTGACTATTAAACCTTTCAATTTTATAAAATAGTTCATAAAAATAATGATAGGAAAGAGTACATACGTTATTACATTATTATTGTGTACTGCAGCTGTGTGAGGTATGAGAACTAGGTCAGTAAAAAATTATTGTCATTTATAAAAACTTTTTTAAATTTTAGTTAAAAAAAAGTTTATGAAACTTTTTCTTTGCAGTGTAATTTTGGTGTGCTTTAATTTTATGTTTCATTTTGTACATATTTTATGATGAACTCAGGCCGACATGAAACACACAAGTTAAAAAAATAATAAAAAACAAAAATAAATATCTGTTTTATTTACCTAAAGCGGAACAAAAAATATTCTCTAATTTGGATTGAGGATAAAAAGATTTGATTTTAGTTTTTTTTTTTTTGTTGTCAGATATGTCAGAAAAATCAATTACTTGGTCAATCAAGAAAAGCGATTGCTATTAAAATAAATTGCTTTTAAATTTTTTTTTTACATACATTGTATAATATACATATGAAAGAACATGCATAAATGTTCATATACACATTCGTGCCAATGCATATAAAATTTATCAGATAAATTTAAAATTTGAAAAATGGGATAAAAACTTAAAGCTTTAAAAATTTGTTCAGCTTTTGTGTATGTAGCAGATATTTTTATATTGATGCATTTATGTCAATATGGTTTAGAAAATATTTTTGGGTTATGGTGAATTTATTCTCTACATCCTTAAAATTTTTTTCAAATTAATTTTCTAAAATTTTTCATTACGATCTTGTAAATTACAATAATCATAATATATATATGGTTAAAAGAATGATCTTATAACTTGTAACAATAAATTTGTTTTAAATGTCCTTGAGAATAAAAGAAAATATTTTTACATAATTGACATAAAATATATTTCTTTACAATATAAAGAAAATATATTTGAAATGTAATGCAACGCAAAAACAGAATAAAAAAAAGTACACCGATATAACCCATTTCGTAAATATAAAGCAAAAGTACCTTTAAAATTCATTTGGAGCTGAAATAAATATTATTTGTTTTTTCTTTATTTATTTCAATACTTTGAAATGCAAATTTTAGCTTTATGTATTTGTTGGCAACATAGTGTTTTATTATTAATTTTTCCTTTTCTGTCGTTTTTCATTTCCTTTAAAAAAAAAAAAAAATTGTTTACCTGAGTTTTTTAAGGGGTTTTTTTTGTTTATATAATTTTTCAAATTCAAAGAAAATGTAGCTTTAAAATATTTCATATGCTTCTTTTTACTTTTACACATTTATTTGTACAAAAAAAAAATTGCATCTAAATGCATTTAGATATTAAAATGCATTTAAATAAATTGCAAGGAAGTTTAAATGATGGCTTGGATCGAGTTCTGATTCAATAATTTAAAACACAATTCGAAAATGAAATATATTTAGATTTTTTGTTATATATGAAAATTTACGAAATTAGTTCAAAATTGGAAAATTATTGACATTAGTTCTTTTTGACTGCGCAAAACAATATTTCCCTGACATATGAAAATTTGTAATAATAATAATATTTTGCTATTATATTCAACATAACAAACTTAAATTTTGGATAATAACGATTTCGAGCTCGAATGAATTAATTTTAATTTTAATTACTCCCATTCTGTTGAAGTATGTCATAAGTTTTTCAATACTAACTCTAAGGTTGGAAATTTTGAAGGCTTTAAGAAAATAAAAGGCTCTAAATTCATGAAGAGTTATATATATAATTTTTGCACAACATTTTAAGTCTACGAAATTAGAAATTAGAGAAACTCTTGCAAAATCTTTATATATGTTATGTATATATGATATTTAATAGCGGATATAAATACATTATGAATTTTAGATTAACCTTAAATACAAAGTTGGCACATTTCCATTGCTTTTTCATCATCAAACTTTTATGTAGAATATTTTATATTGACAAACAAAAAAATTCTATTTACCTTAATTCACAATGTATGTATCTACTAATACTCGTATGTACATGAAATACTTTCTTTTCCGCTTTTCCGCTTTTAATTTTTTTTTTTTAAATGCTATTTGTGAATGTATTTTTGTTTTGTTATTTTTATTTTTCTAAAATTTGAAAAGTAAAAGTAAAAATAAAATATTTATTATGTGTACATATACCTATATGCTTTTTCTTTTTGTTATTCACAATAAAATGAGGATATAATTATATTGTATATATGCTTTAGTAGTTTATATACATTTTATATACGACATTTATGATTCTCTCTTATTATATATTTTATTATTTCAAAATTTAAATTTTATGGTATATTTTTTACGTAAATATTTTTTTTTAAATGTAAATTAGCTTAATTTATTTAAAAAGCCCAAAAGAAAAATGAATAATAAAAAAAAATACACTAAAAAATTCAATTTCAAATAAATCTTTTATAAAATCTATATATATGAATCTTGTTTTACTTTTTTTTAGAATATATTGAACAGATATCTCTTGTACTTAACATATATCATTATTATAAGCTTTATCTTAATATTTAACATAAGTTTTTGTTAAAAATGCTATAGAAAATATACTTTAGATTCAGGGAATATTTTAAGGCTATATATTTAGTTTGAAATATTTCTTGTGCAGTTGTGATAGAAACTGAATTGTATATAGGGGTTTTATATTTTGTATATACTCGTATGAAAAAATAAGTTAATATCTCATAGTTGTATGAATTTAATTGTGAATAGTTATAATAATGGTTTGTTTGCTTTGGTCTCCATTAAACTCTGGGCAATAAGAATGAAATATATTATATTAATTAAATATTAGTATTTTGTAAATATGAAAGTGCTGTTATGATATTCAGCCATCAAGTGGTGGAAAGTAAATTTAATCTTAATCTATTTAAAATAAAATACTACCTAGCATTAAATTTTCTTCAAACTAACAGTGTTAAAAATAATTTAATAAACATTTGTTAAAAAGCCTATATATTATTTTTAGATTTTTATATAAATTTTAACGAGACAAAAAGAATCGAAGAAATTATTACAATTCAAAGAAATACATATAAAAGTATAATTAAATGATAAGCACTTTTTAAAAGAATGTATATATATAATATGTATGTAGGAGACTATGATTAATTTTAATTGAGGATTTTTCTTAAATATTTCGTAAATGAGCATAACATACGAAGTGTTGAAATGAAAAGTGGTTCAACTGTTGAAACGAAATAAATTCATTTGAAATACTACATTTAATTTCTGCTCCATGTCAAATAACCAGTTAGAATAATGTGACCATGTATCAAGTTTTTGTATCAGATTTTGTTTAGATTTTTGATTTTAGAAAAAATAATATAAAAAAAGAGTCAATTTGTTACAAAAAAATATTTATTTTATTAATTTTCATCAACTTGAGTTGATGTCGATGCTACAGAATTCACATATTTATTTTGTCCTACAATTTTTCTTAAAATTTCTGGTTTTGGTCGGATATAATTGTAAAACTCAATACAATAAAAATCTATCATAACAGTGTTGTTTGACACAATTAATTTCGTTACCCTACTCGTGCCGTTTGATCTGCGAATTTTCGATCCAAATAATTAACAAAATCTGCAGTCCACTCACCATCAATTTTTCATTAACTAATGAAACAAAACCGAGAAATGTGTACTCACTGTTCAAGTGTTCATGCGACATTTTTTTTTTTAGTTGTTCAGATTTTAGCAAAAAAAATTATGGTCTCTTTAAGTTAGAACAATATACTTGCTTACTTTTCATTCTAGATTTTTTGAATTAATTTTTCTGGTAAAAAATTTTCTTCGGAAAAAGGAAAATTTCTAAGATAACTTTTTACTTTCAACGACTCATGTATGATGAATCGATTTGTCTGAATAATAAATATAATAAAACGCACATTATATTTACATATAAGAATAATTTATTCGTTTTATTTATATTATAGGGGTAATTTTTTCAATATTAATTTAAATGTTAATTCAGTTTAATTTTATGATAATATTTTAACATAATTGAGACTTATTCAAAGTAGTATGTATATTGTATATTTGGTAGGAATTACATAATATTGGTCCTTTGGTAGGAATTACATGGTATATTGGTCCTTTGGTAGGAATTACATAATATTGAAGATTAATTTTTTTTTGAAAAATTCGGATATTGATATTTAATTTATTAATATTTATTGTTTGTTTATACAAATTTTCGAGTCATAATCTTATTAGTTTTAATAAATTTAATATTATAATTATCTCTGTATTATAACTTTCAATTTGTTTTCTTATATAATAAATGTTTGATTACGTTAAAATTGAGTTTAATCTATGAAATAATAAAATTTTAATTCAAAGATGTGGAAAAATGTTTTAAACTAACAAAATGAAAAATCTTGTAAATTTATGTTTTATCCACCTATCTGTGACCAAAAATACAATTGGAAAAACTTCAATTTTATTCTTGGTACAATTTATGTAACTTGTGTAAGAAATAAAAATATATTATGGAAATAAGTTTATATTTAGCTTTTTAAGTTTTGAAGATATACATATACAATTTATTTACCTTTCTAGATGTAAATAAAATATTAAGGAAAAATTTATAATATATTTATTCCCTATAGAATCTTTTAGGATTGAGAGAATATATCACACTAAACCCTTTTTTTTTTTTTTAAGACAGCAAGATCAAATACAAATCAAAAAAAAAAAATTATTTAAAATATACGTAATGTTGGTAAAGAAAAACTTTTTTAACACCTGCATATTTTTAAGAAAAGAAAAATTGCTTATCAAGAAATTTTGATTGAAAGAAGTAAATCGAGCAATATACATACGTTATGTACATATGAATATTCTTAAATGAAAGAAAACAAAAAAGGAAAATAAAATATCATAAAACATTTTTCTTTTTATCTGGTTGTTAAGATAGCATCACGGGATATATCAATGAAAAAAATAAAAAAAGTAAAAAATCACGTCAAAAAAAAAAAAATATTTTAGATATATTTCAGTTCTATTCAGAAATTTGTTTCTTTCTATGTAAATCTTATTTAATACATTCATTCATTTTTTTTATTAAAGTCGGTTCAATGAAATTTTTTTAACAGAATGATTATAAAAATGAAGATATATTTATAATTTGATATAATAACAAAGTTTCCATGAATAACTCGTTTTGGATTTCTTAAAACGTAACTTGGAATAAATTAGAATTGCGTATGATTCTGCTTGGAATTTCATAGAGATGAAGTTCTAGCTTCGTTTATAAATATTTTAGGAATTCTGACATAAATTTTAATGAATAAAGATTTGACAAAAAAATGATATAAACATCTTAATTATAAGCTATATAGTATCGATGGTTTTATTCCAATGCTTGTCCATCAAAAAACCAATTCCCCGAATTCTATACTATTTCTGGATATTTATGTCATATCTACATTTCTATTAAAAAATTTAAATTATTTTGTTGCGTTATTTAGTTAAATAATTGCGTTGCGTTATTTTGTAAAATAATGCCAATGTTTCATTTATTTTCTAAACTTTATCAAGATTAATTTTTCATTTAACACTTTATTTTGATATTATTTGAATTAGTTTTCAGTTTAAAGTTTTCAATGAATTCTTAGTTGTTTAGCCATCTTCATTAAGTAACTTTTCTTTGCTTTAGTTTATAATCAGTAAAACCTCTTTATAACTTCTAGAACCTGTTTAAATATACATAATTCAACTGGTAAATGTAATCGTTTTTGAAAGCTTATTTGCGACTTAAAGCAACACAGTTAAAAGCAGTTTTTTCCAATTAAAAATTTTTGGTTGGAATGTATAGAATTTTAATTTCTTATTTTATAAGCATTATCATTTATATATTTAAATTTAATTGCAAAATTTCAATTCAACAAACAAATTTATATAATTGATATTTTATTAATTTATTTATTAATTCATTTTCTTGTGCATATTATTATTTCTTTTAACATAATCCCATCATCAAAAAACCTAATTATAATCTGATTAAAAATAAATAAATATTGTTTTTTATTATTATTATATAAATAAATTCTCTTTTTAGTTTATAAATAAATTGAAATTTATTTCTTATATTTTTTTTTTTACCTCTTTGAAGCCTATTTTATTTTTGTGAAGTGAAAAAACATAATATTTTTACCTGTAAAGAAAAAGAAAAAGAAAAAAATTAGTATATTTAAGTTAATTTGTTGAAAAGTCAAAAGGGCTCTTAATTTAAAATAAAAATTGTTTTTTAAAAGGGAAAAAAGAAAACTTATAAACCTATATTTTTTGTTTTTTTTCAACCAGAGTGTTCTAAGTGAAAATGAACTTAATTGCGTAACCGAATATATTTACATATAACTGTTATGCTGGTACATATTGCTTCCTTTTGGTATAATTTTTTCCATAGAAATCTTAACTTCGTATTTTAATAAAAACTTATGCACCTATACATATATAAATTCTAAATTAACATTTTTATAACATGAGTATAATAATTATTCGATCCTTTTTTCTTTTTTCTTATTTTTCCTTATGAAATTAATTTTTATAATAATTTTCTTTTTGCTCAACAAGAAATCTATAAAGAAAAACAAATTTGAAATCTATTTTGGCAGCAAAAAATTGGGTTTTATTTAACAAATTTATTTATATATTTAACTTTTTTTTTTCTATATTATTCTGATGAGGATCTCTTACAAAAGCGTTAAAATTAAAATTGAATTGATAAAACATTATTGCTGTCTGTCATATATAAATATAATGCGATTGAAAAAATATTGAAAAATATAATATATGTCATATTTATTATATTTTTGAAGTGAAACTTCTTTAGAGGCATTGTGATTGAGAGTGAAAAAAATGTAAGTAAATGTAACGCCGAATGTCAAAAATGTAACGCCGAATGTCAAAAAAAAGGCAAAAAAAAGAAAAAATTTATGTGTCAGCTGATGATAAAACCGACAGCCGCTAGCAACTTAATGAAGCTTATCAGCGCAATAACCTACTAAATACTATTTTTTTTTTCGATTGAAAGGGAAATTTATTTTAAACAATAATAAAAAAAATATTTCATTTATTAATTATTAGTGCTAATTTTCAAAAAGTTTTTGGAATACAAATACCTATGTATTCTGAATAAAAATGTTCCACATGCACCTATTTTGTGGATAATTTATTTTTGATATTAATTTTTCTTCATGTAATTTTTAGTTTGTTAGTGTAATTTATTTTTGACATTAAATTACACTAATAAAATGCAGGAGGAATATTTTTATTACAATTACTTTTCGGAAGAAATAGTAATGTCAAATTTTGCAGGCATATTTGAAAATGCTCTTTTAACTAAAACAGATTTTTTTTTGAATAATTTGTAATTGAGTTGTTAGTATAAATTATTTTTGCCATAAATTCCATTAATGCAATGCATGTAGAATATTTTTATTCCAATTCATTTTCAGAAGAAGTACTAATACTTAAAGGTCGGTATTCAACTGAAGATAAAGTACAAGATAAATTTTATTTTGAAAAAGAACATTATTGAGTGGGATAAAAATTGACTACCTAAACAATTTTGTTTTTAATTTATTTACCTCCCAACTTTCATCCATTTTATTTAATTAATTTTACCAATATTATTTTATTTTATTAAATTAAATTAAACTATTATTTTAATTTTAATATTATTTTAGTTTTCTGATTTTAGTTTGTTTTCTTCAAACAACAAACGTCAAATTCTTTTTACACGACCTAATGTCACAATTTATCTTGAAAAGAATTTCAAAACATTCTTTGCAAGATAAATTTTTGAAATAAAATTTATTTGAGTGAAAATATTTTCATACAATTTTTACTCAGATAAATTTCCATTTATCTTCAGTTGGGTACCGATAAATTAAATTCACTCAACTAAAATTTATCTCAGATAAAATTTTATATGAAAAAGTTGATTTTATCTCCAGTTGAATACCGGCCTTAAACATGAAATTTTTCAGGCATATTTAAAAAGTTATTTTAGGCTAAACTTTTCGGGCAACAAAAAGAAAACATGATTTAAGCCACGCTGCTGTTTTTTCATACATTATTGTCGCTAATAATATAGTTGTAACCGGAATTGTGTTTACAGCTTACTAGGTGTCTACATTAGCGTATTTTTCCTGCATGCGATTTTGTTCTTTAAATGTATTCGTGTATCTTTATACAAAATCCAAAATCGCTGCAAAATACGCATGCTGATTTTGAATAATTTTTCAGCATGCGTATTTTTTGACATTTCTCACAAATTTTGCTTTTTTTTATTAATTTGACATTTAAGTCAAGTAAAATGGTACAATTTGGAAAAATGTATAAAAATCGCATGCTTTAAATCTAACCCAGTGGCATATTGAGCACACATAAATACTAATAAATGAAACAGAAAAAATAGAATACATTCATAAATACGCGCGATTCTAAATCGCTAATGTAGACAGCCCGTTAAAATATAGTAGAAATCATCTGGCAATCAGTGTTGCCAAGCAGCCATAATTCTAGCCATTTTGAAATAATTTAAAAGCCATTATGCCACTAAACTTTTTGAGCTTAAAAATTATTTTAGAATTTTTAAATATTTTTATATCTAAGTAGTCGCTGGTTTTTAATTTTTTTTGTTTAATTTCTTCTAAGCCGCCGAATTCCCCCAAAACAAGTTATTTTAAGTCGACTGGCCGCAGCAGTCGAAGGACAAAAATCAACTAGTCGCCGGCGAAAAAATCGATTGGCGTCATGTCTTATGTGCATTTGGTCATTTTAAATATTTATTTAGCCGCTCCAGAAAATACTACTTGCCATGAAGTTTCACTTCTTCCGTGTGTCCCGAGACTCACATATTTTTTTTTTTTGAAATTTTGGAATTCAAAAAAAAAAAAATTAAAAAAGATTTTTAATTCATTTCTTTGAATTTTTAATTAATATGTATACTCTTTCAACGTTACTGTTTTTATATTTCTTAAGTTCTGCCGTCTTACCTAATATTTTGATATCGAAGTCAAGTAAATGAATATTTTAAAAAATAAGTAAAAAGCGAGTTTTCAAACAAAACTGAGGCCAAGTCGCGTGAAAACGTAGAAAAAAAATTTTTCTTCACACACAGAGGTGGACTCAGATTTTTTGATTGGGACGTTTCATTTTCTCTTGAATATTCTTTCTCTTCACGAATCAAATCACTTATTACCTCTGATTGATCATACTCAGATTTTATTCGCTGACAATCACCGACATATTAATAAGGTAATAAGTGATTTCATTCATGAAGAGAAAGAATATTCAGGAGAAATGTCCCAATCCCAATCAAAAAATCTGAGTCCACCTCTGTTGTGAAGAAAAATTTATTTTCTACTTTTTCATGCGGCCTCAGTTTTGTTTGACTCGTTTTTTACTTATTTTTTATTTTCTGCCTTTCTCACGTTAACTAAATTGTTATTATGTGCTGCATGGAGATGTTTTAAAACAATTTTATGACGGCTGAAAAGGCACTGATTTACCAGTTTTCAAAAAAATTATTCGAGTAAAAATTGGAATATATTTTGGATAAGTCGGAAAATTCCGGAAAAGTCGGAAAACTCTGCATTTTTCCTGAAACGGATTTATCACTAATCAAATTTGTACCAAATTTTCAAATGATTTTTCCCGATTTCCCGGGTTTTCTATGGAAATTTTCGGTTCAAATTTGGATAGATTCAATTGTCACGCGACATGAACCTGTGTGCCAAATTTCAACTCGCTCTGATGACGAAAAGTGGGTGTCGAAAGTAGTTAAAAAAAGATACAGACAGACAGATTCTTGTACGAGTTAATAATAATTGTGGCCTCAAAAATAAAACAGATCTCCCGAAGCTTTAATTGATTATTAAAAACATATTATTTTGAATTAAAGAAGTTGTTATCCCACAAACCTGTCAGAAATGCTAGAGTACCAATTGGGATCAGAAAAAATATGTAATGTACAATACTTTTGTACCTCGTCCTAATTCAAAACACAATTCTTATATATTCGATATTTTGCTTATATAATTAATTTAAAACCAAAATAATTAAGCTATAATGATGCTGATTATTTGATATTTTGTACTGTTCTCTTAGAGTACGTCCACATGTACAAGGTCGAACATTTCCGCTATATGGAGCTCCTTAAAAATAAAAGTATTGATAATAATTAAATATAATAATAATTATAAGGTTATAATAATTTAGTTAAAATTAATTACTTTTCAACCTATGAATTTTTGCTTAGCTAGAATATGATATAATAATAATATTATTAATTTTCTTGGAAATTTTCATTTTTTTTTTGTTATAATACACGGAAAATGGGTGGGTTTTTTTATGAAAAACACCTCCTTTTTGAAAAGGAAAGGCAATATATATATAAGCGTAAATGCAGGTTTATTTTGTTATTTTTTTATTAAATTTTATCCAATTTTTAATTATAAAATTCTAATAAAAAATAGGTAAACGAAATACTTTTTTAATTTATTATCTTTAAATAAATTTTTACGTGAATTTATGATATTTAAAAAGACCTGAACTACGAATTGGATTGAATAAATATTTGACTTTTTTTTTAGAAATTGTAGAATGGTTCCTAGTTAGAAATTAATACTTTCAAAATTTTTCTTGTTTGAATTTCTAATGCAGATGACCGATAAAGATGCTGGATCCAATACAAAGACTTTCCACTAGTATATTTTATCTTAATTTTTGTCAAATATCAAAAAATAAAATACTTATTATAAATATCACAATGCAATTATTTACATTTTTTGAGAACTATTGTTTTTTGTATTTATGATTATAGTATATGGACTTATGGAGTAACTTAATTGAATACTTTTGAAGTAGCAGTATAGCTGCACACCTACAAAAAAAATAAATTTTTATTTTTTGACAATTCAAAAAGAAAACATATTTTCTCATATCAGAATATAAATAACTTATTTGACATATTTAAATATAAATTTTTGGAGTCAAGCTCAAACTTAGTTTTTTTAATTACAGAAATCATAGAACTTAAATTGACCGTCGGAAAAAATTAAATCATTCATAAAGATGTAAAGATAATATGGGATACAAGCTACAAACGAGTGTCAAAAAAAAAATAGCACCGTATATTTGTATGAGAATTAACACAATTAGAACTACTGGCTACAAACGATTTTTCATATATTAGTAGCTCTAGCTTTATCTAGCTTTAATTGTGTTTATAGCATAATTCTGTCACAAATTATTAACATTTTATGATGAATCAGTTTAAGGACAACTTATCGTTTGAATGAATGGTTCTTTGGACAAATTATATTTGAGAATTTGTCTTATAAACGAATTATTATTCAACATAATTCGCATAAATAAAATATTAATTGGAATTGTAAAAAATTTAAATTGCCTGATTTAAATTCCATTCTTTTAGGTTACTTTAATTAAAAAAAAATTTAATAATTTTATTAAAAAAAAATTAAAAAACGTTCATTCTCGAAAGGAAAATAAAAAAAAAATCTATTCCATATTATGAATGGAAATAATCAATCTTTCAAAATAATCGCCACAACTGAATTTCTTTGTGTTTAATGATAAAGGATCTTTAGAATTATTTCTCTTTCTTTAAATTTAAGAATCAACGTTAAGAATTTATATATTTTATTTGCATATTTTCTTTGAAATTTTATATTTACATATTAAACTATATATATATACATAAGTACATATATAAAAATAACATACGTTCGTTAACTGTAAAATTAAAAAGGATCAAATTTCTTTAATTCATTTTAACTTTCAATTACAATAACCATAAAAAAGGATAAAAGTTTTTTTCTTATTTTTTGGTTTTCCAATAACTGGAAAATTCATTATTATATGTATTTTATTTCGTATATATGTACCAGCCTACCTACCCAAAACGGGTTAAATTAATTTGATTAAATCCATTTAATGTATATATAGAGTAGTATATAACAGAAATTTTAGCAAAAAGGTGTTTAAATATTATGACCTTTTCATTTTCAAAAAAAAAAAAATATTAAAGTAAGTATGTATAGAAAAATATTATTGAAAATTTAATATAAAAATCTTTAAATTTTAAAGAGTTCATTTTTATTTAAATTTTATGTACTTTGAATGTTTTTCTCAATATAGAGTTAAGACTTTATTTCACATTTGAAAATGATATAATTCCGATGGGCAAGATGCTGAATAGGAAGGCAGTTAGTTTTTTGAAAATAATGTTTTTATGTTGAGAAGACCAAAAGTCAAAGAAACGTTACTAATAAACCAATATAAAATTGAATTGAATTTATAAAGCCTATGTATCTCTAGTTCACTTGAAAATTGGAATATTTAAACAAAAATTTAAAAAGAAGTTAAAATTAAAAAAAAAATCTTTAAACTTTGATGAACTGGAAAAAACCTAGACAAACAAAACCGATGATTTTTTGATAAACTTTTAAAAGTGTGAGTTTTCTAGAATTATTCTGTTATTTTCTAAATTCGTCTAGAGGTACTTAAATTAATAAATAAATAAATGGAAAAAATAATTCCATAAATTATTTATTTTTCTATATATACTTAAAAGTAAGATAAAGAAAAATTTATTAATTAATTTCAGACTGTTTATATTAAGGTTTATCTTTTCATTTGTTTTTCATGATTTTGTTATGTTTTTCATTGTTTTAAATTATGCAAAAGTAAATTACCTAAATATAGTAGTATTATAATATTAATGAATATATACATATATATAATTGTTTATTATTATAGTAATTAAGGATCAAAAATAAAATTCATGTGGTTTAAATAAAAAAAAAATAATAATTTTGTAATATTTATTTCAAAAATTTTCAATGCGAGGCTTCAAGTTAATCATTGCGTGATAAGTTCTTAGCTTGATACCACCACAACGAAGCACTTCAATAATATATTAATAATTTCAATTATAATTATTATTATAAAAATAATAAAAAGAGATAGAATTTTGATAAGTTCTTTCTAGGAATATATAATTTTCAGTTTTATTACTATTTGCTAATAAAATCTACCTTACAAAATCCTCCCAACAAATTAATGTTTATGTTGAATTACATGTAGTGATAAAAATATAGATGGGAAATGTTACGAATAATTTTGAACAATTTTTGCAAAGAAATTTCTATTTTATTCATTCAATCATTTAAAATTGCATTTAATGTTATATTTCCTAGGATGCAGTATCGTTACTATTTAATGTAATATACATAAAACACGTTATTGAATTTAAAGTTTTCAAATTAATTTAAATTTTGTTGAATGATAACACTGGCGAAATTATTCAAGTTAAAGTATAATAAAACTTTCAATAACTTTGTAAACGTAACCTAGTACGTTTTATAAAAAATAAAGGTTACACCTCGTAAGAATACTCATTTTATTTAAAAAAAAATACGAAACCGATTTCACTATTAAACATATATTAAACATATTTGTACAAGTTCGTCCTTAATAAAATATTCTTGTACGTGTAAATTATATGAATTACATTTATCCACATTTTTAAATCTACAGAAATAAAGTAATTGTACATATATATACGCAAGCACATTGGGTTAGAAGAAAATTTTTTATCTAATAAAATTATATTTCCTATTGGACATAGAATTGTTATACATACATACTTTTCCTTTAATAAATTTTTAAAGGTAAATATATATAATTTTTGTGTTCAATTGTATCACGTACTAAAAATAGTACAACAAAAAGTAATAAAAAAAAATACAATACCTACATTTTCTTGTCAGATTCAGTGTAGAGGACAACAAATTTTATTTTGAGGAAAAAAGAATGTCCTTATATCAAAATTAAAATATTTTTATATTAAATTTCAAGGAGGTACGATTACTTTAAAAGCGTTTAAAACTTTGTTGTTTTACAACTGAACTTAACGAATTCATTATTTTTGCTTTTAGCTTGAACACCTCAAGAGATTAAAATTTCTTTTTTTTTTGTACATATTTTATTAAAATATAAGTACTTGAAATTTATAATTATATTATTTTATATTTTATATATGCATTTTTTATTCAATTCCTAAAGAGTTCCAAGGAAAAAATATAGGGAAAAAATATGTTTGAATCTTTAAATGTTGAAAAGCTCAAAAGAATCTAAATGATCGTTTTTACTGTACATAAAAATTTGTACAGTAGGATAATTAGTATGATTTTTTATGTTAAATTTTATGAATTGAATCAATGATTTATTTTAGGCATTCCTATTTACTTTCCGAATATGATTTTTGAAAGATTTATGCAATCCATCATAATAACTTCACTGCTTTTTTAACTCTGATTCCCGTTTTTTTTGCAATGAAGCAATATGGATTGTTGTTTCTGTGTTGCAGCTCTAGGTATATAATGTAATAGAAATTTTTGCCATATTCAATTTTAGAAAATTATTGACAGCTTATTCAAATGGCAATTTATTGAAAACATAAAATTCTGTACACTTTATAAACTATTAAAATTCTATTCAATTTTATTACCATTATACAATTTTTTTATTCTAGGAAGCTAAAATAACCATGGCAAGGGAACTGCATTTTATTATTCTTTTTGTGCTGAAAATTTATAAAATATTTTATCAATTTTTTTTTTTATTAAATCAGAAATTTTATTACTTTTTTTTTGTTATTTTGATTTTCGTTTAAAAATTCGATTAATTTTTTATTATATAGACGAAATGATTTTAATTTCATGGGAGATGTCGTGGAAATTGGAAAAAATTGTCAATTAATAATTGAATTTTCCTTTATTATATGGTTTGCGTATGTATATGTAATTTGATTATTAAAAAGAAAATCTACCATAAAATGGTTTCAATTTAAAAATAAAAACCACAATATATTTATTAATATTTAAATACTAATACTATATAGAATTATATAGACTCGATGTTTTTCATGTTATTTGATTTGAACATTTGATATCTGTTTTAAGCAAATTTCTTAATTAATGAATATATTGCGTGACCATATAATTGGAGTTTTCCTTTTTGTGAAAAGTGACGCCGGTCAAAATGATTTCTAAATAAAAGCAAAATTGTATAATAATTTTAATTGTTTAATCAATTTTAAATATTCATTTTAAACGAATTTTCTTTCTACAATTTCGATATATGGAGATTTAATAGAATTTCCACGTGGAGAGTTGCATTATGAAAATTTAATGTATAACTATATTGAGCTTGAATATATTTTTTAAAAAATTCTTCTTTGTCTTCTGAATAATTATATAATTGATTTTTGATCTCTAATAGAGACTTGCTGTATATATTTACTTATGTGTTCTACAAAGTTGTCAAAAATGAATACATCTGTCGAAAAATATTGAGAAAAAGTAAAAGATGTTTATAATCCAATATTCTAATAATGCTTTCTTCGCTGTCAAGTATGGTTTCGAGTAAAAAGGAATGAAACCCGTATTATTTACGTATATAACTTCAATAAAAATTTACGCACAAAACATCACGAACACTTTGTTCAAGTGATCAAATGAAAATGTTAACACAAAAAGTCGATACCAAAACTAATTTAATATTTATATTTAAATATAATAAAACATTTTATTAAATTAATATCCTGTAAATTTTATTAATCTTAATATTAATAAAGTTAAGAAATTAGCTTACAAGCTGTACTTATTTTTTTGCCACACCATACTTGGATGGAAATAAAGTCTTGGAAATAAAGTCTAATTAGTAAAAAAAGTGGTTTAAATCATTCTAATCATTCCACCCATCTTTATCTCATAATTCTCAATTTATACCTAGTACATTATATTATATTTTTATCATTTTTACGCTTAAATGATTCACAATAGTTTGTCCATTCGAAAGTTTTGTGTTTTTTTTTTAACTTTTCCAATTTCAAAGTTCATAAAGCTTATAATTTTTGCTTTTTCAGAATTCTTTATATGAACGTTATATGTTATTATTTTTTAAAATCTTTATCAATAAAAAACAATTTTTATTCAATTTTTATTGATTACGAATAGATTTCACTGTTTTTTTTAACAATGTGTGTCTTTTTTTCGAATAAGTCATCTATTTTCTTTTTTGATTTGGTATAAAAAAAGAAAATAAATTTTTTTTTAAAAGCCAATGACATCGTTTTCAGTCACATTACGAATAAAAAAAATTTCGAAAAATAAGAAAAATAAAAAAAAGTCAAAAGCAAGTAAACAAACAAAAAAGAATCACATCAAGTAAACTGATATAATAAGGTTTACATATAAAATGACCAAATAAAAGAAATATTTAATGCTCATCATAGCATTAAAAATTGTTTTCTATGTAAATAATTTTTTTATATTTTTATATATATATGTATATATTTTTTTTATCTTTTTAACTAATGAGATGAAATGAAAATAATATCGTAGAAAAATGAAAGTATATAATAAGATTATAAATATATATATATATTGCCATAAACGTTCATTATAATTGAAAATCTGATATTTTATAAAAAATTTAAAGATTATAATTAATGTGAAAAAGAATTGCCATATGGTAAAATGAATAACTAAGACATGAAGATTAGCACGAATGCTGAAGCAAAAAATTATTTAAATTATTAGTGTTCATAATTGTGACTACCGACATTAATTTGAAACTGTCTTTTATAAGTAAAAAAAAAAACAAAATTTCAAAAAACAAAAAAAAATATCTACCTACTGAAAAATTAAAAATTGAAAAAGGGATTAAGCAAATTTTTATTCAATGCAGTTGTTTTTTTTATATACTTTATTTAAATTAATTATATAATAAATTGAATTTAATAATTAAATTTTTTATTTTTAATTTAATTTTACAGATCAATCTATCTGTAGGAATTTTTATATAGTTCCATACATTTGTTATGATTTTTATACCTCTTAAGAGATGCTTTGAATGCATTTGTTTTTATGCTTCGTAGAGGGCTCGAAGTTTATGTCGGTGATGGACTAGTACTTTCAAAAAGATTTGAATATAACTAATTTTAAAAGTCCTTAATATTAATTTTCTCATGTTGTTTGTCTTCGAATTTAAGAAGTTAAAATTGACAACTTATGCGAACTTTTAAACCATTACTGCTTTTCCAATTAGACTTTTAATTTGTTTGTTTGTTTCATTGATCAATTTGAACAATATAAATATAATTTTTAAATTAATTTGCTTGAATTTTGACTTTGTAACAAATTTTCTTATTATTTTATATTTTCAATTTATCTTTCCTGTAGTATTAACTTTCTTTTTAAAATTTGTTCTGTACTTTATTTAAAACTTTGTGAATGTATTTTCAACGTTAGGTCAACAAAATAAAAAAGTTATTTTTTTATTTACCAGAATTTTGTAAAACGACCAAAAAAATACAAAAATTGAAGTTTTTTCATAAAACATTTAATAAATTAACTAAAAAAAAAATGTATATGTACTTCACTTAAGTTTATAGAAATTTATTTTCTTCTTCTTCATTACATACAATAAAAAAAATCAAGTTAAAGAAATATTCTACCTTTAGTAAGGCCTTTTAATAATTTCTTAAATTGACATCCACAGACACATTTCAATTATCTCACTTTTCTAAAGGGAATTAAATATGAAAACATCAATGTCTCTATATCATCTATACGTATAGAAATCAAAACATTATATATTTATATGTTTTGTGTTGCTGGTACCCATCTTGGGTGGGTGGTGTTTTTTTAAAAATATCTTTAAGCAACAAAGAATATTAATTTTATTTTAAATTTGATGATAAACTGCCAAAGGAAAATTTAAAATGAATAATGTATTTTCTTGTCATATAAGTCTATTAAAATCATTATTTAACATCATTTAAAATGCTTGTAAGAAAAATAAATCTAAACAGGGTTGAAAACTTTTTATTCCAAAGGGACGTAATAGAATATATTTTATAGACAGATATATTATCATCATAGTTGATCTTTTACATCATTTTTATATTATATAATTAAAATTTGAAGAAGAAATAATTTTTATTTTTAGAAAATATTAACAAATATTTTGAGGGAAAAACGTTGTACTGTATTTGGATACATATTATAATGTTTATTTGTCATAATAAATAATATAAGCTAAGCAGTTTAGTTTGTTATAATTTTTTGAATAATTAATTGCCTCTATTTTAATAAATTTTTTTTTTTTGAGATTAAAAAAGTTAAAGATAGTAGAAAAAAAATAGAAAATGTAAAAAGATACGAAAGGAAAGTTACATACAGTTCGGTATGTAAGGACATGGTAAATAAAAAGAAATGTGTGGTATGGAAAAGAAATGTGAGGGTATGGAAGATAGAAAGTTAAAGGAAAGAAAGGTATAAAAAATAACATGAAAGAAACGAAAAGATTGTACCTTCTGAAATAAACACTATTTGCTTTTAGCTTATTGAAGATTTATGAAACCAAGCTACAAAATTTTATAATGAAATACAGAGTCTTTTTTGACAATTCCTGGAAATGAGAATCGTCAGCATATAACTTCAAAGCGTTAACTTAGTAAACCAGATACACAAATTTAGTAAAGAGTACACAACATTATAGATTTAGTTTTTGGTCTTTATAATCACACTAGGAATAGTATAGTGGTAATATTGTTACTTCGATGATCTGTAATGAATTTTTTGTAGGTGATAAAAAAATTCACCATTGTAAGTTATGATTTTCTGCTTTTTACATGAGTTCCAAAATGACTTTACTTATAACTTTCATCACATTTTGCTTTATCATCAGTAATAATTTCTTAAATTTTGTTAATTAGAACATTTAATATTAGTTTTTAATTGAGATTTTCAATTAATACGAGTAGATTACAACACATGTTAAGAAAATTTGTTATTACAACGAGTTATGTACACACAAAAACACATAGACACGAGTCAATACTTATATCACGAGACCGTTAGGTGGAGTGATATAATATTGACAAGAGTGTCTATGTGTTTTTGTGTATATACACAACGAGCTGTGTAACAAATTTTATTAACATGTTTTCTATACGTTTTTAATGTGCATGTGAGAGGTAGTTGCAATAAATACATTTGCAATGCAAAAAATAAAAAAAAGTTCAAAATGATGTAAGTAAATAAAATTTACTTAATACGGAGAATGTAAATAAAATTTACTTAATTAAATAATTACATGTGTATTGACGCATGTAATATACCATTTACCGAGCTAAATTTACGATTGTAAATACAACTTACCGATCACATGCACATTAAAATATTTTATTGTCAAATTTAAATTAATTTTTAGTGCTATAATGCTTTTTGAGATTACCAATATTTGACATGCCAATCTTTTACATTCATACATTATTGGTGCTGCAGAATTAAGGTTGTATTATTTATAATATTTTGTTAAATTAGAATATATATATATATATAGTTATTATAGAACATGTAAATAATTATAATCCCTCCGAGTTAGGAAAAATTGCCGTAGACAACGATTTTTCATGTGTAGTCTGGGTGGGGTTTGTGTACTATATAAAAGATATTAGTACATATAATTTCAAGTTTCCATTCTATAATTCCATATTAATGTGAGTGAATTTCAATTCCCAAAAAACTATTAATTATCTACGTCAATAATTAATTATTCCGCGATTGTGTCCTGTATTAAAATAATGAATTTTTGAATTAAATTCTTGCTATAAATGATAGTTTTATTTAAAAAAATGGATAAATAGAAACTTTGATTGTTAAATTAAAATTCTTGCTATAAATGATAATTTTATTCAAAACAATGAAAAAAAAAGAAGCAGTTAAAAGAAAAAAGAAACAGTTAAAAGAAATAAGATAAAATGACATTTAGTTATATTTAATTAAAAAGAGGCAAGAAGCCAAAAGAAACCAAGCACTTGAGGAAACAGATCTAAGTGATTGGAAAGGAAAATAAAAGAAAGAATACGAAAAAAAAGCGAAAAAGAAGAAAGAAGCAAAATAAAAATGTGAAAAATTTTAAATTTATGTACACAAAATTATTTCATTATATTAATTGCATTTCTATATAGTTAGTTATCTCACCTATAACATAAGAATAACCATCTAACGTTAAAACACATTTTCTTGTTGTTCCACCACCCATAAAATTGCTACTTTGTGCTACTGTGCTACAACTACTACCACTGCCAACATAACCACTATAACTGGACGGACTTCGTAACGATCGAGTCGTGAGAGTTCCCCTTAAAGGAACTATTGTTTCTTTTGCTAATAAATTACTATTATCAACAACACTACTGTTATCAGTTTTTTTATTATCATCATCATCAATTTCTTTATTAGTATTTTCAAAAAGTTCACTTACATTACCTGCATCGCGATCACCGGCGGTCAATTTTAATGTACGAGCTAAATTTTCAAAATTCGGTTTTGTTATCACTTGACCAGGATCTGATTTACATTTATGTAATAAATCTTTTGGCCGAACACATGTTAATTTATTTCCGTCGATCTTATTATTATCATCGCCAGCAGTATTATTATCACTTTTTATTGGACTTTCATCTGTGTCACCCATATTATTTTGTTATAGAAAATTTTACTTTCTTTTAATTTTTATTTTTTTTTTTAATTATTTAAACAACCAAAAATTTTTAAATCTATCTAAAAACTACAATATTTTATAAAATTGAAAAAAAAAATTTACATTTTTAATTTCATTAAGTTTTAATTAAAAATTAATATTTAAGAAAACAAAAAAAAAAATTTTCGTTGATTAAATTCAAATTTTTACATATTAAGTTATTAATTATTTTTTGAGAATAATTTAAATTAAAAAAAAAAAAAATTTTTTTTTTTTTTAAATTAACATCGTTGAATGATAAAACGAATTAATAATAAGATGATCCTGGTTTTTTTTTGTCAAGAAATTAATCATTTTTAAAATCAGCTTGATACTCTTATTATTATTTTTTGTCAAGTTATTATTTCGATTTAGTATTATTTCATTTAGATAAAATAAACATTTTTCTTTAAGATATTTTATTGGTTTATCTTTAAAATATTAATTTATCTAATTTATATAATTTTGAAAATTTTTTTACATTTATTTTTAAAATTCTTTTAATTTTTAATTTAATTAATATAAGTATTTTCCGGGGAAAATTTGTTCTTAAATAATAAATTTATTTTCATTAACCTTTATTATTATTATTATTTGTTTTATAATAAAAAATATTCTTGTCATTGTTTTGTTGTTTTTATTTTCATTTATATTTTCTTTTTAAAAGCAAAAAAAAAAAAAAAACCTCAATAAAAGTTATATTGTATAAATATTGTCTTTAACAACTAAAAAAAAATCTTTTTGTCTTTTTTAAAATTATATCTTTATTTTCTTTTGATTACAAATAAAAAAAAATTTTATCTTTTCCAAGTCCAGATGCTTTTGATGTTTGAACGAAAAATGTATATATATAATTATATATATCAGATTTTTGTTTGCTTAAACAAATAACATATAATTTTTTTTTCTCTCTGGCTTCTATATATCAATTTGTTAGAAGAAAATAATAGATTTTTTTTCCTCCTTCTTTCATTATATTTTCATTAACTCAATAAAGTTCTAGAGCACTTAAAATAATGCTCTTAAAGAGTTATAAAGGGTTTTTTGTTTGTGTTATAGAGATTTTTAGTTTTTCTTCCCTTTTTTGTGTGTATGTTTTCTTATTAATCTTTTTTGTATGACGGTCTCTACATTATGTTTTATTTTAATAGAGTAAATGTTGGAAAAAATTTTCTTAACTACTACTATGGTTACGTTAAAGTTTTTCTTTATTATTTTTTATTTTCCTTAAAGTTATTTTTTAAATAAAAATATTCTTCTTTGATCTTTTTAATTTTTACTTTTATTTCAATGATTTTTTTTTTGTTAGAGTTTAATGTTCTCTTTAGGTTCATGAAAAAAGAAAATTTATTCTTTCACCATCAATCTGGAATAAGAAATTTTTGATATTTTGAATTTTATTAATATTTTATATTCATTATAAGTTTAACCAATATTTCGTGTTAAAGGCAAAAAATGCTTCTTTTTTTTTTTTGATGGAATTTTTATTTTGCAAACTTTTTTCATTAATTCCAATATAAACCGTAGAGAAAAAAAAAGGATTATAATGTTGATATTTATAATTTTAAGGATGGCGAAAAAAAAGGTATAGATATCTAAGAATTTTTTCAACATTAATAAAAAATACACCTGTAGTCATTTTTATAATTTTTTGTAGTTGATTTTTTATTATTTGTTTTTTTTAATCATTTTGAGTTTTATTCTGAACATTTTTTTTTTCTTAATCTACGATATTTTTTTATGCAATATGGCTACACGAATTGCTTTGCATAATAACATTTTTGATATAACTTTGAGATAACTTTGAAAAGTTATCAAAAAAATTAATTTATTTCTTAAAATCATATTCAAAACATCTTAAATTTTTTAATCTTAAGTTTAGGTCAAGGTTTTTCACCTACTCACAGTGTCCAATTTTACCTTTTTTTTGGAATTTAATGTTTTGTTATTTTTTTGTTTACAAAAATCGTACAGAAAAAGGCTTGTACGCCGATAAAAATTTCAATATGAAGAATAATAATATTGGCTGCCGCTTATTTTACAAACTAAGTACACAGTTGAAAAAGCTAAGATTTCTGTTACTGTGGAGTATTATTCATACAAAACCCGTTATGAGGATGAAAAAAAATTTATATGAATATGTTAGAAGTACTAAATACAAAATCCGTTATGAGGATAAAAAAAAATGTATATGAATGTGTTAGAAGTTTTTTTCTGTAAATACCGTTATGAAAAATAAAAAAAAAGTACCTCCAGCGGTGATGATAAGTAACAGAAACTTCATGAATTGCTAAAATTTTGATGGCGTACAAGTCTGTTTTTAAGAATTTTCTAAGGGCCATAACTTTTGAACGCGCAATTATGAGCAAAAATTTCGAAAAGATTTGAAATCCTGAGATCAAACTGCATATACCGGTGCAAAGATCTAGGTGGATCAAGGTGAATCACTGTGTTTTTAAGTCTATTTTATTTTCTCCATACAAATTGTATGGAGTAATTTTTTTAAGTCCAACTTTAAATTTAAATTTTGATGCTTTGCCTAAATGCAGACCCACGAAAATCTCTTTCTAGGTAATGAAAAAAAATATTAAAAAAAAATATATATTTATTTCGAATTTTGAAAAATGCGATTAAATTCCAAAAAAAAGGGAAAATTGGACACTGTGCTACTGTGGCTTTTTCAAAATTGTGTCTTTACAGTTCCAATGATATAGAATCTCAATTCTGTATAATTTCTCTTGGTCTTAATGATAAATGAAATTATATAATTAAATTGATTTGATTTTAAATTTCTCCCACAGTTTTTTAAAATTTTAAATTGTTGCACCCTGTTCATTCCTTTTTAATATATAAATAATTTTTGATATGAAGAGATTACTTATAAGTATACATAGCAATTTTGTTACCAACGTTACTAGGAAATTTTTCTATTTAGAAATTTTATAAATTCATATGTTTGGTATAGAAAGAAAATTTAAATGTAATATTCATTTAATTCTTGGAAATCTTTCAATTTTCTTCTTTTATTATAACATGTTAACGAATCAGTATTAATTTTTTGAAGGCAACACACAACTTCAGGAAGAAATAAGTACTATTTACCTTTAGTTTTGGGTGTATTCATTCTTATTTTCCAACAAATTTAAAACAACTTTTGTCTTATACCAGAAACCAGATAGAATAAAGTTTTCAAGGGTTATTAAGGTAAGGCTATACAAATTATAAGTGATTTTTTTCAACGTTCAATTCGAAAAATTTACCATTTGTGAGTTAATTTAATATATTTCCAATGCATATTACCGAAAAAACACATTTGAATTCAGGAGACTTTTTCCCTTTCCAAACAGTTGCCAAATGAATCGATTAAATTGAGCAACAAGGCGAGTAACTCATATATTCACAAACTCGTTTAATTCTATATGTATGCTATTTTAAATATCAGAACAAAGATCAGATAAAAAATTGTACCTTGTTGGAAAAGTTTCAGGGTGTTCTAATTCAATATTGAATGCACCTTAATCAGGATAACTCTCAAAACTAGCAAAACCAACTTGTAAATTTGTTTTTTTAATCGACTCTACAATTTTTAAACGCAGAAAAAAAGTTTTAAAAAAAATTCTGTATTATTTTATTTTCATAGAACAGTTTTTTTGACAAAAAAAAATATTTACTAGACGCCATTTTTTGATGCTCTTTGAAAAGCACTAGAAAGTCCAAAAAGCAGACATAAATTACTGTTTTATTTTATTGTTTTTAGCCAATTCTGTACTGTTTCAAAGCAATTAAAAATATATTTTTTCGTCAGACTCCTTCAAAGTTTCTAAAATTATCATCATTAAATTGTTTTTCAAATGGCATTACATTAATTATACAGAAAAATTGTACATAAAGATTCTTCTAAATAAGAATTGTATAAAACATAAGAGAATATGACAATCATTAAGCTCCAGAGACCGATTATGAGACTATACATTATGAGAATATATATGTATTACAAATTAGAATTTGTCGTAAAATCATAATAAAATATTTCTCTATAAAATATTTTAGCTTTCATATGAGTTCTAGTTTCATAAGATTATGATCAATGATTTCAAAATAAAATTTTATTAGTTTAAAATTAAGTTATTAATATGCAAAAATAAACAATAATATTCAATTAAAAAAAAATTAAACACTCCAAATTTTATGGTAAATAAAAATTAATTGTTTATTTTAAAAAAAATTTAATTATTCAAAATTTTATTGGAAAATTAAATATTAATTTTTCTATGCACAATTACACTTTAAAGAAATATATGATTTCCATATGTGGGACGAACATAAAATTTGTATTATATTTTTGACTTATACTTTTTCTCACATTACAAGCCTGAAATTAGGGATCGAAAGTAAGACTTATTTTTATTTTCATAAAACTTCTACTCAAAGTAAAGAGTAAAAAAAAAAAAAACAAATAATTAAAAATTAATTCTTGAGTAATTAAAATATTTAAAAAAATAAATATTTAATTTTTGAGTAAGAAGTATTTGACAAATTTGAAATACTTATTACTCAAGTTTTATTTTTTTAATATTTTCCAAATACTCAAGAAGCAAAAAATTTCTTATTCATTTATTCATTCATTTATTTTTTCCAAGCTGATATAATACATTTACATTATAATTACTTATATTTAGAGATTTAGTATCGTATGCTACTTTACTACTAAGAAATTTATGTTATTACATTATGACTAATTCTATATTTTTATCGAAACATTTAATATAGGAAAAAGCTAAAACCTATTTGACTTCTTTAAAACTAATACTAGCTTACTATCTTACATAATAATTAACTAACCTAAGGGAAATATTTACAAAAGGATATTGGGAATTATACACTATTTGCAAAATTAATTATTTCAGAATTTTCCGATCTTATGCATCTTTCGTTGAAATTAAAACTTAATTCATTGATTTTTTCGTATATAGTCTTAGCTTTAACCAAAGAATGTAAAATCTCAATTCTAGTATATCTGGATCTATTTAAAATCATTCTAAGCAGCTTATTTTGAGCTGTTTGAAGTTTTTTAATATGACATTTAGCAGCACCAAACCAGATTGGGGAAGCATATGTCCAAATAGCTTGGAAAATGGTTTTAAAAATCAAGATTTTGTTATTTATATTTAAGTTGGAATTTCTGTTTATTAATGGATATAACATATATGTTAGCTTGTTAGTTTTATCAATTGAAAGTGCTATGTGTTGCTTAAAGATTAATTTCTTATCCATAGTGAGACCTAAATATTTAATGTTATCACTCCATTCAATGTCAATTTCTTATTTTTTGGACAAAATACAAAAAAATAAAATTTAATAAAAAGATTTTTATTTTTTGCTTTGGAAAAGAGTACTTAAAAAAAGAGTTTTATTTTTTATTAAAAAAAAAACTACTTACAAAAAGAGTATTTGGAAAATTATAAAAAAATAATTCTCTTTTTTTAAGTGTTCTTTTTTGAGTAAAAATAAAACTTAAAAAAAAGTATTATTTTTTGACTAAAAAGTGAGAGTTATTTTCAGAGTAATTGAAAAAATTAAGTAATTCATTCGGTCTCTGGAAAAAAGAATTATTTTTTGACTATAGAGAAAAAAATTTTTTTTAAGAGTTATTTTCAGAGTAAATGAAAAAATTAAGTATTTTATTCGGTGTCTGCCTGAAATTCATTTATTCATTTTTTTTTTTTTTATTTTACAAAAATTCACAACTCCGAACTTTATATTCGTATCTACAATTAAACAATTATTTATTAATAATCCCAACAATTAATCTCTATTTGGCTATATTAAAAACATATGAAATATAGCGACTAATATTTTTTCACTGATCTTTTATTTCATGTGTTGTTTTAAATAAAGATTCTTCTACCTACGTTCTTTCAATGCAAAACAAAAAGATGGAATTGGAATTGAGTCCTTAGAATACAGTTTTTTAATAAATAATTTTCTTTTTAATAAAAAATGATATTCTATATTTATTGTTAATTTTCCCTTGAATAACTAATTTATTTTTATGTTTACATTTAATGTTATGTTATGTAATAATATGCACACAGCATATAGAAAACACAGAACATACTAAATGTTTCACAATCAAGCATTATTTTTTTTAAAAAAAGGAAAACATAAAACTTTTGTAATAAATTAAATTTTTTTATTGTAATATTTTTTTTTTAATATGTTACATCTAGCTCTCTCTGAATCAAAATAACATTTTTTTTTTTTTTTAGTAAATTATTGGTGAAATAAAAAATAAAGAATTTTTTTTTTCCAAAATATAAATAAGTAAGAAATTTATTATATATTTTTGAAAGAAAAAATTATTATTTGTATTTCTATAATAATAATAATAATAATATATTTTTTTAAGTTTTGTGTAAAAAATGGCATATACACATTATTAATTTTCATTTGAATAAATAAAAAGAAAATTTCTTTTTGAACATAAAAAGATATATTATGAATGTTTATATACACAGTCATTTGAAAAAAAAAAACATTAATTTTTTTTTCCGGTAGATAAATTTTTGTTAGTGAAAATAGCCATTTGAATGAATATTATAATGTATTTTGAAAAAAAAAAGAAGATATAAATTATAATTTAATCTTATTTTAATCAATTCCTAAATAAATATCCAAAACAAAACTTATATATATATATATATGTAATATACCTTTGATCTTTTTCCGGGCCAGAAACAATTATTTTCGATTTAAATTGGTATATATTAAATCTTTTTTAATATATATAAGAATTTTCCTTTTTTTTTTAATGGAATAACTTTGTAACAGATATTATGACAAATTTTATTTGCAGTTAAAATACTAAATAAATTATTGGTAATAGGGCATTTGTTAAATAATTGTCAGATACTTCAGTATATGATTAATAAATTTATATAACAAAATGAAGCCTATATAGCCCAACAAGAGATTAAAATAATGTTGAGTGAGGTTGAAAAATTACATGCAGGAAATTCAATGTCAGAAAGAAAACAAAAATAACCTAAATGTCAGAGTGATTAATTAGTTAATTTTTCACGTTTTATAGCAAAAAAATGATATCATAAGAATCAGTTTTTCATAAATTTATATATGTGATTAAAAATAAACAATGGGTGAAGTTTTAGGCCCCCCCAAAATTTTCATATATTGGGTACAACAAATCCAATTTTTTTTAACGACGATTTGAACTATTTTTGAAAAACAGATAAAGACGGTTCCCAAAATGTGAAATTTTGATAAAAGTTTATTTTTGAAATTCAATTACATTTTGGTAAAATATATTATAAATTTTTTCTCTTTCTTTCAATAGAACCGATTAAAGAGGAAAATTTATTTCTGACAACCATTGTAATATAATATATATCATATAAATCATTATACAATTATTATATTGAAACCACAATTTCATAGAAAGTCCTTGGACATTTTCGGTCACTTATTTTCATCAAAATGTGATTGGATAATTTATAATAATAATAATATAAATGTATACCATATATATAAAGAACTTATTTTAACATAAGGGTATTGCATGTATACTTTTAAAATTAATCAAGATGAATAGGAATCAAAAATTATCAGAATATTATCTGTCACATACTTTAACCACACAAAAATGCAATTATCTTGTAAAGAATTTTTAAGTGTTATATTAAGTTTTATGTTGAAAAGAAGTAATAATGATTCTTGAACAAACATTAAAAAAAAAAGAGCAATTTAATCGTATAAAGTACAATTTATATATTTGTAAAATCTGAAAGATGAAATTTTATAAAAAATATTTCTTCAGCAATTTAGTATATAGTGCATTCAAATAGTAGTATAGTATATTTTTTAGACAGTTATCAAAATAAAAGTATCTGTTAGTTTTAGAAAATCAAAGATAAATAGAATCAGGGGTTTGAAAAATCAAAAATAATTAAAATACGATTCTAATTTTAATTCACTTTCGAACATTCTATCTAAAACTTTTAAATTCAATTTAATCAATTTCACGTTATTAAATATTCCGAAATTTAATTTTTCTTTTCATGCCATTAACTATATTTAAATACACGTTTATGCAAATTATTGTGCAATGCAATAATAATTAACCTTTTATAAAATGTTGTCCTGAAAAATATTCTATCATTATTATTATTATTTCTCTCTAATGTTTTTGCCATTACTAATTATGGTCACAACAAAACCACAACGACGACATGGTAGTTCTGTATTTTGTTAGATTTTTATTCATATTGTATATGTATATATTTTTAATCAGTATAATGAATGTGAAATAATGATTTTCTATTTACATTTAGTATATGAAATTTTTTCATCCTCCAATAAAAAGACAAAATGAAATAAATTAAAATAGATAATGATATACACTTAATGAATTAATATTGTAATTTCTATAAAATTTCTATGAAGGTTAATTTTAATATACATATTATACGTATGTTCCCTCATGGAAATATTTTTAAATCTCAAAAAAAAAAAAATATATTACACGGATCTCAGCTGGCCAAGTAGGTAATAATTTCCACGAAGTATTATTTTTTCGGAAGTTTTCGATGAAAGTTATAATGATAAATAAGGATAAATGTTGACTGAAAGAAAGTGTTTTATAATATCTTGGGACACTGTAGAAAGTATTCCCCAAGCATTCTTGACCTTCTGGTAATTATTCTATATTTGCCTCTATATGTTCGAGTAGCCGTTGATCCACGCAACGTCTACTCGATTCTCCTGCCCTTACTCTTCAAGAGCCTTCAAACATATTTCGGTATTCCCCCTCTTATATTCATATCTTTTAATATCACAGTTGCTGTCATTATGGCCAATGAATGTCTCAGTTTGTACTACCGAAGCAGGGTCTGCGGAGTACTCAATACCAGCCCCATGCGATATGTCTGGTTAATGACAACAGGCGCTCAGACTACAGTGATCCTCTGTCTTGGATGTAAAACAAAAATGGCTTTACGGATCTCTTGTCGCGTTTGGGTCATCTCAACTTTCAAAATTTTATTCAAGTTCAGTGTTACGACGAATTTATCCCAAAGGGTTTCTGTGGATAACTCATCTCTACGTAGCCTTGCTATCGTTCTGATAGCTACTATGGGTACCTATATTGCCAGTTATCTTAGATGTATTATAGCTTTAATGGATATTGTTCTTCCGATGGCTGTTTTACAGATCCAGTTGGTTCCAGTTGGCTTTTTCTTCCTTGCCCAAAAAATTATTATCATTTTTTATCATGTATCATTAATATTAAATATCTTTTGAAATAATTTTGACTTCAAAGTTCTCAAAACTTATATCAGTCTAGCAGTAAAAAGTTGACCAATTTACGTGAACCCAAATAAAAATTTTACCTGCAAGCAATATTTTTAATTTTCTATTTTATTTTTTTATATCATTTTCACGATAAGTAAAAGGGGAGCTTTGTGGCATTAAAAACAGTCAAGCTGAAAATTACACAAAATGTTTTTACTTTTTTTGTTTTTTGTACAACGCTTACGAATAAATTAAATTGACAGAAAATTTTGTCTACAATAAATAAAAAAAAAAAGAAAACATTTTTTTGTAACAAAATTTAAATACGAAAAAGTTTATGTAACAAGGTTGAAAAATATCGATGTTGAAGCTTAAAATGTTGTTAAAAAAAAAGTCTTAAGGCTAGTTCCCTGCTGAAGGTGAATTAAGGTTTAATTTAATAATTTGTAATTAAATAATGGGTTGAAAAAAAAAATTGTGGTAATGAACGTATAATTTTTATAGATAACCTATTTAAACATTTTTTTTAAATAATATTGTTAAGAATATTTCTAATTATAAAAAGTTTTTATAAAGAAAATATTTTATATGTTTAAATAATATGAAAATAACGAAATTACCGTCACTTAAGGATTTTTTTTTTAAAGAATATTAAACGTTTTAATTTTAACTTAACTTTATTTGAGTGTTTAAAATTTGTTCTAACATTCCTTCCTCATATCAGAATTTTTACGTAAAATTATTATCAAAATTAAAATTTTCTTTATCATAATTATTGGCTTTTAGCTTCATATCAGTCAAAAAATCATATCATCTTCTCTACTCATAAAGATAAAGATTTTATTAACCCTTAAAACGTTATGTTTATAGATAAATATATAACATATATTTTCCAACAGACATGCATGTGATTGCAGTTTGCATAAAGGTATATATGAAGAAGCATTTCATCCATGATGATTATGATGAAGATTTAATGGCTGTAGAACAAAATTAGCTTAAGTTGACGTCTTTTAAAAAAAAAATATTCACATAAGTATAAATATTTAATTAGTTTTATCAGATTATAACTATATATTATTTTTTATATATACATCATTGTAATCAATATAGTATGTAAATTTATTTTTATAATGATAGTATTATAGTAGATTTAACATGCTAATAGAAATAAATAAATATATATCTTTATAGTCGGCCATATGTAAAACGATGATAAAATATTATGTACATAAAGTTCATTGCCTTTAAAGATAAATTTATAATAAAAATTCAATATTTTTGCGGAAGGAAGAATCATTATAATAATAAAATAAATTCAATAAAACTTTAACAAATAGATATCATTATAGAGAGAAGATTAATAGTGATAACATTAAATTTGGTTTTTACAAAAAAACTCTATAATACGAAGGAAGTTAAAATAAATTTTCTTGAATCTTGGAAAATGAATATCATAATAAAATATATTAATTTTGTGTTAAAATTTAGTAATCAGTACACACAGATGCAATAATATATACATTGTATACTACACTCACTGTAACAGTGCAAAACATATATTTGGAATTATATATGATAAAAAAAATATATAGACAAAATTAATTTTTTGGCTAATCTTGAGCCCGTTTTGTACTAAAAATGGAAAAATCGCTTTATGGGCGACCGTCTAACGCCTCTAATTTAAAGAACCAGATTCTGCAGATAGAAATCTGAACTCAATTTTACGCAGATTAAACCATTTTCAAAAATAACATATCACAACGGAAATTTTATTATCCGGGTCATTTAAAAAATTTTCTTGGACATATAAAATCAGTATAAAAAAAATACATAGTTAGTTAAAAATTAATGTTTTATTTATATTATTCATAATTTTATTTGATGCAATAAACTTTATTTTGTAAAGACATTTCAGCTTTATTTAAATTTTTTTTTTTTTTTGTTTTTATAAGTCATAAAATTTTCATTAACCTAATAAAATTCACTTTATTTTACATTTTCATTTTTACAATTTTAAAAAGAGATTTCAATGTTTTTTGTTTTTTTCGTTTGAATTGCGAACATACAACATAGTAAATAAATATTCAATTGCAGAAAAAGAAATTGTATAAATAAAACAAAACTGCAGTAAAATGTTAAATGAAGCATAAACTTTTTATGCTGACAAAATAGAAAAATAAAAGAAAATGTCATTTTTTATTTAAAAAAAAAAATAATTTTTTTTTTCACAGTTTTTTAAATTTTAAAATGTTTTCATTTACATTAATTTTATAATTATTTCATGTTCAAAATTCAAATTACATTTTACCTATATATTTTAGTTAAGCACGGATAATCTCTCTGTACATAAAAAAAAACTGTACGGAAGTAATCAAAATTAATTTCTAGCTCTATTTTCAGAACAAAAAAAAAATTTTTCTTAAATAAAAAATTGACACTATTTGAAAATATCAGCCTAAGATGAAGAAAATAATTTAACTTCATTTAAAGTCAAATTGAAGTTTTAAAATCAGTGTGCCATCGCGTTGAAGTTTTATTTCCTTTCAATGGTAATGAAACGGAATTGGACTATTTTCGAACTAAACGCTACAAAATTTAATTTTATACCCATTCATTTTTCATTTGAATGCAAACATATGTTTTCTTATGAAAATATTTTGTTTTTTTTGGAAGTAGAGAAAAAAGAAAATTGTTTTTAAATTAAATAAATTTTTTTTTCATTCCCCAAATAACTTTATTCTAACTATAATATGTAGTGATGAAAGCATAATAATTTTTAGTTAGCTTGAATGAAATATTTTCAATTATTAAGAAGAAACAAAAAAAAATAAGAATTATAGAACTTCAATTGAATTTTCGGTCTTAGAATAATATTTCAAGAATTTTCTTTTTTAATGCTTTGAAATAATTTTATTGGTTTTTCTCATCTCTTTTTATTTTATTTTTTTTGACTTGTGAATAAATTTTCCTCTTTTCTTTTTTTTTTAACTAAACCATCAAATTTTTAACATTTTTCGGTTTCTTTAATTTGGAATTTTCAATGTGAAGAATAATATACAGAATATAATAAATATGTATAAAAAAAACAAAATTTATTCTCTCTTAAATTGACATTCCCCAAATAAAAAAAAAATTCTTATACATTTTCCTTTTTTTTTTTATTTTCATTCTTTAATATCTAAGTTAAATAAAAGCATCTCAGCATTGTTAAAAATATTCGCATTGTTAGAATCATTTTTTGAGAGAAAATTTGAAAAGATCATAAAAAGAAATGTGTTCTAATTCTAACTATATATATATATATATATTTATATATGTTATATATTGCGAGAAAATTTTTATGAATTCTTTGAACCAAAAACATTATTATTATCTAGAACTTTTTTTTCGCATAAGAAACTTTCATCCAAGAAAATTTCAAACTAAATAATTGAGTCCTTAACAATATTAAAAATTTGCATATATGAATTTTAATATATAATTTTTTGGTGGGAAAAAATAAAGTTTAATTGTTTTAAATTGGAAAATTCAAAAATAAATAAATAAAAAAAAAAAAATGAAATTTAATCATTTTAATATTTTGAAATATCTCACTTGGGACCGATTGAAGAAATTTTGTAGTTTTCTTTTTTGTTGAGCTACTTTAATTTTTCTTCTTTTTTTTCAATTTTATTTACCTACTCTTGAGGACTATATACATTTCAACTTTTCTTTAATTTTTGGTTTTACATAATCTTTCCAAATTACTGAAGGTGAACAATTTTTGATATTGCTTCATTTATGTAATTTTTTTCATAAGATTAGTATAATATTATTTTATTGATATTTTGATATGAGTTAAATTACAAAAACAATAAAAAATTGAATTAAATATGTATAATGCATAACTTCAGGTTTCATATGAAGTTTATGTTTGTCAAATAGGTTTCTGTCTTTACAGCGTTTTGTTAAAGTATTTTTTTTTTGCTATAGTGGCACTATATCTCTTATCTTTAAAATAATTTTATATGAATTGAATGAATATAATTTCGATCTCATTTATAGGTCAAAAATTAGTTTTTACTAACTTGGTAACGCGCAAATACAAAAAATTCGATAAAATAATTCAATTTTTTACATACCAGAATATCGTTTGCGTTATGGATTGAAAAATAAATTTGAGTAATGAAGTTGAAATGAAATGAAAAAGACAAAGTACGATTCTGACTTCTTCTTCGACGTTTGTTTTGTTCAAGAAATACCCAAAGGTGAAGAAATTTCAGAAAACCAAATAAGTAGAAGAAACTTATTTTATCATTTCTGTTTTCTTTTTCTTTTTTTTTTTTAATTTTATTTTCCACCGAATTTTTTTTTTAATGTTTGCGTACTCAACAAAGATTCTTTTTGTTAAAATTTATGATAATAAAGAAAGTTCCCTGAAGCGCAAAAACTTTCACAGAAAATAGTTTTAAAAGAATTTTTTTTCTATTCTAAAATAATCACCGTAATTATTATAGTGGAAACCGAAAAAAAAAACTTTAAAATCTTCTATTTAACGGACTAATTTGTTTAAACCGCAAAATATTGTGAAAAACTGAACAAATTTATTTTAGAAAAAATTCTTTACTGCTAATTAAATACATAAAAAAACTTTTTTCAATAAATTAAATTTCTTAAAATTAATATCGCGTAACTGCACTTTATTAAAAATGTTTATAAGTAGTTTAGAGAGAATTTGAGATCGGTTAGCGATTCTGTTAATTGGAAATAAATGTGTTTTTCTAACCGCGTTCAAAAAAATTAGAAATCTTATGATTGTGGTTATAAAATTAATTGAAAATATAATTAATAATGTATTTATTTAATTTTTTAAATAGAGTCATTGATTGTAAATCAAATATTATTATATTTAATTACTTTGACATATGCTTTCACATTCCTATAACTTATTACATATTCGGTTTTTATAATATTAAATTTGCGGTTTATAATAATAAAAAAATAATCCGCGGTATACATATCATATTATGTCTTTCTTTTTATATATTTACCAATTATTTTTTTAGTGTTTTAATTTTTTTTTTTGAAAACATCAATTAATTAAAAAAAATTTAATTATCTAATTATAAGCATATTTTTCTTGTAACATAATATGTATAACGAATAAAAAAGTTGAAAGAAGTTGAAAGAAGTTATTTCTAATTTTTTTTACCAAATGAATCAGAGAAGAAACGTCAAGGAAGATGACCATTTATGATTTGACAATTTAAGTTTACTTAAGCTACTGTTCACTTATACCATAGATATATGTATTTCAAGAACAATAAATATAGAAACACTTTAAATGTACCTTTTTTTCTAAGTAAATATTATTTTTAGGTAATAATTATCGATAATAAGTACATACATAGCATATGTACATCGTACATGTGTATATTTTTGCTATGTATATAGTTCAAATCGAACTAGTGAATGACGTTATTTGGCATATAGCAAGTAAAAATATTTATTAGTTTTTCTTTTTAATACACTACATATGATTATAGCAATGTTTGCCATAAAAATTTCAGAAACTCATATTATATAAAAAAAATTTTCTTGTTATTTATTTTTCGCTACACTCTAGAAAATAGAACCATTTGGTCGTAATTTTACAACGATAATAATGGTAATTTTTGATGTAAAATTACGTCTATTATTTAAAATTCAACCGATAAAGGCGTAAAAAAAATAATATACACAAAAAAAAGTAAATTTAAGCAAATTGTGTTATTTTTACATTAAAAATAAAGGTATATTTACACATTTTTGCTTAAACATTTAAGCCATAGAGCGTAAAAATAAACAAACTAGTGTATATTTACACTCTCCTGCTTAAATGTTTAAACCATATATGGTAAGATTACAGTTTATGGTGTAAATTTACTTTCTAAGGGTCATAATATTAAGCCACGTAGTGTAAATTTATGGTGTACACACAATATAAATCTATTTATTGTGTATCACACAATGTAAATTTACCTTCTGTAGTGTAAATTTACACTCTACGACTTAATTTTCCCCTCTATGTCTTAAATTAATAAACCACAGAGTGTAAATTTACATCGTAGAGTGTACAAGGAGCTTGTATTTTTAAACGTTGCAGTGTAAATATACCTTCTGCGGTGTAAATTTACACTAACGGTTAAAATTTTTAAATATTTGAATGTAAATTTAAACCACACAGAGTAAATTTACACTGTGTGATTTAAATTTTTAAATCATGGACAGTAATTTTACATCGCATGGTGTAAATTTATTTTGGTATACAGAATTTATGCAGAGAATTTATATAACGATGTAAGGTTTTAAAACTATTTTTGTATTTTTGTTGATATAATAACGATGTAAGGTTTTTACTTGTTTACAGGTATACAGAATTTATATTTTCTATTTTACTCATATCTAAAATTTGAATACCGTAGCTGAGTGGTCAAGATGTTGGATTGCAATTCTAAATAGCGAGGTTCGAACCCCGAAGATGGCATAAGAAAAATTAAATAAGAAGAAATGAAAATACAAAAAAATATTAATAATAAAATAAACATTAATAAAAAAAAAAATTAAATAAATTAAATAAAATAAAAAAATTCAAAAAAAATAATAAAAAAAAGTTCAAAAAAAAAATTTAAAAAAAAAATTATTAAATTTTCCTTTTTTTTTTTAATAAAAATATTTACGACTTTTTGGTGTAAATTTAAATTTTTGGATTAAATTTACAACCTTTTGGCGTAATTTTTAGTTTAATATTACGACTTTATGTTTAAATTTATTCTGTTGGAAGTAATTTCGCAACATTTTGGCGTAAAATTTGGTGTAAAATTACTTTTTTATAGAGTAATGTAGTTTACACCAAAACGTTGATTATCGAAGGTAATAAATTGCCATCGATAATCGACGTAAGTTTACATCAAAAACTTTCTAGAGTGTAGAAAAAACAATTAAAACAGGGCTGCCAGATTGGGGAGTTTTTTCCCCAAACTGAGGAAATTCTTAATTTCGGGGGGAAAAAAAAGTTAAAAAAAACGTGGGGAAAAATTTGAGGAAAATATTTTTTTCTGGGGAAAATTTGAAGAAATTCAGAAATATTGTGCTAACGTTGGCAATCAATAATATTTAAAATTTCACACTCGTAAATTCTTTTCACCCTAATGATTTTAAGAAATTTATATCATTACCATATTCTTCTACGTACGTTGAGCTCAAAATCTATTGTTTTTATTTAGGGCAAAAAAAAATTTTAGTACACAAAAATATAAAAAAAAATTTGAGGAATTTTTTTAAAAAAGTGTCTATTTTGGGGAAATTTCTTGAAAATTTGAGGAAATTTCATTCATTCCATCTGGCAGCCTTGAATTAAAATTACAATTTTCGTGTAGAAACTTTTGGTACAATTCATTTGCTTTATATTGCTATGTATGAAATTTGAATGTCGAATTCTGCAATTATCACATAAGAACATATATTAAAAAGTAAAATAACCACATATTTCTCTTTGCTCTGACAAACAGCTAATCTCACTATCCACTATTTTGAATTGACCTTTATATATTATATTGGGGGATGGAAATAAGGCCGCAGGAAATAAGGCCGCGACGTTTTTTTGTTGCGGTCTTATTTCATTTTGAAAAATGAAATAAGGCCGCGAAGATTTTTTCGCGGCCTTATTTCGTTTTTCAAAATGAAATAAGGCCGCGAAAAAATCCTCGCGGTCTTATTTCATTTTGAAAAATGAAATAAGACCGCAAAAAATTCCTCGCGGCCTTATTTCGTTTTGAAAAATGAAATAAGGCCGCGACAAAAAAAAAAACATTTATTCGGAGGGCTAATTTCATTTTTATAAACGAAATAAGGCCGCGTAATCTTGTGAGGTGAGCACACAGGGCAGGGCCCTGTGTGCTCACCTCACAAGATTACGCGGCCTTATTTCGTTTTTCAAAATGAAATAAGGCCGGGAAAAAATCCTCGCGGCCTTATTTCATTTTTCAAAATGAAATTAGCCCTCCGATTAACTTTTTTTTTTTGTCGCGGTCTTATTTCATTTTTCAAAACGAAATAAGGCCGCGAGGAATTTTATGCGATCTTATTTCATTTTTCAAAATGAAATAAGACCGCGAGGATTTTTTCGCGGCCTTATTTCATTTTTCAAAATGAAATAAGACCGCAACAAAAAACCTATCGCGGCCTTATTTCCCGCGGCCTTATTTCACTGCGCCTATTATATTTAGCAAGAGATAAATGGAAACTATTGCTTCAATCGCCATCTGATTTTTAATGTAAATTTTTAACAATTTCTTAGGTTTTGGGCTTCTACAGATTAAAAGAACATTAAATCTAAGAAATTAGAAACTAAAAGTATTAAAAAATTTTTGTAGTGAGCGTCAAAAAGCGTTACATATCGTCTATCTAGTTCTTAAGTGCCGTATACGCATTTTTCGTATTTTTGGCAAATTGAGTTTGAAGTTGTAAGACCAATTGGTTCCAATTTAGCATATACGTCAAATAGGGGAAAAATATCTCGAGAACGCTATTGAAATTTCGAGAAGAGCGTTCGAAAGATCGCCTTCGAGTTAGTTTGAAGCAATCCCTAACTCCAAAAGTACCAAAATGCGTATACGGCACTTAAGAACTAGATAGACGATATATTTGCCTTTTTAGAATAATTTGGATTTTTATTTCAAGTCATGGAATGCTTGAATATTATATGAACTAGAATAATATTCCTAAAGCCTAAAATATATTTACACGGATTAACTTGTCAAAAACTACGTACTCATAAAATTTCAAAAACTAATAAAAATTTAAACTTAAACTCTTTAATATCTGTACTATTAAATATTTTTTCTTATACGAAGAAATTGATGATTTATTTCCAATACACTCTTGTGAAAAATGATTTCCAAATGTTTTTCTTCTTTTTTTTTTTTCTCTTCATATATTTTGTTTGACCATCCATATTGTAAAAAAAAGAAACAAAAAAAAAATATTGAAAAATATACACAAGCTACACAATTTTGTAAATATTATTTTTTTTTTGTCCGAATTTGAAAACAAAATAAATAAATGTTTCAATTTTTTTATTTTCTGGTTAAAAAAATATCCAACCAGTAAAATCTGTTAAAAAAAATTGCATTTTTAAAGAGTTTTTGTGTTTGAAGGTTTTTTTATAAAGAATTTATACAATATTCCACTTGCATTATTCTGTTGTTAGCGCCGTTTAAGTATTTTACCCAAAAGTTTAATCAGATTTTTCCTTTAAGGTGATAGCCCGACATATTATCTAAATTTAACTTAAAATTGCTTTGTAAAAAGCATAAATTATAATTAATTTAGTTCGTAAGATAACATGTCATTGAAAAATAGGGCTACCAGAATCAAGAATTATCTGATCTGGTTTAATTTAGCGTGCAGAAAAAACAATTTTTTTTCTATTGATTTAAAGTTAGCATTAGATTAGAGTGAAAGTGAAGATCATAGCCGGCTTTAGATGGAAGCAGCGGATGCAAAGCATAAATAAATGTTAAATTTAATATAAGAAAAAAACCAAATCCATTTTATAACAACTAAAATTTTCTTTAAAATATCCAAAAATATATAAAAAAAATTATATACGATTAATTAAAATTGATTTCACTTTTGATTTAATATTTTTTTAATTAAATATTTTTTTTTATTATATTAATTAAATATTTTGTTTAAATTTCTAAATAACCGACCTAACCATTTTAATAAAAATTCTAAAATAAAAAAAAAACTTTTCAAATAAATCCTTTATAGAATTTTCCGACATACATATGTGATAATGAGCTCTAAAACTAAATTATATAATTATAAGAATATTGTATACATAATAAAAAAACCTCAAATGTCCCAAAATTTTTAATTAAATAGCTCTGTGGTATTTACCTTATATTTAACTTAACATTATTGGAAAATTTTACGTTATAATTATTTTAGTTAGATGGTAAATTCATCAAAATGTGTATTAAAATTAAAATTTATATTGAATAACTTTATCCAATATAGTACACATCACTCTATATCTTTAGTATAATTAATAAGTACCAACATCAATTTCTAAAATTATTAATTATTATAAAATGTTTAGGTTTTAATTAAACTGATGTGTATAATATAATAATGTCTAATAATAAAATAATTCTAGTATATGTCGCAGCGCCAAGTAATGTACCACATTAACCTAACTATGTAATGTATACAGATAAATTTGAAATATTCTTAAGTTGGCAAATCGGAATTGATTATTAGTTTTATCTCTACATACAAAAATTTAATTGAATTGAATTATAAATTTAAAGATAACAACATAGACATTCTTAGGAACTCTTCAATTATATAATTGAAATTTACACAAATGTAAGTTTATGTGTCAAAGTTATTTATTAATTCGAGATGAGATTATTTTTCATGACTTCAATGAGAAAATATTCTATAAAATTATAAAGAAGAACATTAATATTGTATCAAATTTTTATAGCAAAAAAGAACTTCCACTATAATAATATACAAATTCTAGTTAATATTGAATAAAGTATCCACATGTTCATATTTCTAAATTTTCATTTCGACCATATCATTTGTGGAAAAATTAAACTTTTGTTCATGGACACAGCAATTTTATATAAAATTTTTATTTCATAATAATATTTTGTATAGAATATTCCCTTAGGTATATAATGAAAATTTTGATACTGTTTTTCTTCTTTTTTTTCTGCGAAATTGATATATATTTTTGTTTTAATGAGCAATGTTTAAACTCAAAATAATTTTCTATTTTTTTTTTTTAGAACAATATTTTTGGTGCGAAAATTTCAAAATATTATGGAAAACATATTTTCTGTTTTAACAAAATTTTTAATAGTTGCTTTGAAATTTATATGTAGCTTGCTAGCTATATATATTTTTGACAAACTTTTTGTATCAACATTTAATACCCAAAAGCAAAATAACACGATCACATGATTTTCCTGGAAAATTTATATGAATCAAAATAATTGAATTAATAGCATTAAAAAAGTAATATTCACGGTTTTTTTTTCGATATTTTGCCCCACAATCAGGATATAAAACTAACTTGCATGGCATTGTTTGCTATTTATGCGCCCATACATATAAAATGAATTATTTAATTTTAAAGTAAAACAAAAAAATTTCCATCGAATTAGAAATTAACATTGTTTCTTTTAATTCTAAATTCATTGGAAAAAAAAAATCCGCAAAAATTTTGTTTAGCTACCTTGAATATTAAATAGAACAAATATTGAGTATATATTATATACACATATAGTTCCAAGCAATATACAGGACTAAAAAATATTTTTATTTCAAAACCTCAATAAAAATGTAAATTATATATAAAATTATAAAAATGCGGAATAAGCTTTTATAAACTTAAGTCCATATTTTTAGATAATATTTGAAATTAAATCGCCCCCCAAGGAATATTCTATATGCCCTAAACTTCTTAGAAAAAAAAAATATGTGTTTTCCTAATACTAAAAGGATTATTTATTTTAGTAAAAAAAAAATTATATTTAATTAAATTGTAAATATTTACATATGTATATTTACTTGGATCTTGACCTAACTCTTTTTTTTTTTTGCTTTTTCTGAAAAAGAACTCTTGAATCACATAAGGTTGAATTTTAAAATTATTTATTTTCTTTTCTGTTTTTTTATTTTATTTTTTTCTTTAAATCCGTAGAGGACAATTTATCTTGGATCTTTTTTTTATTTGTATGCTCTTCTACAACATAATCCTTCTTTTTGATTTTTTATTTCAAAAGCATATACAACATATATATAAAAAAAAAAAATTTGTACCTGTGTAAAATTTTTGATATATTTCAAAAACATAAACAAAAATATAAAACTTATTTTGGTTTCATTTTATTTCGCATATAAAGCAAACTATGTATAAAAACTTTGTTTATTTTATTATCTTTTTGATTTTTTTTTTTTTCAAAATAAATTTAAATTTAGAGAATTTTCAAAATATTCAGGTTGGTTGAGTGGCATTAAAAAAAAATTTTTTTTTTCCAAGATTTAATTCATGCACCCAAATTAACTCTTAACTAACTCTTATACTTAATTCCATTTATATAAGAAAAACGAAATTCTAAAAATTGAGTGAGTGATTGAGGTATACGGTTGGAAATTTAATCCATTATGCTGTCAGATTTGAAATAAGATTTTAAAATGTATTTTCTTAGATTTATGTTTATATTTAAAAAAAAATTGTATGTATTTAACTTAAATTTATTTTTTGAATGAATTTAGAAATGAAGATTTGGAATTGAAACCCATCACTAAGTTGTCGTGGTTTATAATGATTTTATATTTTTATGAAAACTAAGGTGCTAAGAACACAGTTGTTCTTTAAATATAGATACCACCTGGCGCAGAACTTAGTGGAATCAAAGAGGGCCTCACATTGTTTGGCGGCCTCTAATTTTAAGAAGGTTCACTCTTTAGTTTAGTTATATTATAAGTTTGAAATTACATTGAATAAAATAATTAAATTAACATAACACACTGAAGGGAGACCAACAAATTTTTGTTTCCGGACCTCGAACTTTTAAGTTCGTCGCAACCACCCAAAAAAAAATATATTTTTGCTGATATTACGTACTTCAGAGAGGAGCAAAAAAATTCTATTTTAGATTTAGACTACATATTTACATTTCTCAATGATATTTATTCAAGTAGCTGCTTTACACTTGGCAAAAAAAAAACCCTGAATAGAATATCTATATGTTATTATACAGTCAAAAGGTGAAAAATTTAACTAAATTTCATTAGAAAAAATAACATTTTTAAATAAAAATTTATTTTTATATTTTAAGCAGGTGAAATTTATTTATAAGTTATATATTATAGAAACAAAAAGTTGAAAAAACATAAATTGACCATTTTTACTTATAATTTATTTATAAAATTATATATACAATATATTACGTAAGTAGAAAATATAAAATTTGTGGAGTACTGCAGTTGTTAGATATATAAATATGTATTATTTGTATATTTATTTTTTATATTTTTAAATAAATAAATGTGGAAATTGTTTTGAATGAGGACAACAATATTCACTTAACATTGGCATAAAATTTTGTCAAAAAATGTACGTCTGACCACATTTTTGTATATATTTAAATATATTTTTTATATTAAAAGTAGAAAGAAAAAACAATTTTTTTTATATCAAATATGGAATATGCCTTTTATTTAATTTTTTTTTATAATATTATTTTCGTAAATCTTTTTTTTTGTGTCAACCTTTAAGCATTAGGATATATTAAGTATTTTGGATATTAGCACGATTCTACGAAAAATAGTAGGTACCACATAAAAACGAATTTTTAGATAAATGTTTATTTGTATAGAAAAAAAATTTTCAGCAAAATAATTTCACAAAAAAAATTACATTTCCTTGAATTAGAGATACATGGGAATAAAATATATATACAAAACAAGCATCATCATTGTTAGCTGTAAATTGTTGGAAATAGAATGAACATTGATGTTGGATTATGTGAATTTTATAATAATTTCAAAATCTCAAAGTCAACATTTATCTAATTTCGTATCAATCAGTCTCTGACAGTATTACAGCGAAATCCGATTTTACGTAATTTACAAAATTAAAAATTTAAATTTTTTAGGTAACTTTTGAAATTTCGATAATAATAGCTTTAAAACAGGCATGTGCAATTCAATTGCGTGCCAGAGCCACTGAATAAATTTGGTACTTCGGCATGAGCCACATATAAAAAAACGAATGAATAAAATAATAATGGTTTATTGGTTTTGATTTAATTCAGAATTTGTACTAGTAATTTAATTTAAAAATTGCAACATAAAAGATAACAAAATATAAAATAAATCTACAAAAAATATAAAAATAAATAAAAGTTAATGAGTGTTTGAGTGTTTGAGTCTTTTTGCTTTGGCTCAATTTATTCAAATCAGGTGCAATTTTTGTTGTTGAAATCCTGATTTGATGTTCCAAGTTTATATTTATTAACTTTTCTTGCAAAACAAACAAATCCTGGCTAATAAACATTTTTTTAAAAATTAAAGCAAAGCAAAAGTTCTTTTCTTACAAAAAAGAGCCACATATTACGTAAATCAAAACATTGATGTGAGCCGCAGATAAAAATCAAATGAGCCGCATGCGGCTCATGAGCCGCAGGTTGCACATCGCCGCTTTAAAACATAAGTTGCTTAAACTGCGTGTAATGAATTGTTCAGTGTGAAATTTCGTAACAAATAAATGCAAAAAGGTTAAGGCAAATAATTATCGTGTCGTCTTTAAATGAGTTTTGAGGTTTTCTTAGATAAACAACTTGAAGTGAAATTATGCAATCCTTGTGGTAAAATCATGTCACAATATAATATTGCAAATAACGTATATGTATTTGAAACTAATCGAAAGTATTTTATTCAAAAGTGTTTTTGCAATTAAAGTTATATCAAGTAACTACATATTTACTTATACATACACGCGTACAGGTACAATATGAATTCAAAAAAAGAAAAAAAAAATTCAAAAAAAACCAATCAATATTTTAAGTTGAAAAAAGTTTTTGTACCATATTTTCTTCATTGATATTTTTTTCATTAGTAAGTAAAACTTTTTTATTTGAAGAAATATATTTTTATTGGAAAAGTTTTAAAAAAAAAAATAAAAAAAATTAGATCAATATACTTAACATAATTTTTTCCTTATGTACCTACATATGTACATTGCATGCGTGGTATAAACTTAATATTTAATTCTTAATGATTTACTTTGCATTTACTTGTGTAAGTTTAAGGTTTAAAAAATAGAAGAATTATGTATTAGGTTGCTCTATTAACTGCGATTATCCAGTCATGTTAGTCATTTGACTAAAATTGAATAAAAAATAAAAAAATGGCAGGTAAAACAAAAAAAAGTTTAATTTTTATTTGTTTACGAAAAACTAATAGAAAGAATATGCCAAATGTCGCAATTTGATTTGCTTAAAAAAGAAGACTTTAATAATATTAATATTTGACCTCATTCACTTTCTTGCCTTTTTCTTGCAACAAAATTTTTAAAAGAAAAACTTTTTTTTTTCCACAATACTATCTAGACAAGAAAAACTTAAATATAAAACATATAGATTTATTATTAAATAAATAGAGGTTGTATTCTTATGTAAAAGTTTTTCCAAAGTTAACTCGAGAAGTATTAAATCAACTGTTAATTCACAACAATACAGAAGTATACTTATATATAGTCTCAAGCATTCACTTTTGAATGAAAAATACTTATGTTTTTATGACACCAAGAATAATTTTATTTACGACTTTATATGTTGACCCGAGAAAGTTTTGTCCATATTTTGGATTAATACGTTAAAAGGAATGGTTTTTTTTTTTTGAAAATTTCTTAAAGTTAATCTTTAGAAAGATTTCTGTTATTTTTCATATTAAAAATACTAATTGTATGAAAGTATAATAACTTATAATGCATTCACATTATTATAGTTTTCGGAATAGCGTATTTCTAGAATTATTGCTGTCTTTACAGGGCACTGGGCAGTCCTGTTTAGCCAATCGTGTCGCAGCTGCAGTTTTTAGGAGTAAAAAGAAACAAAAGTTCGCTTTATCCGCAAATGCCCAGTGCTTGCAACATCTAGAAACAGCACATTAGGTGATTATTCATCGATGACATAAATGTGCAGACCTTAATTAAGCTCCAGGGAGGTAGTAAAATACTTAAACACTACGTGGGTGGATTTAGCAACGTTTACCGTCATTAAGCTTGGTTTAAGAGTGTTGGTATCCGATTGATAAAAACAATAATTTTTTAGAAGCGAAACATAGATATATAGAATATATCTGATAATGTAAAAAATTTAGAAGTTCGACATTTTAAGTATATTATCATTATCTTAAATAGTTGTAAATAGAAAAATATATTCTCTGTCGTCATATTTATGCTCTATTGTCAGTCAACATTATTAATATTGTTAGTGTGCTCGATATTGAACATAAGATATTAGTAATTTTTATGTAAATTATATAATAATTACAATAGTATCAATGTACCTAATTCTAATTTGTATGAAATTGGTATACTTTCATTCTATATATTATAAATTTTTGATGTTCAAAATGTTGATAATTGATGACATGAAAAATTAATATTTTCTAATTTCCGTTTTTTCTATGTTTTTTTTTCATAAGCATAATAAACATAATAGACATAATAAACAACTAACAACTCTGTAGGTATATAAATTATAAATATAAGAATTTAATTAAAAAAAAATTTCGTTCTTTTTGAAAAAGTCTATTTTTATAAAAGGAGCCATATTTTCCTAATTTCCCTTATTAGTCTGCAGAATTTATGTTCTAATATTATCTTCAATAAAAAAATAATAAAGTATTATTATTAGAAAATTTAGGATATCATGTAATATTTTTGGGCCAATATTATTTTTCTGGGAATTATGAACGAAAAAAAAAGTAAAAGTACATATCATAGCAGTTGCTTATTAACATTTAATTCATAAATTTGATATATGCATTACCAATTTCCGTCTTGAAAATTAAATAATTTGAAACCTATACTAAATACCTATTGAAATGATGTCAATCTAATACTGATGACAGTAAAATTTATTTAAATTATTATAAATTCACCTGGACATTAAATATTTCTATGATGAATTAATTTGTACATTAAAAAAATAATAAATTATATAATTGAATGATCTGTAGATGTGTTCATCTTAGATTATATTTTTAAAGGATATAATTAATTTCTTGTCATTCTATTTAAACTCCTATTTGTATATGATGGGGTAAACTATTCAAATATTTAGGTTGAATTCATTTTTTATTTCTTCAATTTTAAGTGTAACATTTCTTTTCATGATAATCCTATTTTTTTTTTTGTATGAAATGAATGATAGAAAAAGGTTAGGTTGCTGATAATAATGTGATGAAACGTAAAAATATTGATTGATGAAATGATTTATTGTACTGGAAAAACAATTTTCTTTTTATTTGTTAAGAAAATGGATCACTCCAGTTATGCAAAAAAAAAAAATAAATAAGGAAACATAAATAAATGTAGAATAAGTATAATGTATAAAGGGAGACAAATTTCTTTGAAATTGAAAATTAGATATGTATTGAAAATTTATTTTCTTCGGATATGAATTATTGACAAATTTTATGGATGCTGTACGTATATATTTAAGAATAAAATTTGTACGTAAAAATTCTATAAAAAAATGTATATTTTTAAGTAAAATTTTCAGTATATGTTTCTTTTTTTTTTATTTTCAAGTGCATGTCAAGAAAATATAAAAGGGTTGAGTAAATATATTCAAAATTTCAATATTATCTATATACTTAAAATCTATATAATTAATTCTGTTTATAAATTTTTTGATGATGAGAAGAAATTTGTAGAAACTTAAAATAACTTATATGTTTAATTATTTATTTTCGTTTACAAGAAACATTATAGAATATAAAATATCATTAGAATACAAATTAATCAATTCCATTTTTTATCTAAGTATTAAACTACATAAAAGCTTTATTCTAAAATTCTCTTAATTTCTGTACTTATTATATACTTATTGGTAAAAGATTTATTGGAAAATAAAAGGAGGATTAATTATATTTAGTCTTTAAGTTTTTAACGAATTTTATCATATCTTCACAAAGTGATAAGGCTAAAGGGTTATCTCAAGGCAAACTTATGTGACCAAAGCCATTAACTTTTTCTAGAATATACCCTTACGGCTATATCACAGCTAATACCGCAAAGCAATTAAGAGCTATCGTAAAAACTGATTTTCTGCGTTATCTCTTATTTATTTTAAATTAAAATTATAAAAAACGCAAGATATTAATTTTATTGATTTTTTGTAAAAAGAATTTCTTAAAATTATTTCAGAATTAATTAGAAAACTGAATTTATTTTTTCTTTGCTCCTAAAAGAATTGACTACATCACAAAATAATTTTTTTGTTTCTTTTTCACTGCGTTTCTTTTGCATCGAAATTTGGTTTTGCGGCATTTTTCTGTCACAATCATATTATAAAAAAAAAGCAGTTGTTTGCAGTTGATTTTTTTGCTTTCAGGTAAAATTAGCTGTGAACAGGTTACCGGAACATTCCTTCAAAAATTGCTTTGCGGTATTAGCTGTGATCGAGACATTACCATCATAGCATCTATAAACTTGATAAAAAGGCGACAATAATTAAATAGAAATTTTTTTCATTTTCCATTAAATAATTTAAAATAACAGAATTTTAAAGATGATGTTTACACTGATAATTAGAAATGTAAAGTTAAATATTTTTCTATCTATGCAAACTAAAGAAAGTATATGTTTTCTTGAATACACATACATTGTTCAGATGAATTTATATTTTAATAATTTATTATTTTAAATTTTTTCATATGCAATCACGTAGTTCACTATACTTGTAATCGTTGGTATTTTATCATTTATAAGAAATATTAAAAGAAGGATGCTTTATCACACTTCATTGTCAGATAATTCGGCTGATATATAAATATTAAAAAAAAAATCAATATGAGTTTTATGTAATATTCAATAGAGTGATTTACTTGGATTTGGGTATATTAGGCCGGTTTGTAAAACACTTCCACGGATTATACAATTTCTTTAACTGATATATAAATATTAAAAAAAAATATCAATATGAGTTTTATGTAATATTCAATAGAATGATTTACTTGGAGTTGGGTATATCAGGTCGGTTTGTAAAACACTTCTACGTATTATACATTATCATGGGTGAAAATGTTTTCAGTTATGCAAATAAATTATCATATATTTAAAGAAAATATTTATGTAAATTTTGTAGAAAAAACATTATTTACAATAAAAGTACCACAATATGATTTGCAACCACTTCAACGAATTGGCTTTATCCTCTTATAATATTCAGTAATTTAATTATGTGCACAGAACATATAAAACGTATGTAAATATTTATAATGTACATGTATAATATATTTAATACTTGTGTATACATAAAATCATATTTAAAGAGTAGGTAGATAGATATACAAATTTAATTAAATTCGAATTGCTTTATTGAATTTGTTTTAATAATATCCATATGAATAAATATAAAGTAAAACTTCACCCATTATTATCATTAAAAAACATAAAATCCTTTTTAGGTTTTTTTCCCTCAAAAATTAAAAAAAGAACTATACACTTTTATTTTTTGACCATTCGTCTATCCGAGACTAAAATGTTTATAACTATTAAAACCACTTGGCTGATTTCGATCGTATCAACGCCAGAATGTGTGCAATCTAATCATGTTAGCTACAGTAGTATAGAAATAGATTGTCCGAGTCTGAAGTTTAAGGCTATCACTTGACTTAGAGTTAAAAAAAAATTCATATATATAGTTTATATTTAATGGATTCTGATGAAAAAATGCATGTGGGTCGATAGATGTCGGTAAAACGAACCTAAAAAAAATGGTTAGTCGAGAAAGGGTCCAAGAACTCTGATTATAGGGAATGAAAATGGGTTTCCCCCTATTGTGCCCATAAGGATGTGAACTCGAAAGTAAGTTTTCAATAGGAAATTGGTATAAGAATAGAAAGCAATCGTAGAAATATTAACAAAAAAACATACAGAAAATATTTTAAATAGAAATGTTGATAACGTGCTTCACACTTCATTTATGAGTTACTGTTCTAAATTTTTGATTTTTTTTTATAATTTGGTTTTAATATTTTTAGTTTATGATACAACAGTTGTTACTATCAAACCTTTACCTTTTTTAATTAAAATAATTATTTATATTTAGGTAAAAAAATCCCAAATCAACAATTTTTAAACTAATGACAGAAATCTGGGGTCTTAAAAGCTATTTTAACAAATTTTATGAGTAAAAATTTGAAAAATGATAAAAAGAGAAATAAATTCGATTATTTACTTTTAAAATATCTATTTTCGTTAATTCCACATGATACGTTTGTAAATACAAATAGATATAGTTTTTCTTTGTGGCCAATGAATTTTCGAATAAAAATGAACACATAAACAAATAAAACATATTTAAAGAAGAAACATATGGGAAAGGACATTTTATAATACCTTGGTCATTAAGTTTTTTACAGGCAAATGATATTACGTTCATAATTTTTCTGGGAAAAATATAATTATTATGAAAGTTATAATATTTGATTAAAGTTCAAAAACATGAATTATCAATAATTGAAAATTAAAATGTATAAGTAAATATCTATAATAAATTATTTCTTTTTTTATTCATTTAATATTTTTGTAAAATTATGTAAATTATTTAGTTTAAAATCCTTGATTCATCACTTCTTGAAGTTGAAGTAATAATTCCAGAAAAATTTTCTTAAGAGATCTATTAGATTAGATTAGATTAGCTTGATATGTGCAAAAAATAGTATAGTATTTTCAAAATTTATGTTCAACATTTTTATACAAAGGCATATGTGTACTTATTATATGATATTATAAAATTTTTAATTTTTTTATAAAATTTTGAAAATTTAAGTTTCGTAATGCTTTTTGGTATTTATAAATATGTAAAACAATTTGTAAAATAAATTTCATAGAACGAAAATTTTTCTTTTTTTCTTATAAGAAATCAAATACAGGTAACCCTCGATTAACGCGGCACTTCAATTGCGTGGTTTCGGTTTTACGCGGAAATATATTTGCATCATATTTCAAATAACGCGGGTAAAAAATTCGGTTTTACGAGGAAAAAAATTTCTTATGCGAATTTTTTTTTTTTTTACGTGCATGTCCTTTTTTTTGGTTTCGAAAGCTTAAAGAAGTGTTATCCCCGTATATTGAGATTCGAAAGGAACTTGATAAATCCAAGAAGCAAATGCGTATCACCGATTCAAAACGATAACTCCTAATGACAAGTTTTGTAGGGGGCAAAAAAATTGATGAAGTAAATGATTCTGATTAATTTTTTTTAATTAATGTTTTTATTATTGTATCTTTTTTTTATTTATTATATTTTATTTGCAATGGATAGGTATTTCTTTTTATTTTATAATATGAATTTTTTATTTTTATAATTTTGTTGAATTTATACAATATGTATATGCTTTTTTAAAATAATTTTTTTTTGTTTTGGAACCAATTACCCTATTTTGTATGGATTTCTAGTCTCGATTAACACGGTTTCGTTTTACGCGCTGTTTTTCAAGAACCAATCTACCGCGTTAATCGAGGGTTACCTGTATATATATTTTCTTTTATAGGACATAAATTTAATTTATCATTTGTCCAACAATTCATCTAGCTTTTTGTTATTAACATTTAATTGAAAACAAACAAACAAAAAACACACACAAAAAGAAACACTTTATCATTACAACAACAAATAATTGTACATGATTTTGTATTTTCATAATCTTGCTGAAGGAATAAATTACATGAAATGAATAATATAATGAGTGTGTAATTATTAGAGAGCGGAATTTCGTGCAGTCAAAATCTGAAAACGTGCAATTTAAACCTCAAAACTTGCAAAAACGTGCAATAAAAAATTTGAAAACCTAAAATCCTGTAGGTAAATCGAAAACAAAAATATTTAGGAAATACAATTTAATAAAACGATTTTTTTTTTTGCAAAGTATAGCGGCTGTTTTGTTTTTATCATATACGGCGCTGCATCACTAATAAAAAGTAAAATTTTATCTTGAAACATAGAGTTCTTAAAATAAGCTCCAAAAAAAAATTTTTTTTTTGTTCAAATAACTTTATAGCAATAAAAGAAAAAAAAAATAAATAAAAAAAAAAATTTAAAAACAACGTTTTTATAACGGAATAAAATAACTAAAAAGTAAAAAATATAATCAGATAATAATTGATAACATCATACCGATTTCCCTGAAAATTAATTCTCACGAAAAACGTGGGGCGCGTGTGATAAACGATATTGATAAAAATGTTAAATTTTAGGCTCCCCACGCTTTTCGTGAGAATTAATTTTCAGGGAAATCGGTATGAGGTTATCAATTATTATCTGATTATATTTTTTACTTTTTAGTTATTTTATTCTGTTATAAAAACGTTGTTTTAAAATTTTTTTTTTTATTTATTTATTTATTTTTTCTTTTTTAATCTTATTTGAATCGAATTAAGCCATAAATAAAAACATAAAATTTTTATATCTATTTTACATATGCTAAAGCTATGAAATCCTAAATTTCTAAATTTACTTTTTAGCCTCCTCCCCGGAGTCCTGGGACCACAGATGGGGGCCCTGCGATATCCAGTCTTTAATCCAGGTATTTCGATCCAACGCTATAACATTTTATCGGAATATACGAAAATTCAAAAACCGGCTTCTAAGATAGCCCCCCCATCGGGGCCTTGGATCAAAATTTCTAATATTCTATAACCATCTCGGATCCCAATTTTCAAGCCTTTATCTCATCTAGAAGTGCCTGAAAAATTGATTACAAAATTTGTACCGAACAACAAAGTGAACTAATAAAAACGTTTTAATAAAAATTATTATTCAAACATACATACTTTACATATTTTTTTTTAAATTTTATTAATTTTATAAATAATTGTTTCCAAAAACTTTAAAACGTGCACTGTTTTGCAAAAAAATCTAAAACGTGCAGTTTCGTGCAATGTACCCCAAAACGTGCAATTTCGTGCAACAGAAAATGGGTCTCAAAAAATATCATTTTACAAGATTCGGATAGATCTTTTGGTTCTAACCCATTCTAAATGCCCAAAAAAAAGGTGCAATTGCACGGAATTCCGGTCTCTAGTAATTATAATTATAAATTAATAACAATGTAATAGTCATTCTTCTTTTATATACATATTTTTTTAAATCAATCTTATTTCCAAATTGATGAAGAGCCGACATTAGATTTTTTGGTGAAAAAAAAAATTTAACATAAAATTAACATGAAATTAATTAACTTTCAATAATCAATTTTCTAATTAGAAGTATTTTAAATGAAGAAAAAAAACCATTAGGTGTACATGTTTTTGATAGATGGAACATAACGACAAACAATTTGATAACATTAAAATCAAAGTTATAGGAATTGTTTGGACTTCTTTTTAAATTTTGTTTCTATTTTCTTATATTCAAAAATAAAATCCTGGTAAAAGTGTATATAAAATTTGAATGACATATATAAATATCGGAAATAAAATATAATATATGTTTTCTTATGATTCAAAGACAACAAAATGTCAGACTGTTTCTACTTAACAGATGATTACGAGAAAAACATTTTTTCTTTGCAAAATTTTATCTACATCAACATCTGTAAATTATTTCTTCTTTCATTGCAGTTGTTATTCAATTTACATATGAATAAAATATTTGAGGCGTTGAAAAGAAAAGTGTTCCATTTGATAAAATATAAAACTTTTTAATAAGGCTGTCCAAAAACAGAGAAAAAATTTCAAATTTTTTTTCACAGATTTAGAAATTGTGTAAAGTTAAGCACATTATCTCATTTAGAAATTATGAATTTTCAATATGATGTTATACGATCTCTTCTTATTGTGTTACCAATATATAAACTCAAAATATTTTGAAACTTTAAAATTTTGTAACAAATTAAGTCGTTGGTTCTATAACATTTTTAATTTAAGCGGATTAAAAATATAACAGAGAAAGAAGAAATTTTCCCATTTTTCGAGAGTCCAATTATTGTATTTGATTACTGAAGTTTTAATTTGATTTCTAGAATAATCTTATTAGGAAAAATTGTGATTTTATTTTATATCTACTACTTAAGTATTCTATTCCGGAAGAAATAATTTTTTTCTTTCTAGTTGACTTTTTCTGATTAAACAATTATTATATTTTATTAATGAGCCCAACATCTGTGCTTAAATTCTTGTCATGAAAATGTTATTTCTTATGTTGTATGTAGTAGCTTATGAAACAAAATTCAACAATTATTATTATTAAAACTTTTACTGAATATTGTATACAAAATTATATTATAGACAAAAAGATTTAATCAAAGCGTTTCCATTATAATAATATTTATTGAGTTTATCTGGATAGAATCAGAAATGTGAAAAAAATAAAAAAAATGTGATTGAATGAATACAAATATATATGTTCCATGTATAGTATAAATTACATTATTGTATAAAATGATATAATATAAGTTGGGTAGTGCTTGAAAAAATATATTGCTTTCATATATATAGTATATTAGAGATACTTTTAATTTATGACAGTTTTGTCAGTTTATTCATTCATATACGATAATGTATTGTATATAGATATTTAATGTAAGAAAATTTAAAATTATATTTATATACATATATAATGTTCATACAATAAAATATAATAATAATAATAATGTTTTCACATCAACAATATAAGTAATGTCAATATCATGTGACTGACATATATTTTAGCAACATGAAATTTATATGATAATTCAAATAATATGTATATAATGTTCATTTTATATGGAGAAAGTATATGATTCTATCTATATGTAATTCAGATTTATATAGTTTTTGGTTTAATTTTGTACAATCTTCAATTTAGTAACTTTTAGTAGGCTGTAACAAAATCTCAAAATTTAATCTATATTTAAAAAGTTAAAAATAAATAAAACTTATTTAGTTTTTTTTTTAAATTTAATTACAATTAGAAATCTTATATATTTGCAAGCTTTGGGAAAACAATGTAGGATGCATACATTTACATTAGATAATAGTAAATTTAAATTTTTATAAAATTATTTTCCAAAGTCCTTTATTGGAATTTTATAAGGAACAAATTTTCTGGATATTGAAGTTGAAGGATGTTATATATTAACAAGAAGCAATGGAATGCTCAATTTAAAATTATTATATTTTACAATTAAAAAAAATTTACTCCCAACAGCCTTGAAGGTAACACGTAAAATAATTTTGTAATTATTATAACAAAAAATTATTCATTAACATTTCAATCGAAGTCATTTCAGTTTTAAACTCTATAATATTATTAAATTAAATTAAAATCAATTACGTATAAAAATTCCATGCCATCATCATCACATAAAGTATATATGTGTGAAAAAAAAGCATTATTCCCATAATTTAATGCGAAATATTTTGGCTTTGATGTTTCGCAAAAATTTTGTTATTAAAACATTATATTGAAAATTTATATTTTTATTGCTATATTAATTTCAAATTTACCGGAAATTTACTCTTTTTTTTTTGTTTACATAATTGCGAAAAACAACACTTTTGTTTGAATTAATTTTTAAATAACTTTGAAATTAGTTTTATTTTCATTTATAAATTGAATAATAATAATGATAATAATAATAATAATAATTTTCTGAATTCACTATATACTATAATTTAAATAATTTAAATATCAAGAGAGAATTTTTTTATTTTTTAATTCCTTAAACAATAATAAAAGATTATTCTTTAAATTGTGTTCTGGGAAAAGGATTTTTAGCTAATTACTTTTTCATTCTGTATACTATTGTTTTCTCTCTACTAAATGAATAATAATTTAAGTTTTAAAAAAAAAGAAAGAAAGATTAATTAACTTTATTATTTTCGTTAAATTTTTTTTTTTCGTATTAAGGAAAATTTTATATTTTCATCATAATTAAAATTATTTTCTTTTTATATACATATACCTCACAGAGCTTAATTAAAACAAACTTAGAAGTTAAATTTTTGTGTGTAATTTTTGACAGATTTTATTTGGAGAATGTTGTATATATCTATATTACAATTAAACTTAAGGTTCATAATTCATTCTCAATAACCTTATTGACTATTTTAGGGAGTTTATAATAGTTGCAGTTTTAAAACAAAGCGCCAATATGTGCTATTATGTGATCAATTATTATTTAAATCAAATGTGAATAGAAAAAACAATTTTTTTCTAATTAAATAATATTCAATAATAAGTGTGCCAACAAAATATTTATGGGCAGACATTTATATTTAAAAATGAATTTATAAATTCAATAGACAATATTTATTGAATCTGAATATTTTGAAAAACAAATAAATCTGTATACCTGCTTCTTGTGTATATTATGAATGAATTAATAATAATAATAATAATTTAGAATATTTCATAATCGAGAGTTTATCTCTTAATACGTATAACAGAAATAATATAACTATTAAAATATTTTTAATTTATTTATGAATAATATGTAGATTATTTTATATTATATACTATTTATGTAAGAAAGAATTTTTGATTTAGGTGCACAATGTTAAAAATACTGTACCACATATGTTTTGAATAGAAATTTTTCTCAACATAAATAATTTATAACTGATATTACAATATAAGTATATGTATATATAATTCCATGATGTATCAAAACAACTTAGGTTTTTTCATTACAAAGCGGTGTAATACGTATTTTAGTTTTGAGAAATGATAAAAGGGGAAAAAAAAAATTAATTATCATAATCATCCCTAAACTAATAAATCCTTTCTCATTTAGAACACAATTGGAATAAAATTAAAAATTTTTTTTTTGACATTATTAAGTAATTATTTTAATAACAAAATTTTCCTAATACAATATTGAATAGGGTGATATTTTCGAAATATATATATATATATATATATATATATATATATATATATATATATATAATATGTTTGGAGTTCTGATCGGTTGAATATAACATAAATGTTAAATCTCTAGTCATAATAACATTTTGAGTACGTTTAAATGTTGACATTATTAGCGGCAACCACGAACTAACGAATATTAAGGACATGAAATATTAAAGGCCGAAATAACGAGAAACAATAGCCAGAACCAGGAATTGTTATTTTAAATATTGAAAGCCTGAACAAGCTTTTAATGGCTAATTTTGCAAAATTCAATAAGAGTAACATTTTTCGTGAGATATAGAGTGGAAGTTCCAAACCTAGTGCACACTAGGTAACACATCAAACAAATTTTCCTGCAATAATTATATATATATAATATTTTCGTGAATATCACTATAAAATTTAGCTTATTTTTTTTACCATTAGCAATATAAAACGATTTGAAATATCTAATGTCAAACAAAATATTTATTTTTTTTAAATGCTTGTCATTTTCGCAACAACTTTTCACTTATAATTTGATTACATTAAAAACTTAATAATTGGCTTAAAAAGTTTTTTAACTGTATAATTTTTAGCAACTCAAGAAAAAAAAAACGTAAATAAATTATTAAGATTTCATTTATTTATTAATTATTCATTTTTTTTTTCACTTTTAATAATTTCAATCTTTAATTTATTTGTTTTTATATTATTTGTTTTCATTTCTTATATTTATTTTTTTTTTTTTTCTATTTCTGTGTACATATATTTCAATAATATATTTTCACAATTTTATATAAATAGAAAAAAAATTTGTTTTGTTTTTGTTTTCACAAATATAAATCACAAAAATCATAAAATATCATATTCCGCGACTTATAATATTTTTTTCCCGCGAGCGCGCGCGCGCGATTTTATTTATTAATAAAATTTGCGCCAAATTTTATTTACTTCACACACCCGATCAATTTAATAAAGAAAGAATTAATTAATTTTTTTTTTTTTTTAATATTTTAAAGTGTTGAGATTTATGTGAAAAACATATTTTTTTTTTATCTTGTTAATTATAAAACACATGAATATTTTGTAATAATTGCGATTATAAATTGTCATGCTATATTAATGCAGAATAAATATTAATTTTTAGGCTCAGTACATTTTAATTTTTTAGGTTAAATTAAAAATAATATTTAGATTCATTAAATTGTCCCACTAAACAGATAAGATTAAATTTGCATACAATTAAGTTCAATTAAATTACATAATTTATCATAAAATTATTTATGATTTATATGGTAGGCTTTTTGATATATAGAAATTTATCGCCTCCGCTATAGTTTTTTAACACAATAGTGGTCGGCAATATATTTTTGATATTTTCACAAAATGTTTTTTTTTTTATAAAAAATTAAGTTTTTTTTTGAGCTGAAATAATTTTCAAATATGCACATTTAATAAATATTTATATAAGTATATGATTTATGTAAATCATAATGTATCTTATATGTATTCAAATAAAAGGTTTATTTGGGAAAAATTTAAGCTATTTTTAAGATTTGAAATTGTTTTTTGTATCTCTCTTTTCTGTTTATAAATAAAATTCGATTTCATATGTTCTATAACAATTTAAAACTTAACAATGTGGTTTTTCAAGACTTTTTATGACATTCTGAATTTATCATAATATTTTTATACTATGCTAGAGATTTTTACAAATATTTGGTTATTGATTTAAGAAATGACAATTATAATATATAAAAATTATAATATAGAATTACAGATAGATTTTCAACTAAAATCTATTCCAATAAATGTATAGTTTTTTCATATAAAAATAATATGAGATCGACATAAATACATGTATCTGTAGTTAGTGTTAGCTTTGATCTCAAATAAATATGATTTAATACTGAATAAATATGTGGCTAATAAAATATTTTAATATAAAAATGTTTGAAAAAAAAAAAAATATTATTTGCGCAGTATTTATCTTTTCAGTTAACATAACACTATTAAAATTATTAACTATTATTATTATTATTATTGTTCTTAACCACGTACATTATATTTTAACAAAACAAAAATGAAAAAAAAAAAAAAAAACTATATTTTTCAATTTGAATTTTTTGATTTTATTCGCCACAACAAGTTACGTACTTAAACTGTTATGCTATATAGCTATAGAGTTGCTTAAATATATATAAATAATTATTGAATATTGAACTTAATATTAACACCTGTATTTTTATTTTCTATATTGCTGTGGATGAAACAAAAAAAATAGTTTAACACATCGTTATTGCATGTCATAATAGCATAATAATGAATTTTCAACATTTTATGATGAATAGATCATAACATTCATAACGATGCAAAATGTTTATCTTTCGCAGTTTTTACTTTTAGTTTTGTTGTCTTTTATATAATTGGTGGTAAAAGTTTAAGAAAAGCTATTTTTAGATTATAGTTGTATTACATAAAATAAACACTCAATAATTAATTAGTGATACTCTGCGGATTTTAATTTCTAATCCTTTATTAATATATCCTAATCCAAAAACTCGGCGGACATTAAAGACGAGTCTACTAAACTTTCTTAAGTAATTTTTTATTATTTTTAATTTGGATAAGCAACCAATATGGGTAAAAACTCATATTATCCTTGGCTAAATAATTAAGCATTTCTATTGGGTACGTAGGTAGATAAATAAAAACTTTATGAAAACTCTAACTACTTCTGGTATAAGCAAAAACCAAAATCAGTCACAGTAACAAAACAATTACGCTTACTAAATAAATAAATTCAAATATGACTTTGCATTAATAAAAAGACAGAAAAACATTTCATAGCAATGTTTAATTTGTGAAAAATTACTTTTTAGTAAAAGAAGTAATTTGACATGTTGCAATATTTATGTATAGGCCCTTAGACACGCCAAATTAACTTGTTTTGTTGGAAATATTTTATCAACAGAAATTTAACTTTATTAAAAGAAAGGCCTATAATGTGTCGGTCGTTAATTAAGAGAGCAAAATCATGAAAAAGCTAGGTGTCGAATACATATTTGTTCCAATGCATTGTACTACACACAACTATAAATCAATCTAATTAGAGTTTAAATATAACAAACATATTTTCACTACGAAGGAATTTTAGTTATTAAATTAATAGTTTATTTAATTTTCTACAGTTTTACAGTTTTTTTTTATAAATTTTTGAACTTGTTTTTAATTCGCAAGAGAAAATAAAATAACATACTAACAATAATATTCAATTCCATAATTATGTTTAGAAAAAATGTTGTTCAAAATTCATTGTTTCACCTCACTATTCCATCTCATTAGTTTTTATTATTTATTTAACAAAATTCAAAAAAAAAAAAATTTGTGCGAATTTTAAACAAATTATTCTGTTTTCATTTTGGTAAAAGCTCATTAAAATTTGTTTATTTTTCTAGTTTTTGGGATAGATACTTAAAGTTAAAATAGAATTACACTTAAAATTAAATTGGCAAAAAGTTTTCCAAATATTTATTAGCAAACTTTTTGTTAAAATTTAAGTTTGTAGAATATTGTTTTTAATTTTAATTCCAGGTAAAATTTTAAATAGGAAATTTAAAATTTTATATAAAAAAAAAATTTAACAATTTCATATTTAAACTTAGCTCATAATTAAAGTGCAGCTAAAGTTTTAAGCTCGAATTGAAGTATTGTGATCGATATGCACTGTATAAAAATGGAAAATTCAATTCTAAAATATTCTCAATTAAGTTTTTATGAGATATTCAATAATGAGATACAAAGTGATTGAACTTTGAATATGAGGCTTATGTTTTTATATTTTCACGGTTTTCTTAAAATTTATATTTTTCTCATTCAGAGAGACCATTTATCCATGTTTTTTGTCATGTAAAAAAAATTTTTCCAAGACAAAGTTTGAAAAAAAATATATATATTTTCCAACGACATTCTTGCTGAAGTTTCTTAATAACCCGTCGTTTAAATTTACTAGTGGTCATTTGTATTTGAAAGATAATTAGATTATTTTAGTAGATTATTTTAGTATGTAGTTACTTTTAATTGCCCTGTTGTTATAATGAAAGAGCTAAAAATAATCCATTTTCAACAAAGATTTTTCACACTTTTCTTCAAAGCAGCGTTAAAATTAAAAAAGCTAAAAATATTTACATTCAAGTGTTTTTCAAATTCCATCAATAATAAATTTAAACCTTGTTCACATCTATTTTTTCCCCGCAAATGTCAAATTCTTTCCATTATTAAAATATGACAAGTATAGTTACTTTTAGAAGTAGAAATCTCCACCTTTTTTTCAAAAATATTTTCAGGTGCGAACAAGGTATTATGCAACGAGTCATTAAAGAAATTCGAAAGGCATGTCGTTGAAAACACAATTTTTCTCAAAATTTATGTTGAAGAAACATTTTTTTTACATGACTAAGAAAATGCATTCCTGGAAATTTAAAAAAAAAATATGCTGTTTAAATTTTGATGGGTATATAACTATATACATATTAAATATTCATTGGCGTTCATTTAACCAAAAAAAAAATAATCAATATAAAAAAAGAAAATTACAGTGAAAGTTATCAGAAGTTATCAGAAGGAGTGATAATTTATTGAAGTCAATTCATATACAAAATAAATTCCAAGTTCATATTTATAATTTTTTGCTCCTTCTAAGTTATATGGTATTTGAAAAAAAATATTTATATACAAAAAAGAACATTATGTGCATTGTGGTAATATTTATTCTTTGTGAAACTATATATATAAAATAATTGGAAGACGCAGTCAAAGAGGAACGTGACTATAATTTTTATTTCTTTTCTGCACATTTTTCGTTGCATTTATAATAAAGCATAAATGGAGGGTGGAGATTAAAATTATTGCTCTGTGAGAACCTTGAAAGTAAATTTTCTTTTTTTTGGTGAAAACTAAGTCTTATTTCCATAAGTTTAATCGGCTAAAATGTTCTAAACGGTGCAGAAATCAAAAAGACAAAAATGAGCAAAATTTAATGTTGTACCATAATGTTTGTTTAACGAGACTGCTTTTTTTTTTAATGAATTTTAAATCAAAATCAATCATTACAGCCACTTACACTATTACACAGCCAATACAAATGGTTGTGGAGCTAAGTTCAATTGAAGATTAAAGAAATATCATATTATTATAAAGTTTAATTTAGAAAACAAATTTCATTCACAACCTCCGGACTGTTTCATACTTTAGAGTGAATCGGTTAAAGCTAAGTGCACGAAATCTCTTGAAACTATTTCATTGAGCACTTAGCGATTCTAAAAAGTTTTATACAATTTTAAAGTATGAAACAGTCCGGATGTTGAGAATAAAATTTTTTTTTTTCTAAATTTAACTTTAAAATAATGTAAAGCGGCTTTTCAATAAAATTTTGGGACAAAAAGGTTGGCTCCGTCTCCTTAATAATAAGTTGTCTTAATAAATTTTTCTAGATCGATGTGGAAATCAAACTTAGAACAGAATATTATATATCGTTGAACTATAGACCTATTGTACTAGTGTTTCTCCACTAAATTTACTTATACAGCAGAATAATAAAAAAAAAGTTTATCTTGTTGAAGAAAGAAATAATTTGCATTTTTAACAAAAATAAACTATCAAGTTTCTTATTAAAACTCTATAGTACATATTTAATACGCATATATACATTTTTCTGCAGACAGCTTCAATTGCGAATTACTGCACTTTATCATCGACATAGTCGATTTGATATATGATATTTTATTTAAATAAGTAGGTTTAAAAAAATTTAATATTTTATTCATAGTTGAGTCCTTAAATCGTGCCCAAGTGCAAAAATTATATTTTTCTTATAATACAGATTCTTTTTATTAAAAATCAGTTTTATGTAAATTTCAGATGACAAGGGCATTGATATTCTTTTATTTTATCTTATTTTTTTTTTTGTTTTTAATTTCGCAAAAATAACATAAAAGATATTAAAGAAGTTTTCTGTGTGTAATACACGTGCAAAACCTGTTGTCTGATGTCAGAAAATGACCTAAATATAACATTTGTGTACAATATTTACTTCTTTTTTTTTTTAATATTAATTCCCTAAAGTGATATGACTCTCAGTTAATATTTAAGATTTATTGTTAGGTAATTTAAAAAATAAATAAATAAAAAGGAAAAATCAAAAAAAAAATCAAAAAAAAATTAAATTGTTTTTGGTTTCAATTTTAACTTTTACTTTCGAGACAACTTATTTAATGTATTTTTTTTTTTATTTATTTATATTTATTTTTTATTTTTTTTTTGAGATAAATATTCTGTTATTGAAATTAACATAAAATAATATATAAATTGCCCTTAGGATTTTTGTCATCCATTGGAATCTTGTTGTAAAATAATACAAAAATTGTTTTTTTTTTTCGCAATATTTTTATATTTGAAGAGAAAATATATAAATATTTATCATTTTAATTTGATAAAGTACTTTTCAATCACAAAATACTAAATTGCACTGGAAAAGACAAAAACCGGTTAATTGAAATTCAAAAAACACACTTATTTCATATTAATGTAAATAAAAGTATATATAGTATAGCTAGTAAATTATGTAAATATTTATGTCTGGTTTTGAATTTTGAGGATTATAATATACTTCAAAATAATTTAATTAAAAAAAAATGTATGTATATACAGTGTATTATTACAACAAAGGTGAATGATTCAGAAGCACTGAAATCACATCACATTCTGGCTTTTGTGGCTATTATGCAAAAGTAAAAATTAATTGCAAAGGACTAATTTGAACAATGATTGTTAATTAACTTAAATTTTGTATTTTTTTTTGAGGTAACCAATAAAGCAAAAAAAAAAATATTTAGTATGACAAAATATGATTAAAAGAACTGAATTCAAATTTTACCATAAAAATATCTAAAACTACTGCGTGAACGTGAACCGCAAAGGTAAATTCAGAATTTTGACTAAAAGATTTAAAGATTTTAGTTTCTCGCTCAAGCGCAATTTAAAGGTAGTACTATACAGATCATCGGGTGAAGTAAGTTTTCTCCGGTAAAATATTATATGAAAAAGCCTTTTTTACCCGATCTGTAGTACTTCCTTTAAATTCCACTTTAGCAATGCTACCATTATTTTGTACTATAATAATAGTATTATAAAATAACGAATTTTATGCAACTTTTTTATGAAGTTTATGATATTATGAAGTTTATGACATGAAAGACTTATATTTTAAATAAGTTAACATTTTTATAAATTTTTATTCTGAGCCGATTACTTCGAAAATAATTTAATTTGATTTTTTTTTTTTTTGTTTTCTAAGATTTTTGTCGTTAAATCAATGTCTATTTTCTTTAGAAAATATTTTTTGTTTTTTTTTTCTTAAATATAAAATTAATTATAACTACAATTATATTTAGGTTTCCTATTATTTATATGGCTTTAAGGGTTTTTTAACCCTTTTTGTTATGGTTAAAATTATAAAGAAAAAAAAAACTACATTCTTTTAACTAACTTATTTCTTGTTTTAATAAAATTTCTTTTATTATTATTATTTTTAATTAATTAAAGAAAAAGTTCTTAAACACGCATATCCTTAAGGAATTTCCATATTTTATTTATTTATTTATTATAATTTTTCCACAACTAAAAACTTCAAGTATATTTTTCATTTGGCTTCATAGTAAAGATATTGTAGGTACAAAGAGTACATATGATATACAGAAGACATACATATGTGCACAATATCTTTTTCTATATTTAATTAATTTCTTTATAACAAATTGGATGCATAAAGTTTTAAATTTCCATGGTAGCGCCTTTAAATTTTATATCTTTTTTTTATTTTATTTTTTTTGCTAAAGGCATGCAATTTTAATAAATTTTGTGGTTTTTCAACCACTTGAAATGTAACATACATGTTAATAAAATAAAATTACAAAATATAATATTTTCTTAGGTATATTTTTATGTTATGTTTTTTTTTGTAGTAATTTGTAGTAAAACCACCTAACCATCACAACTTTAACAGTTTTAAATTTCATGAAAAAAAAAAAAATTAAATTAGAATTTAGTGGAAAGTTTATTATATATTTTTGTCTACTTTAGAGAAACATTTAGTTCCGTTTTCCTTTTAAATTATTCATACCGGAAGATTTTATTATAATAATGTAGGTATTTTTTTTTTGATGAGGTTTAAAGAAATTAGGGTTTTTTTTTTTTTAAATATATTTTTATCATGATATTATTAAATTACCATAGGATTTGGTAATTCAAATAATAATAACATGAAAAAAAAAATAGGTTTGCGGTTAGTATGAAGAATAAAAAAAACATTAAAAATTAATTTTCGAAAATAAAGTTTAAATTAAAATTCAGATAGAGTTTTGAATTTTTTTAGTTGTTGAGCGGCCGACACAGCCCAATTGACCAGATTTGGAACATTTTGATCATTGTATCCAATATAACAAGGGATCCAACAAAACTTCCTTGAAAAAATCCTAATTAATTAGGTACTTTTTTTAATTTTTTAACACTTTCATATGAAAAATGTGTGGATTTTTAACAATTTTCATTTGCAATTTCCATGGAGATCCATTTGGATTTCCTATACTGAAATGGTCAATTGGGAGACGCCTGTGATTCATAAACTCGAAAGGATAACTTTTTTAAAAGTTCTTTCTTTTTTTGTGGCTGAATTGTTGCAAATATTTCGCTGTAAAGCGGCCAAGTAGTTTTTGTTTGCCCATCGCGTATTTCTAGCTGACTGAAAGTTCGTATACGATCATAATCATGAGCAGTATAATTTGACGAATAGTAAATTTTCTCAAATTAAAGAACTATTTTTGAAAATTTGAGTATTAATCCAATTTTTACTTGAAACTTGAGTTATTAATCGAAGACATGTTATATTTTGGTTTTATATAAGAACATGAAATTGTTCCCATTCTATGTTAAAAAGATTGAACAAATTTTCCAAAGCTTGCAAGTATTTTTTTTTTTTTTTTGATATTATGGAAAATTTAGATATGTAAGTTATGTTGTTCTTTTTTTTTGGGATCGAATTCTGATCACACTAATTAGTTGACAGGAAATATAAAAAAAATCATTAATTATTTTTATTGTTGAGAATAGATTGGTGAAGTGTATTACCACAATGTTAAATGTTTTTTGACATTTTCAATGAAAAAGCTTAAACAAAACATCATTTTTTAAATTTAGAAATTAAAGAAAAGCTATTTCTGGAAGAAAAAAAACGAAATAAAAGAAAATTTATTATTCGCATTTCAAATCATTTTATGAAATTTAAACTGTTCATGTTCTACATAAATGTGTCCTAAATTATGAACAGTACAATTTTAGCTATAGCTTAAATCTTTCCCAACAATATATTTTTTTTTATTTACATATTTATTTACTTTATTTTGTGCTTTGTTTATTTTTCTCATTATCTTTGTTTTTAAATTATTTTTACATAAAAAAAAAAGTTATTATCGTCTGTAATTAAGTTTTTGATATTTTATCGTGCAGAAATTTATAGAGAATAAATATTTTAAGCTTTATATTGATTCTTTTCTTATCAATTTAATTTCACTTAATTGAACTATATATTCTTATAACCGAAAAATTATTTATTATCATGAAAATAAATAAAACTATGTTTTTTTTCTTTTTCATGTTAACCCGAATTTGTTTTATCCGAAAAATAATATGCTTGCGTTTTCTTTAAAAAAAAAAAAAAAGCAACAAAAAAATGTGAACCTATTTGTTATGCCCTCCATGGACAGACTGACTTTAACTAAAATCTGATGGAATTCCGTATACCGATTGAGAAGAAATATACTCTAGATTTTTATTCAATGTTGTAGATACACAATATATATACATATATTTATGTATCTCTAGGTACAAAGTTTTCTTTCACTTTTTTTTCTTTTTTTTTTTTTATTATTTTATAAATTCTCTGTTATTATTTTGTTTTTATAAATTTGTAATACATTCTCGCACGATAAAATTAAATTTAGCAAAGTATATTTTATAACAGAGAAAATTTCTACAAAAAAAAAATATAGATATATATAAATTTTCCTCAGCATAATGGTTGAAATTTTTTATAATAACCATTAAAAAGTTTTTTGGTTTTTAAAAGTAAAAGTTAAAACTTAAAATTTTCAAATCAGAGTTCCTATATTAATAAATATTGAATTCCAAAAGATCAGAATTAGTAAACTTAATGCTTCTAATTTCAAAATTACTTTCCTGCCACACGGCTCAAATATCTAAATCATTAATTACTAAATCAATTACTAAATCATTAATTATTAAATTAAGTGTATCTAAATAATTTTCATTTTTATTCAGAAGACGATATTAAATATCAGGGATGACCAGTCGAATAGTTTTTTTTTTTCGTTGAACTTATTCTGGAAAAAATTTTATCATTAAATTTGTAACCACTTACCTCTCTCAATTAACTGAAATGACTTTTGTCACAAATTCAAACTGTTATAATGACAAATTAAATTTACATAACGACGAAGAAAAAAAAAGGTCGCAGTTATCAATTTTTCCTGATGTGTATATTGTTATCGGAAAATGTATATCTCTAAGTTTTTCCCATCAATAAATCTCAGAGAGAGTTTTTTGTTTTGATTTTTATTTACCTTACATTTTTCAAGAAATTTCTCTTAAAAAGCTATGAATTTTTTTGCTTCAATGCTAATTGGTTGTAAGTTATTTTCATGTCCATAAAGGCTGAATTATAAATTATTGTAAATAAATAATAAAATTTTAAATAAATAAAATAAGATATTTACAATTTTACCCAAGGCAAGAATAATAATAAAATAATTAAAATATTAAGGTACCAAGTAAAAAACTTTATAGTTTTGCAAAATTTTTATTTCCAAACAGAATTATCACATATTTAGCTTTAAATTCTAAAAATGAATGGAGTTTATTTCAATTTTGAAATGTACCTAAAATTGCTGAATTCCATAAATTTTCTTTTTTCACCTAACTAAGAGAAATTTATTTGGAAATAAGCTTTTGCAACGAAAAAAAAAAGAAAAGCTTTTACAAAAACCTCAAAAATAATAAAGCATAAAAAAGTACAAATTTTTTAATGTTTATGAAATAAAAAAAAAATAAAAAAGAAAAGTAAATAAACAAAGATAATATTTATAATCCACGTGCTTAATAAAATTTATTATAATATTATCATTATTTATTTTTAATGAAATATTTTTATTTTTTATTTTTAATACTCTTTTTTATTTTTTTTCGAGTTTATTATTAAAAACTTAAATTCATTCTGCTATTACGATAATTATAAAACTAGAATTAACAACGTCATTAAAATGAACTACTATAGTTATATAAAAATACGAAAAAAATATGAGTAATTTTTTCTTTTTTATGTAGTTCGTAATTATTATTACATATGCGAATATTAAAACATTTTCTTAAAATTTTTATGTTTTATAATGCGAGTAAAGAGAAGTTCATAGTGAAAACAGTATTACTAAAATAACTTACTTACGATATTTGTGGCGATATACATAAATATCAATAGAACATTTTTGAATGCTTTTGACTTACCTGAAAAGATAAAAAAAAAAGGAATTTTTTAAATTTAATTTAATATTATCTTCAAACTATCTTAAACATAAATCATCATCATAAAATCATCATCACCCTTTCTTTTAGTTTATGTTGTTAATGTATAACAATACTTAAAATATAACAATCCACATACAATATGAACAGCATTTATATACAATAACATTGTATTCTTAAAAATTCTAAAAACGAGATGTTCCTTGACCGTTTGATTACCACAAAAAAAAAAAAGATATCAAAACGAATCAGTTTAAGTAAAGATCATGTATAAGAACGGTAAGTTTACTTTAGGAAAATTTCATTGAATTCATGCAAACATATTTTTCAATATGCTTTAGCTTGTTTCAAAACTATTTATTTCTCAGAAAATAAGATAAAAAATGAAAAACGCAATATGCATCCTTAAAAACCCTATATCCTAATAGTTTCAACAACAACTGTGATACTATAAGGATGAAAAGACATCACGTAATATTCTAAAATATTATTAAGATATAAAAATTTTTTTGTTTCATACTTTATAATTTAATATTCACTTATTGTGTTTCTTTTATATATTTTTTTTAAATTATTCTTTTGGTATTTTTATTCCATTGACTAAGTTTTTTTTTTTAAATCAAATATTATTCACAAATATGTCAATGATAATTTATGAATAAACTTTCTTTAACATTATAAAATATTACAAAGAAATATTGTCCACATTTTTATGTCATTTGAGTGGAATTTAACTTGCAATATATACGCAAATAAAGATGAAGTTCATAAGCTTAAGTTACAAATGATAATTGTATTGATTTATACTTATTCTATGGTCATCCTGGATATTTAGGATGAAACTTTTTAATGAAATTTTCATACAAAGAATGAAACTGAAAATATTTTTTCAGTTATATTTTTTTTTATACTTCTATCAAATATAAATAAATATTATAAATATAAGATTCATTTATGCACAAATTAGATAATTACTGAATAAAGGGTATAATGTTTAATATATTGAAATACAGCTGCCTTTTGTTATTATTAAAATTAGAATACTTATTCAATTAAACATTAAATCTAAAATTCTAGGCAAGAAATTCTAATTAGAGATTTTCAGAATTGTTAAACTTATCTTTAAAATTTCCTATCGAAAGAAAACATTCAATCAAAAATAATAAACGCTAGTACTCCCCAAAAACTCATTATAGTTTTGTTAAAAGAAAACCGCCCGTTTCATGTTTTTAGATTTTTTATTAAAAATTTAAAATATACGTAAAATATTTTTAATTAATTTTTACTTTACAATTTGTAATTTCATACAATAATAAGTCTTTAGTTTGGGTTTATTTTTTAAATAATTAAAATATTGTTAATTTCAATAAACATTTTGTACAAAAAATAAAAATCTTTGATAATTTATTCAATAATGTCAAAAACAGAAGAAATTATTTTTTTTTCTCCTTAGTAACTCTGAATAAACACAAAATAAATTAATTTTGCAAAATTAGAAAAGTTTTTCTGTGTTATAAATAGTTAATTAATCTGAAATAAATTACTTGACAAGACAATATTTTGAAGAAATTAGTACAGAAAAAAAAAAAAACTTTAACACTTTAAGTGAAAATACTAAATAGGTTTTTCATCAAGCAAATTTTAGATAAAGTTTATCAACAAACGAAAAATCTCTGTACTATTTCGTATAACATTGACGTTAACTTTAATTCATAAAATGATTAATTTAATAGAAAATTAAATTGCTTTCATTACTAAATAATTACTGTTGAAAAAATTGCTTCTATTTTTATTTTTGTTATTTTCAAAGAGGAAGGGAATGTTGAGTTTTTCTTTCGAGGTATTAGAAGAAAATGTCATTTAAATAATTTTATTAAGATTTTCAAACTTTCGATAAAATTTCTATAAAAGTTCTTGTCGAGTGTTGATTTTAAGTTTTATTCTTTTACAATAAATATTTGTTCGGTATAGTACCCACTATTTAAAAAAATAGAATTTAAACCTTAAATGAGTTTACTTTTTGTACCAGCCGATAATTAAATTAATTATTGAAAGGAAAAAAAACTAAGCATAGAAACTCAGCATAAAAACTTAGCTTTAGAAAAATATAAAATTATTAATAGTATATCCCGTTCTCCTTCTTTAGATTTTATAATACATTCTTTAAGTTTATGCTCTTTTTCTTGTCTTGTTTTAATTACAATTTTTTTCTATTCTTGATTTTATACTCGAATTGAACTATGTTTTCATTATTTTTTTTTTGTCATAATATTAGTTCAACCAACTACATAGGTTTCATTTTATTTTTCGTTCATAATTCCGCTCGTAAAACAATATAAAATTCAATAAAAGAAAAGGAATGAACAAAAAACCAAGCAATTAAAACCCAAGTAATTAAAAATTTAAATGAAAAGTCAACATTTCAAAATTTTCATATTAAAAATTTAAATGGCAAAAATTTTTCAATTCAACATATTTCAAGTTTTAGCATTTTGGGAATTGAAATAGTAAAGAGACAATTACTTTTCCGAATGAAAAATTTTAAAACTTTTTATTAAAAAAAAAATCTGTACATATTTCAAGTTACAAATTTTTTATACATTTTGGTTGCAATTCATATGTTTTGTTAAATAACTTAAACAAAAACGTATATTTAACGCTTAAGAAACCACTTTTAATTGGTAAAAAATCATTTCGTGGAAATCTTTAGATAAATAATAACTTTATTATTTCCAAACATGGATCGGAAATTTTTTAAAGCATATTTTCTATTTACATTAATTTTTAAATTTTAAATCATATACCATTAAATAATATTTATAAAAAAAAATTTGATTTTGTCATAATTATGTTTTTATATTTATTTTATTACACCGAAAAAACTGTTCGGTATGCAATAAAATAATATTTAATTTTTATGTCAAACCGTTTTAACTAAATTATAATAATAAATTAAATTGAGAAAAAAATCTGATTATCTGGAAAAGGAAATGGATGTCTATGCCTAATTTTATAACCTTACATTAAACATTATTGGTAATTCTATTTAAGAGCATAGTATTTTGTTGAAAATATTTACTATCAAACGACAGTTTTGAAATTTTTAGCCCTTATCATGGAAGACGCTGTCGCCTGACGCCAAAGTCGTCTATTAGAGTCGCCGAAGAGTTATTCGTATTACGGAAGGCGCCCAATTTTCAGGACACTCTAACTTACAAGGCGCCTTCAATTGATGCGATAACACTTGATTTTTTTGTGAATAACAAACAGCAACACCTTAATAAAAAACGTAAAAATTTCAAAAATTTTGAAGTTAAAATTCAAAAAAATTGATTTTAATAAATAAAAAACTTATATTTACCTCATTTTTCAGAATTTTTAGTTAAATAAAAAGTTTTCAAACTTTTTCAAAATATATTTTTCAAAAAAATTTTTTTTTCAAAATAATATACTATACCTTTTCAACTTCAAATTGGAAATAATCATTTTCAAATTGGAAATAATCATTTCCAAAATGGAATTAATTATTTTCAAAATGGAAATAATCATTTTCAAAATGGAAATAATCATTTTCAAATTAGAAAATAATTTTAAAATAGTAAGGTACCAAGCCAGATACGCTCAAACAGTGTTTGACGTTTTTTATTAGTTGCATCTTTGCCAAAAAGTGCAATATATAAAAAAAATATTTTTGTTTCAAAAAATGGCGTACATTGAGAAATGGGAACCTGATAATATTATGTATATGTGGGTTAATGGATGGAAAGATGTTTTATAAAGCACAAATTTGCTTTTTAACATTATCAGGTTCCCATTTCTTAGTATACGACATTTTTTTAAATAAAAATATTTTTTTTGTATATTGCACTTTTTGCCAAAGATGCAACTAATAAAAAACTTTAAACACTGGTTGATCGTGTCTGGCGTGGTACCTTACTATTTTAAAATTATTTTCCAATTTGAAAATGATTATTTCCATTTTGAAAATGATTATTTCCATTTTGAAAATGATTATTTCCATTTTGAAAATGATTAATTCCATTTTGGAAATGATTATTTCCATTTTTAAAATGATTAATTCCATTTTGAAAATGATTATTTCCATTTTGAAAATGATTATTTCCAATTTGAAAATGATTATTTCTAATTTGAAGTTGAAAAGGTATAGTCGTCTTCTTGAAAGCAGGCGAAAGTAAATTTATTAAAAAGGCGACAAAAACGACTTCAATAATACGGATTTGCAATTGATTGTCGTCTAGTGTCGCCCAGGCGACTAGACCACAAGTCGCCTGAAGGCGACAGCGACTTCCATGATACCAAATTGTCGCTTTTGGCGACTGGCGACGGCGACAGCGCCTTCCATGATAAAGGCTTTTGTCTTATCATCTAATCTAATATATAAAATTTCCATGTCACAATGTTAGTTACCGTACTCCTCCGAAACGGCTTTACCGATTTTTACCAAATTTTATATGCGTATTCAGTAGGTCTGCGTATTCAGTAGGTCTGAGAATCGGCTACTATCTATTTTCCATACCCCAGGGACCTCCCCCGGGGGCGGACTTCAAAAGATCGTCCGATTTCATTCAAATTTTTTACGTAAAAAGAGGAGGTGATTACACACAAATTCCGTAACAAATAATTTGTTGACCTCCTACCCAGGAATCTTCTACCCAGGGACTTCCCATTGGGGCGGATTTTAAAAGTTCGTCCGATTTCATTCAAATTTGGTATGTAAAAAGAAGAACTGATTACAAACAAATTCTGTAACAAAAATTTGCTGACCTTCTACCCAGGGACCTCCTACCCAAAGACCACCCCTGGGGGCGGACTTCAAAAGTTCGTCCGATTTCATTCAAATTTGGTATTTAAAAAGAGGAGCTGATTACACACAATTTCGTAACAAAAAATTTGTTGACCTCCTACCCAGGGACCTCACCTGGGGGCTGACTTTAAAAGTTCGTCCGATTTCATTCAAATTTGGTTTGTAAAAAGAGGAGCTGATTACACACAAATTTCGTAACAAAAAATTTGTAGACCTTCTACCTAGGGACCTCCTACCCAAAGACCGCCCCTCGGGGCGGACTTCAAAAGTTCGTCCGATTTGATTCAAATTTGGTACGTAAGAAGAGGAACTGATTACACACAAATTTAGTAACAAAAAATTTGTTGACCTCCTACCCAGAGACTTCCCCGGGGGACGGACCTCAAAATTTCGTCCGATTTCATTCAAATTTGGTATGTAAAAAGAAGAACTGATTACACACAATTTCGTAACAAAAAATTTGTTGACCTCCTACCCAGGGACCTCACCTGGGGCGGACTTTAAAAGTTCGTCCGATTTCATTCAAATTTGGCATGTAAAAAGAGGAAATAATTACACACAAAGTTCGTAACAAAAATTTATTGACCTCCTACCCTAGGGGAGGATTTCAAAACTTTGTCCGATTTCATTTAAATTTGGTACATAAAAATGATTAAACACACGAATTTCGTAACAAAAAATTTGGCTCCCTCTTCGAATATATAGAAATCAATTTCTTTATTACTAATAACTGCAAAATATTAAAAACTAAACCACTCAACCGATCGTTTCGAAATTTACACCATCTCTTTGTCTCGAGATCGTTATAGGCTATTTTAAATTTGAATGGCACCCTACCCAGAAAAATTTGACTTAAAACGTGTGTTCCACAACAACGTGTGTGCGGGTACAGATAGTTATTTATAAAAATTTTATTTAAATACCGATGAAAAACATTAATTTCACTAAAGAACATCTACATAATATTGGGTGAATCTTAAACATAACATATCTAAATTTTATTTAATAAAAAAGGTGACATAAATTTTCGAAGATACTCGTATAAGCTTCCGAAGAAAAAATTAAATGTTTGATTGCTATTTGAACGTTTTATTCAGGTTCAGGAAGTGTAATGATGGTCGATAAATTTAAAAGTATTTCAGGATTTTCAATGACATAATCATCATTTAAAAAACTAATATGTGTATGTTTTATGTATAGTATGATCATGTATAGTATTTCTGTACCCTAGTTTCTTCTATTTATTACATAGAATACTATTAAACGGAATATTAATTTTAATAGCTGACATAAATTATCTCACAAGTTTTATTCAAATTTTTATTGAAAATAGTAAAATGAGAGTAATTTAATATTTCATGATTAAATTATTTGTCATAAGAAATTTTTTAATAACGAAAAAATAGACGATATAATTCAAAAAATAGGAATTTAATATTGGATATGTACTTAGATTATGTGTATTTATTTTACATTTTCAAATCAAATAACTTGAAATAAAAAAAAAAGAAGACATTACTGAAAGTTTTTCCTCAATGGTAATAATTTATTGCAGAAGCTTGGAAAGTGTGTTTTAAAAGGGAAATTTTCTGTTGTTGAATTCGATTCAGTTAAAATATTATTAATTAATAACAACTTATCACAAAAATATCTTTTAATGGTTCTAATATCTTCAAGAAAAAAAATAAATAAATTTTTAATTTCATAAAATGTGAAATTTTTACTTTAAATTCACTCATTTGTTAGTTATCAAAAAATTTAATTATTGTAATTCTCGAGAAGAAAAAAATGTTCAAGCACTCAAGTTATGAAAAATATGTTAATTTGATGGGTAGAATGTTTTAAATATTTGGATTTACTATTCTAAAATCAATAGAATTATATTTCTGAGTGCGAGAAAAGCAAATTTAAAAATTAATAAATTCAAAAAAAATATTCAATAAATTTTATGCCCACGCTTTGCATTGATTTTAATATTCTAACATCAGTATTTTTTAAATTAGCTTAAGCCGCAGTTAAAGGCTGTAACAGTGAATTAATGATAATTTAAAATAAAGTGATGTTCTAATGTCATCATTACAGTTACAATGTAAAATACATTATTATTTTAATATTCTTTACTTATAATTCCTGATGCTGTTTAAATGGTTGCAATCCAATGAATTGTAATATCTACTTTTTTTTCGGATTTACAATTGTCGTTCGCTTTGAATAAGTGGAGTTTAGTTAGCTGTCAAAAAAATCTTTTCTTGTTTTGTTACTTCGACAAAATAAATTTGTTGTAACATAATTTATTATATATATTTGAACATAATTCATAGAAGTATTTAAAAATATTATCCAACCCTGGAGTGAAATAAGAGAGGAATATAGCAAATTCAGGTTTTTTTTTTATATATTTTAGAATTTCCATTAATATCGTGCTCGCATAAGAAAACATTTTCAATTAATTGATAGAGTGTGTAATGTAAATTTTTTAATTCAATTTGATTGACAAACAAATTAAAATATTTTGATTAAAAAAAAAATTTAAATTAAATTTTATATTGAATGGATGTAAAACGAAATCCCCTTTTGCATCAAAATAGCGCATATATTCAAAATTTAATATTTTTTTTGTACCCAAAAAAACATAAACTTTGTAAGCAAATTCATTTCTCAGATGCATAAAATAAAAAATGCAATAAAATTTAATTTCACTTTAAAAGAAAACTCAATTTATATTTTTTTTTATGTATACACACTTTATGGAAAATTCATGAATGAATTTTACATTTTTTCGTCGTGTTATATTTTTTTTCTTGTGATAAAGTTATATCAAGATCAAGAATTAAATTTAGATGAAAAACGTTCTGAACATAATTTCTAAAATTTATTTAATTCTTTTCTTCAGAGATAAAATAAAAAAGAAGACTAAAAGTATTCAATTTTGTAAAGAAAGAACCCACAAGAAAAAGGTCTTAAACTATTCATTGTGTGGTCCATAAAGCATGAAAAATTAAAAAAAAAAAGAAGTTTTTCTCCATTAACTATCTATATTCTATCTGTACATAGTAAAAAAAAAATTGAAAAAGAAAAGATTATAAGAAACTTTAGTTGTTAAAAAAAAAGAAGAAAAATTGGATTGAGATTCTTGGCATTTTTAATAGACCATTTATTTCTTATAAGTTTTTTTTTCTTTTTTTTTTTTTAATAAATCCTAATTTTTTTATGCTTTGCAAGAGTAGATAATTATTGGATTTAATAAAGTATTCAATGTTTTTATTCTTGTTAGCATTTTAGTTAAAATTAGCTTGACCAAAAATTCAATTAAAATAAAGCAAAAGGGTTGCATAGCCACTGGCTCAGTGAAAAGTAAATATTTGATTTAATTTTTGTCTTTTTGCTTTGTTTTTTGCACTTTTCAACTAAGAATATTGACATTTTTTCAATTGCAACTCAAAGTGGTGGTATCTACTTTTAATAAACATAAAAAAGTTGTACGAATATAAAGATTAGTTCTTTTAAACAAGAAAAATATATAACACTTGATAGCTCTGAGAATTTTAGACAAAAAAATTTGATTGTTTTATCAGTTTCATTTATGAGATCTAAATTTTTACAATTCAACAAAAGAATAACAGGGTAACACTTTGAATAATCTAAAGTTATTCTAGATTCTAATACAGAATATCTATTAAGTATGCGGGATCAAGTTTTAAATATTTTTCGTTTGACATAAACTTTGAATTTATTTAGTTAAAAAATAACAATGATAAAATCACATTATAAATTTAAAAAATAAATAAATTTATTTTTTATATTTGAATGGGTATAAAAATGATAAAACATAATCCCAATGCACCAAAACAGTGCAGTAAAAAAAAAAATTATTATATTTTTCATATGTATAAAATCAAAGGATCAAAATTTCAGAATTTGTTAAATCTTAGCAACATGATTCATATTAGTTTTGAAACCATAATAATATGCTAAAAAAAAAAAACTGTTAAAATAAAAAATAAATTGCATTTTTAACAACCTAATATTTTGCAGCATCAAAAGCAGTTTAAATTATTTATTTTCACTATCAATACCCTACGTCAATGAAAAATTAAGCGGTTTAAATTTAGTACTTTACTTTTAAACTCAATATATAATTTAAAAAAATCATTGGGTACAGATTAAAGTGAAATTTTTATACATTGAGTATGAATTTAAAAAGTTTTTAAAATTTTAAAACATATTTAGCATACAAATAATATACACTTAAATACAAATAAGTATGTACTTATAAAATAAATTTTAATTAGAACGAAATCATTAAGTTTTGAGATAAACTAATTTTATAAATTTCGAAATAATATGATGATAAAATATCTTAAATTTTTTCATTAAACTTATATGAGTTACAAGATTTCAAAATTAAAATTGGATGAGATTTAAGCAAAATATATTATTTCAACATTAGATTTTTGTAGAAGATTTCTTTGAATTTCTCAACATTAGAATTTGGATTATTTTGTTACACATTTTTTAAGAAAATTACATTTTTATTTCATTATGATTTCTTTCATCGTATTAAAAAAAAAAATTCCCAAAAATATTTTTGCCTGCAGTATTTCTAACCATATCAAAGTGTTTTATTTTAAAATATCTGTTCGATTGAAAAAATGAGTGTTATTTGAAAATAAACTTGTAACAATGCTGACATGATATAAATATGTTGTGTGTAATATATTTTTGTACAATTCTACATGTATTCTATACTGCTATACTGTACTCTATATACTGCTATACTGTACTCTATATTGTACTCTATACTGTACGAACATACATATTTATTTAAGGAAAAAATGTTTTCATTGAAATAAAAATTTTTCTTTTAATGTTTTTTTTTCGTATTTGATAGAGCAAAGATATTATAGATTTAAATATAATTTAAAGGTTTTAAATTATATAATTTTGTTGAAGAAAATTTGTTAAGAAAAGAATATTCATTAAAAGTTGATCAAAATTGGTTCTGAAGTGACGTCAAGCTTGTTTCAAACTATGTAGATTTTTTTTTTGATTTTCCGTAAATTATTTTTTATTATTTATTTAAATATTAATTAAATATTATTTGCCAGGGTTGGGATTTAAAAAAGTAATGTATCACAAATATTTGTATATACCCTTAATTTAGCGGCACAAAATTTTTCTTCGACTATTACTAATTAAAAATGTGTTAATCAAGTCAACAATTGTCAATACGCAGTAGGTGTCAAAATTCATTATTGGGTTGAATTCAAAGTTTGACGCTAGGTGAAATATCCCTTTAGATTTAGACTTTCAATTGTTCCAAATGAATAAAATTAAAAATTTATAAGTAACCAAATTTTATAAGATCGTCAAAAAATTGGAAGAAAATTGGTTGAACAAAGTCTCATTGTTGAAATAATATTTCACCCTTGCAATACTACTCATTATTAATATTAAACTTTATTATTCTTTTTGTAAAAAGATATATTTTTTGTACAGTGTATTTACACAATCCAATTTTCACAACATTATATTTCATGAAGACAAAACAAATAAAACCATTGAAGATTTCTTAACATTTAGGTAGATAGTTTTTTTTTGTATATATATTTTTAAGTCAAAATGTGTGGATTCTGTTATCAAAATGTTTTTGTCAATGTGTTTTTTTTTTTTAATTTTCTTATATTCATTTAAAAAACTTTTTACAAAAAAAAAGGAAACTTGAATTAAGAAATTCACTTAGAATTATACATACGATTTATTTCAACAGCAACATAAAATATCTCTAAGCTTCAGCAGTAGTTCAAAGATCTTTTGCTTTTATATGTTGCAAAAAAATATGTTCAGTTTTCCCTTAAGAATAATATTTCTTATTATATACATATATTATAATTTTTAATTTTCTGAAAGAAGCATGACAAAGATATTGTTTCAACTTTTGTTTATTACACAAAAACGTGTTTTCACAAGGAAGGATTTTTGTCTTGGGATGCATCTGCTTTTATTTATATATTGTTTCATTTTTATCTGTGTATAGTATATCTATATGTATATTTTCTTGTTGGTCGTCAATATAGTGCAGCAAGTTGTTTTTACAAGGAAAATATTACGATATGTTTGTACGCTCGAAAGATAAATAATAAAATTTTTATTTTAATGTTATATTAAGATTGATTGATTGACCAATTATTATTTAGGTTTTGCAGAAAACAAATATCAACCTAACAGCCACTGATGAATTCAGGTGTTTCCAGGCTTTATTTATATGTGGAAAACGTTAGATTTGATCTGGTTTTCTGACACAAGGAAATATATAAGGAAATCTTGAAATTTGGATTATTTTTACGTCTTACGATACTGAGATTCCTATATTATTCCATTTTCGAGACAGTTGAAAAATTAATATCTTTTGCATACTACCAGCGTCCATTCTTAAACGTGAAATATGTTTTTCCATCTCTTTTGTGAATATTAAAATTATGTTTTCTTATATTTTACTGAATTTAAAAAATATTTATATTTATCTTGCATACAATTTTTAATTGTAGCTTTCTACTGGGTATTTGCTACTTTGAAATCACATTCAATATACATAATATTAAATTGTGTAATGAAAAAAAAATGGACATATTCGCAAAATAATATCTTTTCTATTTGGAAAATAATAAATAAAGCATTGTTATTCTTAAAAAATAACTGCGTTTGATGATATCTTCACTAATAGCCATAAGCTGTATGTAAAAGAGCTTTCATTTATAGCTATAGCTAAAACTAAATCCTTACAATTATATAATACCGAATAAAACAGTAATAATGGTTCAAAGCAAGTTATTCCTCCGTTGTTGTCACGGGGGTTGGACATTTGTCCGCGATTTGTTTTTGTATCGCGGACATAAAAATGACATTTGTCCGCGATTCAAAATGTCTTTTGTCCGCCGCGGACAAATGACATTTTCCAAAATGTCATTTGTCCGCGATAAAAATTAATCGCGGACAAATGACATTTTGCAAAATGACATTTGTCCGCTAAAAATCTGAAAAATCAATCGCGGACAAATGACATTTTGCAAAATGACATTTGTCCGCTAAAAAGTTAAAAAATCAATCGCGGACAAATGACATTTTGCAAAATGACATTTGTCCGCTAAAAATTAAAAAAAGCAATCGCGGACATTTTGGAAAATGACATATGTCCGCTAAAAATTTGAGGCTAAAGTGCAGATGACGTGAACCAATCAGAATCGGCACAACAAGAGAGGGTGGTGGGGGGCGGCGGGCGGGCGGGTGGACTGGTGGTTGGTCAGTGGGATTTGCGGCGTCAGCCGCAAATCCCACTGACCAACCACCAGTCCACCCGCCCGCCCGCCGCCCTCCACCACCCTCTCTTTAACGGGCAAATCGGGCAAAAAAAAAAAAATTGCATATACAAAATGTATGAACAATTTGGGGGGACTCTCCCCTCTTCCCTTTTCCAAGCTTCAGACGATTCTGAGTGGTTCACGTAATCTGCAGTATCTCCAAAATTGAAAAATCAATCGCGGACAAATGACATTTTGCAAAATGACATTTGTCCGCTAAAAAAACTGAAAAATCAATCGCGGACAAATGACATTTTGCAAAATGACATTTGTCCGCTAAAAATTAAAAATTTCAATCGCGGACAAATGACATTTTGCAAAATGACATTTGTCCGCTAAAAATTCGAAAAATCAATCGCGGACAAATGACATTTTGCAAAATGACATTTGTCCGCTAAAGTTAGAAAATTCAATCGCGGACAAATGTCATTTTGCAAAATGTCATTTGTCCGCTAATTTTGGGACATTTGTCCGCGGCGGACAAATGTCATTTTACAATCGCGGACAAATGACATTTTGCAAAATGACATTTGTCCGCGAAGTTTTCCATACAAATTTCATCGCGGACAAATGTCCCGCGGACAAATGTCACGGCGCCGTTGTTGTCACAGTAGCTCTCTGACTGGAGAAAAGTTTTTCCTACGAATTATCGGTTAAAGTTGTTATCCGTCGAAGCATTTTTATATTTTCTATATTCAACATTCAAATGTTAAAAAAAAATTCAAAAATTTCACTTTAGCATTGAAACGATGAAGTTTTGTTAAAAATTAAATTTAAATGCAAGCAAAGCATTTATTTATGTGAAAATTATGTGTATGAAATCACTAAATATTTAAAAAAAAAAATTTCCAGTGAATATTCGCCAAAAAAAACAAATTTCTCGTGTTCAGCTTGATAAAAGTTCTGAAAGCATTAATCCTCTTAAATTTTTTTTTCATTCTACCAATATGTAATATAAAAATGAATAATGTAATATATTTCATTCACCATTTTCATTTTTCTTAAATTATAAAATTTTCTGTACTGCGTGTGGCCAAAGTTTTTAGACTCGGATCAATTTTAAATGATTTAGGTAAAAAAAATATTTAGATTTTTTTTTTTTTTGCAAGCTTATAAAACTAAAAGTAATAGAAAAATAAAAAAAAAGTTTTCCTTCGCCACAAACTTTTAATATAAAAATTAGCTGTTGCTCTATTTTTAAAAATAATTTTCGTGTGAAAATTTTATTTTGGATACCACTAATTGAAAATAATGATAAATTTAAAGATTAGTAAGATTGTTTTGAGAAATATACAATTTGATTTTCAACCTCTTGAAATTAATATTATAATAAAAATTATATTTTTATTTCATAATTTATCTTAAAGATAAATATATATTTACCTTGCACAAAATGATAGTTAAATTATTTCGTAATTTAATTAGTTACATGATTTAAAATTATAAATACTTCACATTAAAAATTATATAAATATTATCCGATGCAAATAATAATTTATCTATGATTTTTTTGTGGAATTAAAATTTTCTCTAGGATAGATGTGCATAATTTTTATTATCATTTATTTTTATTAATAACAAAACAACCGTGTCATACTTTCTAATTTTTATTATAAAGTATTTATATTGTTATTTTGAAATTTTATTAAGGTTTTAACCTTTCATTAATTAGTATCAGTTTTATATATGAATGTTGTTTTTAAAGACTCTATGACCATATGGCAAATATAATAGTAAATGTATATTAGGTTTTTGAAGTTTTTTGAGTACAAAAAAAAAAAAACAAAATCGCAAAATATTTTGGAACAAGTCGTGACTTAAGAACCAAAAATTATTAATATCAGTAAGTTGGTTAATATTTATTATACATAGTACGAGTATAAAGTATAAACTATGTTTATTTTGTTAATTTCATTGTGGGAACTTATTAAACTGAAACTAATGTACAGATTACAAAAAAAAAAATATTTTAACCCCCGAAAAGTTTTGAAAAAAAAAAGAAGTTATTTTGTTAAAATTAATAAAAATTTGTAAATACCTATATTAAGTTTTTTCTTTTAGTCCTTATTTACTTTTTTTAAATAATTTAAACGTTGTTCAAATTTCATTAATCTTTAAGAAAATTGTTAGAATCTACATTACACAAAATTAGTTATTAAAAAATATTCTTAAGTAATCGCTTATAAGCTTCATATTTCGCCAGAAGTATGATAAAAATATCATATTTTTCTAATTAATGATTTTATTTTTCTTTAGTTCATCCCAATTCCAGAAAATCAATTAATTTGTTATCTTGTAATATTTAATTTTTTTGATAATTATTTAGTATTATATAGTTGTCAAAAAATAACATTTTCTTATGATCTAATAACTAAAAGCATAAGAACTCCAAAAGCATAGGAAATCTTCGTATAAAATTAAAATATAAAAATTTATTTTTATTTCGAAGTTTTGCGTAACATTTTTAATAACATTTATGAAATTTATTTTGATTCGCCAAATTGTCGTCATTTTTAATAAATTTTCAATAGTAAAATTCTATTTTTGGCACGAAAGGATTTAATATTTTTTTTTAATAATATTTTCAAAATTTATAACTAAATAAATTATTGAACTTTATGAATTATTGGCTGACATAATTTTCATACGAAGTTTCCACTGTTCTGTTCGTAAATTCATTTTTAAACTTTGAAATTGTATCGAAAAATTTTATTCGCCATCAATTTGTGCATAAATTCGTCGGAACCTCTTTTAATCGGATTCAGTTCGATACTCATCCACTTTGTTCGTATTCTAATTGAACGTTGGCTAATCCCATCAGTGAGATCATCTCTTAATTTTATTATTTAAAAAAAAAATTAATATCAATCGTTAAATAAAAAAAAAAAAAGTCGAATCAATGACAATTAAAAAACTATACGTTAATTGTGACTATTAAAAATATTTCAATCAAAATAGAATAAATTTATTAAATTAAATACACATAATTTGTATGAAATCCATTACTTTCATCTTGAAAATCAATTAATTCCGACCAATTATGCTTAAATTAAATTGTGCGTACGTATTTAATTACAAAATACATATATGAAAAACATATCAATTTTATTTATGAATATAATATGAAAAATATTATAAATTGATTTACTGATGAAATATTAAATTTTGAACAACATATACCTAACTGATGATATAGTACTAATTGATAATTTAATTTTATGATTACATACTTAATATAAATGATAATGGTTAATATGTGGCTTCTTTTTCATATTTAATTTTTTAATTTTAATTTAAAATGAAATTTAATTCAATAAAACATTAAGTATTCTATATAATAATAATTATGCAAAATATAATATCAATCACTTATTTATAAAAAAGATTGATTATTAAAATGTCAAATTTAAATATTTTATAATTATAATAGTTAAGCAATAAATGATTGAAAATAATTTTTTATTATATTTTATTATTTATTGTAAATAAAAATCGAACTTATCACACCGGCACCAAAAATTGAAATAAAATTAATTTTTCCACATATAATTTTACATTAAATAATTTTTTTTTTTCATTTGGACCTTTTGTAAAGATATTCTGTACATACAAGTTAAAGGATCACTGAAATAATTTTTTATTAAATTTTTCAATAAAATGTTATGCTTAGATACAACACTATTAATTTGCCTTCAAATACTTGATAATATTAATATTAAATTATTTTTTCGAAATCATATTTTGAATGTGGATATAAATAAAGAATTAATATCCGCTTGTGCGAGAACTTATTTTGGAATAGTTTTTTTTTTCATCACATTTTTTTATTTGCAAATATAAGAAATTAAAAGTTTTGAACGTGTTCACGTGTAGACAATGTACTTCAACCCCAAAAACATCAACAAAAAAAAATTTACTTTTGAGTTAGAAATGCAGAGACTATATATCTAATTTTGTGATTGCTTATTTCACTTTTGAGAATGAAATTAGGCCGCGCCGCGCGTTATAAATTAACTTGGAGAGCGCGGCCTAATTTCCATGCCCCTGCCTTAATTCTGCCGTGGAGCACCGTTAAGAACCACTGCTATAAACTAACGTAAGTCACTTATATTTCTTTCAAGCTATTAGAAATTTAAAATCTGGTGAATGAATTAAGCGTTCTTAAATTTTAATTAAACAACATTGCAAGATATTATTGGATAATAAAGTAAATAAAAAAGTTTTTAACAAAAACGGATTTGAATAAAAAATTAATTTTAATTACTTAAATATATACTTTGCCGTACAAAAAATTTTTAATTTTATTGTTGCTTTGATTCAAGTTTTATATAAAATCACCCTACTATGCACGATTATAGTTTTATTAATTATTCACAAACAAAATACTACATATTGGGTGTATAATGTGCATGTGCAATGTACATATTAAAATACGAATATTTAATGAATTAAATTACTCCCAAACATAATTACAGTGATGTATTTACACGATATTATTAGAAAAAAAATTATTTGGTTTTAATTTACAAATACGTTAAATTGAATTTTCGCATTAATGGCTGGCTAATCAAAATAATAAATTTTTAAATTTATTTCATCTAAATAGACAATATGGCACGGCCCCTCCTTGTTTTTTTTTTTTACACGTGATTTATATATTAAATCAAATAATTAATAAATTATTTAAAATCTATTTTAAGTGAATGGATATTAAAATTAATAGATATGTTTCTAAAAATAAATATGATTTGAAATATAAAAGTAATCTCTATAAAAGTTACTATGCAATAAATTACTGTTGCGTTTACATTTATGATAGGACATAGGAGTTACGTTTGCGACAAGGTTTTCTATTGAAGTTCATTAAAAAAAACTAAACTACAAATGTCCGGCCCTGGCAACAACTAGGAAAGCACATTCGTCGAAGATCAAAATGTGCTGGCCACAAACAAACTCAGTTAAAGTGATGAAACTCCTTAACGTCACGGGGTGGGTTTAGAGGTCTGTGTTAGGCATCGCTAATTGGTAACAACTCTAGGTGAGTATAGTTATGCCACTTTAAGCAACCATTGCATTGATCCGCTTGAAGCCCTAAAAGATTTTTAAAATGTCATCAACAGAAAATTGCAACAATATTATTCAATATAAAGAAAATTTTGTTTTAATTTTAAAGCAGTCAAGAAAGTTCTTAGGAAGGAGCATACAATAATTTTGTTTTGAAAAAATGTTGTACTATTTTATGAGACAATTTTTAAACAAAATTACATTGATAAGTAAATAAAATATATAAAACATATTATAAATATGTATAAAGTATAATCTATAAAGACATATACAATTATACAGCATACTTTGTAGTATCAAATTAAAACAAAACACTATGAATTAAGTGTTTATTTTTTTTTTTTGCATTCTGTTCGGAGCCTTTTAAACACCCAGCTAATTAAAATCAATTAGTTTTATGCGACACACGTACAATCACTATGGTGTTAATTATATAAAAAAAAAATTTGATTTATTAATTAAGCGAGATTTATTTTTTTCTATGTATATATTTATAATTTTCTATGTGCAAAAGTAAAGAACTAATTATGTTTCTTTCATTTTTTTGTCACCAATTAAAAAAGAAACAAATATAATTATTTGTTAATATGTATGTTGTATATATACTTAAAAAAAAAAAGATTTCCATAACTTTGATGAACACCAATTGCTTTAACAATCCCAAATAGGTTTGAAACCTTAAAACTTTCTCATTAGCAAAATAAAGAAACATTTAATGATAATTTATTTTATTTTTTGGTCTAATTGTATATCATACATGCAATTCTTAACATCTGGTTATCTCTTCTAATAATATTTTTGCTTTAAAAACCCCTATTTCTAGATCGACTCGGAGTAAGTCTTAAAGTAAATGTTTATTTTAAAAAAAATGAAACCATTATTGAAAGAAACTAGTTAACACATTAGTGTTATACTCCCTTTTTACTGTATTCTGTAGATAATATATATTATTTTAATAACAAAAACTACATTATGTCATTGAAAATATCTTGCGAAAAAATGAAACCACTCCGAAATTATCTTTGAGTAATAATAAGTTAAGTTCATTGAATTGTCAAAATAGCACAGAATATATATTTTAGAAATGAAGCTGTTGTTGTCCTTTTAATTAAATCTCCGTCTGTGTGTATTCCTAAGGACAATTATAGGACAAAATAATTGAAACGAACAATCTTCCTTTTTTGTTTATCTATTGCCAAAATATAATATCTCGTTACTGTTTTTGGAACTGGTTCCTACTCTTTCCACACATTCACTTCACTTCAAACTATAAACTATTTATTACTTTTTTTATGAATTAAATAAAATCAAACAAAAAAATTGATTAATTTCTGTATTTAGGCATACAGACAAAAAAAAAAATTTGATATTTAAAAACTAATATTTTTTTGCGTGCAAATAGCAAACATTGTGCGTTTTTATAACATTTTCATGTTTAATTTTTTTTTTTTTTTTATTTTAACTGCACCGATAAATTTAAATGGACAGACAAGTTTTTTAAATGTTTTATTATACTTTTTCAATTTGAGATAAATAAAACTCGCAACTATATGTTTTTGCCCGAAATATCATAAAAACAGACAAAAAGTATATAAATTTTTTGTCTTATGGTGATAAAACATTTAATGTAGAAAAAAAAAATCATTCTGGAATAAATTTGTTTTCTGTCTTGATGGAACTTAATAAGTTTTATTTTCGCATTTATTTATTATTGTGAATTCAATTTTAACTTTATTTTATATAAAAGAAAAGAAAAAAAAATTAAAATGTCGCCTTCCTGAGGTTAAAAGTGATTTTAATAATAATGACCGACTTATTTGGAAACTGTCAAAATTCATGTCTAGGTTTTTTTTTCTGAGTTTCAGTTCATAAAAAAATAAATAAAAATTAGTTTGCTTTCAGTTTCAGTTTAATTGTGAATTGGAGCGAATATAAAATATAGTTATATCCAAGCATAGAAAAAAAAATAAGTATATAAAATAATTGTTAATACTAACTATTAACTTTCTTTATCAATATCAATTATAATAAAATAAATGTTTTTTAGAATTATAAAGAAGAAAATAAAATTGTAGTTATTAAAAGAAGATTTATTAATTTTACAAAGGCTTAGCTTAGATTTTATCATATTATTTGATATTGGGTTAAGAAAATTGTTTTTAAGTTATTTTTATTAAATAATGTCAGTCAAATCAGTAATCGACAAATTTGGTGAGGTTCCAGTTCGATAATAAGCTTGAAAAGGTATTTAATTCCAAATGTGCTGACTAACAAAAATGTTCTTATGTTTCTATTTTTTTCAAACGGATGTTGATTCGTTCATTAAAGTTGTTCCAAAGTTGTCACCTTTTTCGTTAATTTCATTAAATTCCTACTCAAATTCAAATTTTTTTCAAAACTTAGCTCCTCTCGAAAAAGTCTACAGGGAAACTTCTACCACTTTTTGACATGTATAATGTATATTAAGAAATTAAAAGTTGCGAGTTTTACATACATTTTTATCAGTAGAAATATTTTTATTCTAGAGAAGAAGTTTTCGAATTCTTTTAGAAATAGTGATAACGACATGACGACAAAATCAATACAAATTATATAGATTGTCTTAAGTTCCATAAAAGCATAAATGTTTTGTAGGACAGCTTTTATATTTGGTATACTAAATATCAAATAATAGCAGCACAGCTGATATGTAAAATAATTATAAAATTAAAAAAATTTTCAAATTCCTTTCGGTTAAAAAGTTTATGGAAGCTTTTATTATGCTGAAAATAAATTATCTGATATTACATTTTTTTTACTAAATATTAAAACCATTTTTTAAAGCTTTTTATTATAGTGCTTAAATATAAAGACTTTTATCATTAATAAAAAGTTGAAATGTAAGAAAAGTTTAGATAATTTTCTTTTATACCAATTAAAACAAAACTTTTACATTATTTGTCCTTATGATTTAGTACAGAAATGAAGACATATAATGTAAGATAGAAAAATATAGAAAAAGCTTATTTAGAAAAATATGTTCATCATTTATATAAAACAAAACCAGTAAAACTTTTGATTTTTAAGTTTTTTAAATTTCCCATTTCGTGCTTACATTCACATTTCGTGCTTACAATTTTTTAATAAATTTAAACATGAGGCAAGAAATTTAGATTGATTAGAAACGAAACTCTAATTCAAAGTTCAAAACGCAAAATTGTTTCTAGTGAATAGTAAATTGCAGATGCACTTATGATGTATGATTAGAACATTCGGACAACATTTTCTTTAAACTTTTTTTGATTTAAATATTAAATAATTATTTTAAATAAAAAAAAAAATCTGTATAATTTAAGAAAAAAACTTCTAATGTAAAGCAACCATGACCATGGGATTTTAATTTTAACAAAAACAAGAAAACATTGAAGATTTGATTATTTTAATCAGCATATTGTGTAATCTATAAATATGTGTAAATGTAAACACATAAATTTGTTTATTTAATAATTTTGGATAAAACTTTCATCTATTCTTGGTTATTTATAACTTTCAAACATAAATATTATTTTTACTAAAATTAATCGATTAAAATATACATAACCCTGGGTTATTGCAATCTACGACAATTTATATATTATATGATTTTGAAAAATATATCGATATATGACATGAATATACAACTGTATGTACTAAACTGCATACTATTACTCTATGCATAAATATTTAAAGAAATATTAAGTACGGCATATCTTCTCATGTAAGATATTGCCAAATTAATTTGTGGGAACTTTGTGCTCTATTGCCAAAAAGAATTGACCTCGACTTATAAAGTTAATTTTTTCATAATATAAATGCGTTCAATTATTCACATGGAAGGAATATGAATTTATTACATTATATATATTTTGGAAAATCAATTAGTTATTGCTTTTTTCTCTAAATTTTTATTTAAATCATAGTTTTATAATGTACTTATACATAACATTATATCGAAAATAAATATAAAGGAGTAATAAAAATTTAAAAATATGTATTATAACAGTCTAACAATTGTATATATATTCAGTAATGAAAATTATTACAAATATAATGAAGTACAAAAATTTAAACAAAACGTAATAAAATATTATGATAAATTTATTTTTAATTGTTTTTGATATCAAAAAATGCAATTAAAATTTTCATTAAAATACATCTCATATACATTCAACTACACAAAACAAGCTTCTCACAACTTCTCCTACTGTTATTATTACTGTGTGTTTTGCTTGAAATAATTGGAATTAGTACGTACCAAATTAGTATAATTTTTATAATTTTGATACAAACAATGAAAATTATGTTAGAAACTTTTTAATCTTCCAATTTATAATATTTGAGCTGTTTTTTTTGAAAGTGGTATAAGTCCACTTTTTAAAAAAAAATGAGTTAATGGTAATTTTAGTAAGATATAGCCACCTTCTCTTCATATTTACATGAAAAAATGATACATGAAAAAATTGACTTATACCACATACAAAACTAACAGTTTATTTATTATATTTATGGCTCAACTTATTGCAGCATGTTAAGTATTTATAGTTTTAAAAAATTGTGAAATTGTGATCTTTATTCTTTTATTTTGTCGTCTTTAAGCAAGATATAAAAATTCTTAGTGGTTATAATAATAGCAAAATTTAATTTTACGTTGTTCTTGAAAAAAAAAACCCAATTGTGATAGGTTAAAAAAAGAATCTTAATATATGATTTTAAAATAAAAATTTTATGATTGAGATAGTGTTGAAAATTATAAAATATTATTATTCAAATTCTCACTATATTCGATTCAGTTTAAACGATTATTTTATATTTTATATTTTTTTTATTGGAATTTTATTATTTTACTCTACGTTTAAATATTTTTGTACATATACATTTTCCTTTCATTTCTGGATTAAAAATATTTATAAATTTATTTATTTTTATTTTCATTTCTGGATTATTCTCGTTATTTTATTCCTATATGTACAGTGTAAGTATAATTTGTGTGGATAATGAGAATTTTTTTTTTTTCGTTAAGTAAAATGTAATTAAATCTTAACACTTCTTCTTTTAATACAGATAAGATTGAACCTTAATTTGATATTAATTATAATTATTATTCGATTGTTTTTTTTTTTTCGATTATAACTTTCTATATAGAAAGATATTATAATTTCAGCTTTAATATTGACCCAAATTTTTTTCAATATTTTACCAATTGGAATATTATTGTGTATATATTTTATAATATATTATGTATAATTTTCCTTTAAAAAAATATGCTGTAGAAACATTTCTAGAATGAAATAATTAAAATTCATAATTATTTAAGCATTTTTATGAATATGTATATACATATAACATTATAATATTTTTTATTATATTTATAATTGAAATTTAAACAAAAAGAAAAATAATTGATCTTCTTTATATTATTGGCATTGGTAAATTTTAAAGGTTTCTATATAAATTTTATACATCTGTGTAAGTATATATTTTACCTTCCACACTAAAAAAAAACAGGGTTTAAAATACATATGCTTAAGACGTATCAGAAAGATTATAACTAAGTTTAAGTTATTTTCTGACAGTATGTGCTAAAAGTCTTGCATTAATTTTTAAATATACGGTATAACAAAAATTGCTACACTAAATTTATATTTTTTTATTGTTTTGTATACAAAATGAAGTTGTGATGTGGATTTTTTGTTTCACTATTATTGTTAGCATTTTTTGTATGGGCTTAATTCCTCTATTTATAGTTCCTTTATGGTAAAAGCTATGTTTGTTTGCATGCTATGAGAATCAGCTAATCTGGCTAAATTCATTTACTACTTTGTGAAAGTAAGGGATTTACAAAAATTATAACTGCAGCAGCTACCTTGTTTTTTTCAGTGCACTTAAATAATTTTATATTTTTTTTTTCAAATTAATTGAAATTTGAGAAATATAAAATCAATTATAAAAATTATAATGAAGTTTCTTTGAAATTTTGTTTCTTTCTTCTTAACATTTTTTTTTGTTAAAACTTTTGGTCAACCATCTTCTTTATTTGAAATTTAATAAAGCAAAAAATATATGTACATATATATATAAAATTTTTTGTTTCACAAATTTCATGTACATTTTCATGAATACCACATCAATTTATTGCCGTAGTATTGTACAGGCCTTTGGATATTATGTCTATCATAGAAAATAAAAGAAATAATAATAATGAATAATTTTTCTTTGTCAGGATAATAATTATTATTAAGAATTGTCATTCAAATCGTTTCATAATAAAACAAAAAAAAAAATTGAATTATTTCAACGAAAAATATTGTTCAACAATAAGTTAAAAACCAAGATAATTACTAGCACTTAATGATCTATATAGGTATATAATTTTTTTCATCAATTAATTATTATATATACCTATGTATATTAAATTGTATATATACATATAGTTTTTTTGTTCTTGATAAAAAGGAAAGGAAGTAAAAGTTAAAAAGTTTATTATTTTTTTCATTCAACAATAAGGAAGCTTTGTCACGAAACGATTGTGCAAAAAAAAAAAGTTTTTTTTTAATGTCACAAATTTATTGTGGAAAATACTTTCTCAGAATTTTTGTTTTTGATTGATGTGGAAAAAAGAAAATTTCTATTAAAAAAATAGGAAATTCAGAAAAAAAAATTTTTTTTTGTTAAATTTTTACATAAAGAAGAAGGAAATATGCATTTAAAATGCATTTAAAACTTTGAAAGGCTTTTCTTTTTGTTTATAGATAGAGATACTGAAAACTGAGGAAAAACAAATTATTTTTCATCATAAAAAATTGAAAAGCTAATTCGAAATATATATTCTTTGGTTATTATATCGTTAGTTGTATTGAAAGATATCTTCTTATAGGGTGTTCTAGGTTAATCTGACCACATTTGTACCACTTAATGCGGTACATTTTTAGTTAATCGCAAATATTTCGCGGTGCGTTTTTTAGCATTTTTAACTTTTAATTACTTTTTCAAAAATCACTGGAACTTGAAAAACTATCAAAGGGTTACTGAGACATTGAATTTTGAAAAATATAAATAATTTATTATTTTTGGGTATTTTTTTTTTTTTTTCAAAATTCAACATATCAGTAACCCTTTGATAGTTTTTCAAGTTCCAGTGATTTTTGAAAAAGTAATTAAAAGTTAATTTGATGGTCATCTACGGTTGGGCTACCTCAAAAATGCTAAAAAACGCGCAGTTTTCGAGATATTTGTGAATAACTAAAAATGTACCGCATTTGTACCGCATTAAATGATACAAATATGGTCAGTTTGTTCTAGGTGTTCAGCGAAAACCCAGATTCTCGGCCTAAGACTCATACTACGGTTTAAAATGTATAAATTATTTCGTCTTATATTAGTATGTTCCCCTACTCATCGTTTTCTCATTAACTCATGAATAAAGTTTCATATACTTGCTTAACTTCTTTCTTTTTTTTTAGAGACATCCAAACTGATTTTTAATTGGTTCTTCTAAAATCATTATTCATTTTGAAAACTATTATTGTTAAAGGCTAGTTGTACTTAAAATTGTTAATCTTTAGACGCCCATGATAATGACATTTAAAAAAATATTTTATATATAGACTAAAAACCATACATATTTATATTAGGAATAAATTCAGCAATTGTTAAAATTCACATCAAAGTAAACGATTACACAATTATAAGTTGCAAAAAATTAGGCCAAAATCATACGTACTATATACGTAGTCAAATTTTACCCAATTGGATTTTTTTCGAATTTTTTGCGGTTGGGTTAGAAACTATTTAAAGAGAAAGTAGTTTAATTGATTAAATTTGAATTAAAGAAGTAATACAATTTTTTAAGCAGAAGAAATTCCACAATTTTTATGAAATTTTGCTTGAAATTTCTTTAATATTGAAAAGCCACTTCTTTCCGGCAGGAAGTTCCACTGGTTGTATTTTTGAATTCTATACAACTGCTATTCCCATGGAAATTGAAATGCAATTGAATGTCGATAATTTTTAGCATTTTAATTTTTCTTATTGCGATGAAGGAAACTCAAATATTCATTGATAAAAAAAAAAAAAAAAAATAAAAAGAAATACTTTTCTTCGTTGCATTTTCCATATTTTCCTTAATCGCAGCGACAAAATTGGAAAAGTGTAAAAATTGTTAGCAAAAAATATGAAAATTGAACGAAGATATTTCAATTTCCCTCAGTGTACCTTATACTTAAAAAAAAACAAGAACAAAAACAATTTGCCCATAATAAAATATACTTGATTCAATATCGATTAGGAGTGATTTTTCAATATAAAAAAGATTATCTTTAAATAGAAAAAGAAATCAATAAATTTCAAAATTGTAATATTTTTATCTTTTAATAAGGCTAATCAACAGGCTATTTAGAAAAATAGGAAAATAAAGTCCACATTAACCTTGTAAATAATTTTTTTTTCTTTTTTAAACAGTTAATAAAAATTCGTATAAAAATAAAAAAAAAAGGGAAAACAAAAACCTAAATAAAGTTTCATATACTTGAAAAGCTTTAGATTTCTTAACGGATAAAAATAAGATTTTTTTTTATTTATCTAAATTACTCCATCTGTTGTTTTGTTTTTGTTTTTTTTTTTTTTTTTGGTGTCAAAGAGACCCTTTTGAACTTATGTTTTTTCCTTATAATCGAAACATTTATTTTACATTGAATAATATTGTTTTATTTTTTATGTATTTTTTGTTTGCTTTATTTTTTAAGTTGACGAGTGCCTATCAACTGAAAATTTGAAGTATTGTTACTTAAATGAAAAAATTAAAAAAAAATTATTCAAAGCGATTAATTTTTGGACAATATTTCGAAATATACAAATCAGTATAGACTTATAGAGTGAAGTTTTATTGGATGTACATAGGCTTTCAAAACCCTTTTATTAAGTTAACAAAATTTTCTTGATTGTTATAATTGAATAAATATCAAAATGTACCACACTATCATACATGGGCCTACATAATAATATCTCAAGTGAGATTTATGTATATTAAGCTGAACTTTAAATGCTTGCTATTTATCGAAAAAAATAAAATTATTAATTTTTCTCACCAAATTGAATTTCTTAATCCACATTATTTCATTATATTCACATTATTAATTTTATTAAGTGAAAAAGTTCAATAATATACCCAACTATAAATACACATTGTTATTAATTTATTGCAATCCTGTAATAGTTTGAATAAACAATATTATCCTTTTCAAGCAAACATCCTTTTCAATTATAAAATATATATATATATATATATGTTTTATATACAAAAAGATAAAAAAAAAATATGGTTATTGTGTTGTTCTGATAACTTTGTAACCAAAAAAAAAAAAAAAAAATCATCAAAAACAATGTAATGTATTTTTAAGCGACTTCCTTTTCAGTCCATTGAATATTGTTTTATTGCGATCCATTAGGCGATTTATTTATTTTTGCCCTTATAAAACACAAAATATATTTAGGTATATATTTTTATATATTTTATATGGTATTTTATTTACCAATTGATTAGGCTACAAATAGATAATGTATACTATTTTATGTGTAACCGCAAAAATTTATAATAAGTATCTTTTTTAAAATTGTATAACAAAAATGTGAAAATAAAATTTAAGTCACCAACTACAAGAAACCCATTAGTTTTTTTTTTTTTGCTTTTCTTAATATAATTTTAGAACTTTAATCTTTGTAAATGTTTTAAGGTTTAATGTTTACAAAAATGTACTGGGATAAAGATTGTGGTGTGGTTACACATAATAATACACAAAATTTGAAAATCTTTTGCTTATAAAAAAATTATAATAATATTATATGTTATACTATTAGGTTTTTATTTCAAACTGAAACTATACACATTTAGGGAATAATTAAAAATACTTATTTGAAATTAAAACTTTAGAGTTAGGATAATATAATTAAATATAAGTTACGGAAAATTATAACTCAAGGGTTGAAAAAATTAATATTATGCAATTACAGTTTAAGCATCAAGTGTTAAGTTTAAGAGCCATATGAATGGATTTTAGAATTTTGAAATAAAATGTATACTTGGGATGCCAAAATCCAAGTATATTTCTCGTCATTGTGGATCTGCACGCTTAATACAAAAAAAACTAACAAGATTCAATTTACTATTCCAAAAGAAGAATAAAACTAATAAATTTGTTGTTGTCACATAAATCTTACTTTCACTTAGGTGAAATATTTAAATCTATTCTATTTAATTTATTATTCCTTTCTAAATCGATTCATACTCCCCCGTAAACTATATATTACTTTATTTTATTACAATTATTTATGCTAAAATCTTTACATCTTTACATCTCGTGAATATTTTAACGAACAAACCATAATAATTTTTCATCAATTTATTTCTATGTAGGTATATCTATGCCAAAAGGAAGTCAAGAATTAGTTTTCCTTATATTTAATACACAACTTTTTTTTGTCTGCAATAAAAATTTAATTTTATACCCTTTATTTTGTTGTGTTAAAAGACAAAAATATGTGAGAGAATTTTTATAAATTGCTGAATAAAATATAAATTTCTTTTTCTTGCTTATTATGTAGGGTTACCGATGTTGTATAACAGAGAAAATTTGTGGATTTTTTCATAATGTACATGTATATATCCATTTTCCATTATTAATCACTTTAACCTTTTTTTTTGTACCTTTATGAAATCAAATATCATAAACTCGTAATCTGGTCAAGAGTAAAAGAAAAATAAAAAATTTGTATATAGAAAATTTTTGCAATCAGTAAAATTGATTTTATATTAATTTAAAAAAAAAAAAAAATTTTTTATTTCCTAATTTGAAATATTTATACTTCAATTTTATAACATTCTGATTATTATTTTGTAAAAACGCTTGAATTTTTGCTATTTTATCTACACAATAATTTTTTAAGTAGATATTTCAAAATCAACATTACAAAAAAAAAAAAAAGAATAAGAAAATTGGAGAGTTTTTGCAAAAAATAATAAGAATGTTGAAGTGAGGTATGTAGGTAGTATATATTTCAATTTATAAGATGAAAAAATTATTATTTTTAGTTATTATAGTGAATTAATTGAATTATACTTTCAAATCATGTTTTGAAAATTCAACGCTGCTAAAAATAATTAATCGGATGGAAGCTAGATGGTTAGAGGAAAATAATTTTTACTTACTTAGTACATACTTAGAAAGCGGTTTAGAAAAATTGTTTCTTAATTTGGTTATTATACCATATAATACCTACTATAAAACCTTCAACGATAAAACAGGGGATTTAATCTTCATAATTCAAAAATCTTAAATTTAATATTAGAAATAATCAAAATATTTCCTAAAATATGTTATAAAAATATAAAAATCGAATTTTATATTATTTCATAAATTTGTTATGTTTAAAAATAACTTTTACATTAATTTATGTGGTTTCGATATCTTATAAACACAATTATGAAAATTTTGTTATTTATTTTAATACTGCATCAAATTGAAATTGTTTTCGCATATGATCTTCAAAACTCTGATACTGGAGCCACTTAAAAAAGATTAGTTTTTAGAGTAATTAGTTATCAATAACTTTAGAATGTAGACATTAACGTCCTCGACTTATTGAAAATACAACAGATACAAATTTGTACATCAAAAGAACTCCATTTACTCTCATTGATGTTTTTTTGCCCAAAAATTTTCTATAAGCAGTTTTTATATAAGATTCAAACTGACAAGGTATTTCAAATGGATATACGAAAAAAAAAATGTCTGTTTTTTTTTTCAATGCAGATAAATAATAACAAAAAAATATCCTTAAGGATACAAAAACCTATATAGAATGATACTTTTTTGAGAACTTTTAAATAAAAAAGAAAAATAAATTCAAAGGATAATAATCAATCAATCGAAATAATATTGATAGACAGTGAATTAGTCAATGTTGTGTTATGTAGCTTTAATTTTGTGTTCCATATGTAGAAAAAAACATTTTGATGTTATATATATATATATATCGCGTTAGTTTTTTTTATGGAAAAATCTGAATAATATATAATATATATTCATGCAGGTACAATACATTATGTTATTTAAATAGATAAAATCAGGTTTTGAAAGTTCAGAGTATTTTCTATCAATATACACTAGGTAGAAAAAGTATGCGTACGGGCTCGTTTTCTTATTTTTTGTTCGACATGTTCCCAGTTTTTGATGTCATTTAAAAGGACTCTATAAAAAAAGTTTTTTTGTGAAATTTTTTTTTTTTTTGCAAAATTTAAATTTTAAGAAATATCAATTTTTGGAATAGTCTGCGTACAGCCATTTTTAATGCCGCGTCTCAAAAATTAACTGTTAATGTCATTTGAAAGGCAATTGAATGTAGATAATTTTGCGCTATATAATTTTATCCCTACGATAAAGGAAAGTGTCAAAAATTGAAACTCATATAAATAGCTTAGTACCGCTGGAAAATAGGTTAAAACCGCTTGTTTTTATGACTTTCAAATGCGGTTTTTGACACTTTCCCTTATCGTATGGATGAAATTATATAGCGCAAAATTATCTACATTCAATTGTCTTTCAAATGACATTACTAGTTAATTTCTGAGACGCGGCATTAAAAACGGCTGTACACAGACTTTGCCAAAAATTGATAATTCTCAAAATTTAAATTTTGTAAAAAAAACTTTTTTTTTATAGAGTCCTTTTAAATGACATCAAAAACTGGGAACATTTCGAACAAAAAATAAGAAAACGAGCCGGTACGCAGACTTTTTCTACTTAGTGTATGTAGGTAACTAAAAATTCATAACAATGAAAATAAGATTTATTGTGAAATTGTTGATCTCACTGAATTAATAATTCAAATTATAGAAGTAATGTAATGAAATTCTTTCATAAAGTAAATAAAGAATAATAAGTAAAGCATGTATAGTATATTAAGATTTTTTAGTTTTAAAAGACATTTTAAAATTAGTCATAGAATTGATTTTGTGACATTTAATGTTCTTTTAATTAAAAGTTTTTCAATTAAATTGCTTTTATGCGATAAAAAAACGCTTAACATCAGAATAATATTGCCGAAAATCTCTTAATTGCTTTAACGGGGCATTGACTGCTTTACTTTGACGACAGATTTAAAATGTTCGTCCTAACCAAAATTTACACTTCCACAAATTAACTTTTCTGCATACACTTATTTTTTTTAATTAATTTTATATCCCAAACTATAAAAATTAATATATATGTAACAAAGATTTTTAAAATGTTTAATTCTTTCAATTCATACTAATTGAATAATTTGTAAATAATATTATATTAGTTTAAAGTTCTCTAATTTTAAAATTGCTCTTCATTTGTTCCAATCACTCACAAGTAGAAATTTAGATATAACTCTTCATCATACAAAAAATTATTGTTTTGATGACAAAATTATTTCAACAACTCTAGAAATTTTAGAAATAATTATATACATTCTGTATATATACAATAATAATAATTTATATTTATTATTAATTATACATTTATATGTATAAAATTTTTTAATTAAAAATTCTGTGTCTTTGCCAAAATAATATGAATTTTGTAGATATTTATATATAAAAATTTTAAATTTCAATAAGAACTATACTACTACAGAGTATGCAATTTATATTGAAATATACATCTACAAACATATTTGGAATTAAAAATTATATCTACAACAAAATTGCGAAAGTCAGTTCAATACAAAAACTAAATAATTTCAATGCGCTGGAAAATAATATATTATACGTAGATTCAAAGTGCAAACATTATTTTATACATTAATATTAGACTATTGTTTAATATTAAGTTTTTCTGAAAATATAAATTATTTCATTTGGATTTTAAATGTTCGTTTTACTATTATGAGTCTTAAAAGCTATATTGAAACCGCAGTTTTATTGGATAGAAAACATTTAAAATTATTTTTAAATACATATTACGATTATTTCAATGAATTCTGGTTTTGAATTCTTCTGCAAATATACGCATACAATATTTTCTTTTTTTAAACATTAAGATTTTAAAAGTTATTATCGATAAACATAATATATAGGTAGATCTGTTTTTATTTTTTTTTGCTTTCTTCATTTTTACATTTTTACCATTCTTACCTACAGGGAAAAAGCTGTGTGCGTTTTTTAATTTTTTTGTTTGATGTCAAAACAAGAAATCCTGTTGAAATTTCTCATTTCTTGTCATCAGGTTATTAAAATATGTTTATTTTTTTTCCGTTCTTTTTTTGCAGAATATACAAAGGAAGTTCATATTATCGGAAATTATAGTGATTCAAAAATTTTCTTTTTTCGTTTACACATGAATAAGAAATCAATACTGTGTGTATAATTTTATAATATTTTTTTTTTTATTCTCTGATCAATATCGCAAAAAATAAAAATTGGTTTTTTATTTTTCAAAATGTTATTGAAATTTGAGTTTGATTTGTTATATTAATGTGACTTTTTTCAGTTATGGAAACCAAAAATATTTTCGGTAGTTGTGAATACTTTGATATTTCCGTTTTTTTTTGTATATGAAAATAAAAAATCCAAAAAGATGAAAAAAATTAAAGATTGAGATGTTGCAGAACTATTACGCAGAGGTTGTGGGATTCACATTTATTTTAGACTTTTTTATAAAAAAATTTTACTAACAGACCGTATATAATTGTTTTTCTTTATGGCCGTCGGCTAGGCATTTCGTCAACAAATTATATAATTTCAAAACAAATTATCATAGTTTTAAAGTAATTTTATATTTAAAAAAAAACCCAAATACTTTTTTTTTTAATTTTACTAATTTAAAAAAATTGTAAAATATTTTTTGAAGAGTAAGTTTTGTTATTAATTTTCTTCTTGATAATTATTTCTGTCAAAAAACCAAAATTGCTTAGTGATATAATTATAATTTTATTTTGTTATTTACTATACCAGGGGTGCTCAAAGGTTTTGTGTGGTGAGCCGCATGTTCGAAAATCGTAAAATACTGTAGAGCCGAAAAATTTTCAATGCAAACTTAAATTCAAATTTTATTATAATAATAAATATGGTCACAAAAATCTGAAAAATTATAAGAAAATTATATAATAAAATACAAAATTTCAGTTAAACTTAATAATTTATTGAGCCACAAATAAAATTTCAAAGAGCTGCATGCGGCTCATGAGACGCAGTTTGGGCTTGTCTGTACTATACTATAACGGATTCTGCTAATCGAATCACAGAACAGAGAACTGCTTAATACTATTCACAAACAAAAACAAATCACTCGCAATATTTCAATACAGAATAATACCAATTACAGAAAAAAAAAATGAGCTATTCATATTCTACTTGCACATAAGAAACACTTATATTACATTCTTGCAAAACAACAATATCTACTCAATACCACTTGATGTTGATTTGTTTTTGTTATGAATGCTATGAATGCAGCAAGTGCCTAATATAAAAACAATACGTATGAATGAAAAAAATTTCATCTAATTAAGTATAGGTACATTTTTAACAATTTTTTTAGGAAATTTTTACGAAATATTTAATTTTTTTTTAGGAAATTAAATTTCCTTAGAAGATTACCCAATGCATCCAATATACGCAATACATATTTCACTATTCACTATACTTGCGAATAGAAATTTGACTTGATACAAAAAACTCAATACAATTCTAATGTATTGAAAAAATATTATGAATCATATATTCACACTTGTTTCTATTTTGAGTTGAACTATTCATATATTGAATAAATCAAGTGTATTCACGAGTGATTTGTAATACAAGTGTACTCATGCATTTCTCTGTCACAGAAGCATATTGTAGTAAACAGAATTGGGGCGACAACGACAACGACAGTGATAGCGACTATCAAAAAAAAAATAGAAACCATATATTTGTATGAGAATGAACACAATTGAGACAACTGGCGACAAACGACATTGTCGACTGGCGACAAATTAGAAACGACAACCATATATTTATTTATTTATTTTTCTATTTGTTTATTTTTTTCCTGTTTATTTATTTCGTCGCCGTCGCCGTAATTGTGTTCACTCGATCTTGAGTGATATCGCTGTCGTTGTCGTTGTAGTCGTCGTTGTCGCCCCAATTGTGTTTACTCCTTATAAATACGGACTGATTATGAGACTTTGATACAAAAAATAAAAATGCATAACAGGCGTACCTTTCAAATGAAGTGTGAAGTCGGTTTTTGAAATTCCTATACTTTCACAATTAACAAAATACTTTCACAATCAAAATTATTTATAATATTCATCGAAATCCATTAAAACTGGTAGAATTGAAAAATATTAAGATTTTAAACGCTTAAGATACGCTTAATATATGCTAACATGTATTTTTACCCATTTTTTAAATACATAAATTTTAAAAAAGAAAAATTAAATAATAGTTAATTAATTTGAAAATTGCTTCTTACAAAATTCAAAAATCAACTTTTAGCAGAGTAATCACGGCTATATAAAAGTAGTCATAGTTGATTGATGACAAAGAGTATGTAACAACAGATCTATATAATATTTAAAGTTTTAAAAACTTTTGGGAGAACGAAAATCTGAAGAAAATAAATCATGAGGTTGTGATTTAAGAATTTTTCTTTTAAATTTTTTAAATTTTGAATTTTTGTATGGGACTGACTGAAGAATCTGCGATACTATTTGGTTATAGTCAACTATTTCATTCGACTTCATTTATTCGATTTTTAATCTAATAATAAGTTCACTATTTAAAAAAGTTGAATCATTTTTGAATCATTTTTTTTTTTAAATCTTTTTTTTCAAGTTGCCGAAATTGTTTTTATTTCAACAAAAATCAATCCAACGAAAATATTTCAAATTTTTATAGTAAAAAATTATATAGTTAACGGTAATATTAAAATGTATTTCCTAAAATATAATAATCTTTGATTAACTATAACTCTTTCAAAAAGAACATTATTTATTGTTGACTATTTAAAAAAAATAACAACTAAAAAATGATTAGGTACTTATTTTCAATTAAGTGCTTCGACTATCAAAGCAACTGCTCAAATAAATATATAAAATCTCTACAGTGATAAAAATTATCATGAAACGATTTGAAACCCATTTAGAATAAAGAAAACTTCTGAAAATAAGAAAGTTCGTCACTTTATTTCTATATTTTCCTTTTTTTAACTTAACCCATTATCTTAATAAGAATTTCAAGGGAAGCTATTATTATATATTGTTATCAAATGCTTATTAATTTAAATTATTCTTAATTTCATCAAAATCAGAGTATCTGCGTCTTTTAATAAAATCATTTATTTGGTTTTGATTAAAATCAAATTTTTAATTATAAGTTTGAAGTTTTTATGTATATTCATAAAAATTCAAGCCTTGATGTTTATAGAATTTTCATTCTTGAATATTCCCAATTGACCAGGTTTGGTACACGTGTACCAATTCCAAATGTACCAAGGAATTTTCCTATGGAAAACCAAATAGAAATTGTACCGTTTGTTCCAATTCCACGTTTACCAGACGATTTTCCAAAGAAAAAATTGAGGACCTGACAGAAAGAAAATTTATTTCAAATTCAGTTAAATTTTATGCTTTAATAACATCCCACGCAGAAAAAAAAATTTCAATTCTAATAATAACAAAATATTAAAAATAAAATGCTAGCAAATCATATTTCAGATAAATTTTATTTTTTTTTTAATTTAATGAAGTCCTACTTTATTATTGCTATATTTATTTTTTAATATCTCCATATCTCTGATAAGAAAAACCACAAAAGTCAAAGTAACAAGTGTTGGAAAATTTCATTTAATTTTATTAACTGTTTTATATAATTTTATTTTACCATTGCTTCTATCAATTTTCTTATATCCTTAAACTTTTCAAAGAAAATAATTTTTGTTTTTTTTTTTGTGACTACTGTATAATATTTTCGAAAAACTTTTCAAGAAATTATTTTCTAAGGACATTCAAATTAAAAACAATTTGAGTGTTGAAATTATTATTCTTATCAATTTAATATAATTTCTGTTTGTCTCTTTAATATATTTTCTTGAAAAAAGATGCTATCTATTTTATTTGAAAATAAAGAAAAAAAAAAAAGGAAAAATATAATATTTATTTTAGGAAAAAAAAAAGTATACATTTTCGCTTATTTATCTTTTCGATTTATATTTATTTTCTTTACGAAAAAAAGAATTTTTTTTTTATTCAGATTTTTAACGATGAATGAATGCAGAGATTGATGGACCGAGACGACTAAAAATAACTTTTTTGAATAACATAAAATAATAATAATAATAATAAAAATGTTAACAAAAATCTAATAGCTTAACATTATATAAATTTGTAAAATATACCTACCTACTTATTATACTTTTTTACAGAATTTAATTTAAAGGATCTAAATAAAATCAAATTAGTATAATGACAATATAAAAAAAAATTATCAATCACACTGAGAAAAATAAAAATACAGTTTGGTATTAAAAGAAAAAATAAAAATAATATTTAATAATCATATTTATTGTGTTTAATTTTAAAATAATTTTAAATATGCTTGTAAAAAATGTTCATTCTAATCTTTAAAATATGTTTCTAAATATAATTAGCTAACATCATAATGCAAATAATCAGAATAAGCCTTTTAATGCTCGTCAATTAATAGTAGTAAAAGAAAAATGTATATAACATTATACTTTAACACTTTTACTATTCGCAAATAATGGTCCTTAAATTCAAATAATTATTTTTCTTTAAATTCTTCATTCCTTAAAGTCCACATTATTATTCTGATTTTCTATTACACACTCGATAATTTATGTAAATAAATAATTAATACTTTATTATTTACAAATATACACACCCACCTATCTATAAAATATTATTTTGAAACGAAAAATTCTAAAAATAAATACACAATCTTTTTAAAAATACATTGTCGAAGGGAAAATGTTTTATTATCAAGAAAATAAAAACAAACCTAATTAACATTTTCTCATAAAAAAAAATTATACAATGTTTGGCTTTAAATTTAAACATGAGTGAAAAAAATGTAAACAAAAACTTTTCTTTTTTTTTTCAAACAAAATGTCATAAATGAATAAAATGCGCATAAAAACAACCTGAATTTATACAATGATGTTATTAAATTATACATTAAATTATATATAATAAAACATATTTTAAAATTCTTGAATAAATTTAGCGTTATACAGAGTTACATTACAATGTAAACACATTCAAGATATTATGTCATCATTATTAGCTTTTCATCCAAACAATGTATTTACATTATGTATATAGTATATAAGTTTAATAATCTTTTAGCATAATTAAATATTTCTAAAAAAATGTTTAAATGTAAGTCAATTTTTGTAGTAATTCTTTCGAAAAACATATTTAATATTTTGTATTTGACACAAAGTAGAATTTATTTATACCGACTTATAATAAAAAAAAAAAATTCTTTGGTATTTTGATAATACAATTTTTACAGAACATAAGATATTTTATTGTAATTAATTATAATAATTTTAACCCATATAATAAGAATAAAAAATAAAATTCTAGGTTAATTATATTGTTAAATTTCTTAGAAGCATGCATTCTTTTTTTAATTTGAAATAAGTACAACATAACAATTAGATAATACCAATAACAAATAATAAATATTTCTCAACTTAAGTTCTGAAACCTGAAGATATAGGATATACCACTTTTCTGGTGTAAATAAATATATTTAATTCTAATAAAATTACATACAAAATATATATAATATTGTATGTACTTCTTGGAAAAACTTTGGGAAAACATTTTTTTTTTTTTTTTAAATATTTTTATTGAGATTCTCTAATGTGAACAAAATAAGATCCAAATCTACACCAATAAAATTTTTATAAATAACTAGAAGGAATTTGTAAATTAAAAATTCTTATTGCTTGACTTAAAGAATGTGTAATAGAAGAGAAAAATGAAATTAGAGCATAAGAATTTTTTTTTAATAGGAATAGAAAATAATGTTAGAAGGATAAATAAAAAAATAATAATTTTATTTTATAAATTTTCACGTTTAGTAAAATAAATAATTTATACTTGTTTTAGAAAAGTTTAAAAAAATGTATATATTTGAGGCTATTTAGATACTTGGAAAATTGATCCAATAAGAGTATTCTATTAATAAATAGCCTCAAATAATTTATTTCTTAAATCTTCTTGTTTGAAAGAAAAATGTAACGATGCGATGATTCAAAAAAAAAATATATCAAGACAAATGCTTAAAATTAAATTAACACAACTAAACTAAAAAATGTTAAATATTACTTTAAAATAAATATAACAAATTAACGACATCTAAAATATTTTATTTTATTATATTTTATGTTTGGGACCAGTGTAGCTAATCAAAAGCAAGAGGAAATGTAATCTACACATTAAAGAAATAAAATTCGTATAGCAAATTGTAGGGATGTGTAAATTAAAAGGCCTTATAATAAGTCTTTTATTTGTTTTCAATTTATTTTGTAATTTATATTTTACTAAAACATATTTTCGTTGAATTCGTATTAGAAAGTCATTATATATTATAATTTTTAAAAAAAATGTCTATTATACGGGAAAATCTTGCTGAGACGAATTGATACGAGCGCATTGGTTACTATTTCTGGCCGAAGTGTACAGCAAATTTCAGTTCAAATAGTTTATCAAAAAATATTTTATTTCCGATATCTAGGATATTTAGGAAATAAAGTACGAGAATCATATTCTATATACATCTATACATTTTTATTTTTTTCTGAAACATATAATTATTTTGGTTTCTTTTATTTTTTGTAAAACTTGAACTTAACTTTTTTACATTTTTTTTTTTAATAAAAAATGTTTTTTAATTTAAACCTTATAATGACGATGCCATAAGCAAAAAGTTTGATTAGTATAATGAATCTGTCTAGAAAATGTTTCAGGTAGGAAATATCAACAAAATAAAATAAAATAAGGAATACCTAAATGATAAAAAAAAACTTAATTTGTTTTATTAAATACGAAGCTGCATTAAACCAACATTATAATATTTTTTTTTTTTTTATTAAAGTTACCAAATCACTAGGTGGGATACCTTTTATACTATAAGAAGTATGGATTTGGTAATGAGGACAGGAAGTTTAGACGGGATTAAAAAGTGGGACAGTTAGTAGATAATCATTTACACTCTTCTTAAAGCGGCGCAAGTCATAATTCAAGCGTCCGCCAGCTGTCGGGAACAGTTTTGATGGGAGAGCATTCCACATTCTCGAGGTGCGAATTGAAAACGAATCTCCGAAGCTTGTTCTATCACATCTGGGAATTTTGACGAAGAATGGGTGTGACGTTGAAGCGGTACGTGTTTGGCGTGAAAATACTTGAAGTTGAGGAAGTAGGGCCTCAACTTCAGGGAACACGTATCCATTCCAACAAAGTATTTATAAAAAATGGAAAGTGAACCTACATTTCGACGGTGGTCGAATAATGTTAATGAGCTGGTGGTTTGGTGATTGTTTATCAATCTAATAGCCCTTCTCTGAACTTTGGCCAGATATTCAAGATGGATTTTGGGGGCACCAGCCCATATATGTGAATTGTATTCTAATTTTGGTCGGATGTAGGATTTGTAAATGTTTAAGAGATCAGAAGGGGAAAAGTATTGTTTACATCTTTTTAAAAAACCTAGACATTTCGCTGCGTTTTTTGCTGTTTCAAAAATATGAATTTTCCAGCTTAAGTCGCTAGTTATTTTCGAACCTAAAATGTCAAGGCTTCCAGATTTGGCAATACTTTCGGGGGGATCTAAATTTGACAGCTTTCTAAAAATTAGGCATCATTGAGTTTTGGATGCGTTAAACTCAACTCTGTTGAGAAGAACCCATTGTGAAATTTTGGAAAGGTCGTGATTTATGCTACTTTGCAAAAAATTGCGTTTAGTAGTAACAGCATTTGAAGATGCTGATTTCCTGTTAATAAAATCGTAGCATGCTACCAAGTTACTGTCAGCGGCGAAGCTGTGGATGGGGTTGAGTGTTGATTTCAGAAGATCATCGATGAAAATTAAAAAGAGGGTTGGGGAGAGAACACACCCTTGGGGTACACCGGAGTTGATATTAAAAATATGTGACTGGTACCCATCCACAACAGCACGAATAGAACGGCCAGACAAAAAGTTGCTGATCCAATTGACAAAGGCTGATGCTAGACCCATTGATTTAACTTTAGAAATCAAAGCCGGGTGCCAGACTCGATCAAAAGCCTTAGCTATATCCAAAGCAACAACACAAGCCTCACCGGAATTGTGAAGACTGGCGTTGAGCTTGTGGGATAAATATATCATTAGGTCACCAGTCGATCTATTCGGACGAAAACTATATTGCTGGTCACTTAGAAATTTGTTACATTCAAGGAATTTTTTGACTTTATTGTTAATAAGGCATTCCATTACTTTGGAAAGAATAGACGTAAGCGCAATGGGCCTGTAGTTAGAGGGATCGCATTTATCGCCTTTTTTTGGAATAGGCTGAACATGCACAACTTTCCACTTGGTGGGGTAAATGCCAAGTGAATATGAAAGATAGAAAAGGTTGCGCAGAGGTTTAGCTAGAACGGAGGCAGTATACTTTAGAACCACAGCCGGAATACCATCAGGGCCAGTTGACTTTTTCACATTCAGATTTTTTAGAGCTTTTAAAACAGCACGTTGCCTAAAGTAAACTCTTCCAAAAGAAGAGTTTACTGTAGGAAAGATAGGTGGATTTTGAGCTGAAGCTGTGAGAGTTGAGTTTTGACTAAAAAGTTTTGCAAACAAATTAGCCTTTCCAAGGGAGTCTGATATGATCCGGTCACCATCTACAATGGAGGAAAAGATGAAGGCGAACAAAAGTTTTGTTTTACACTTTTAGCGAAGCTCCAAAAGCTTCTGCTATTTTTAGGAAGGTTTAATATTTCTTGACGCTTCCTCTGGGTATATAAAACCTTCTGCTGGCGACAAATTCTACTGCATCTGTTCCTGACCTCGCGCCAGTGCTTCAGTGAATTTAAAGAATTGTTTTGTTTATACTCACATAAAGCATTTTCCCTGTCGGCTATGGCCCTTGCACAGGTGTCATTGAACCACGCATTTTTAGTATTCTTTTTATTTTGAACCTTTTTATGGAGTATGAAAAGTTTCATTCCTAGCAGAATGCTTTCAGTAATGACAGCCGTGCAAAGGTCAACATCCCTCACCAAGAAGCAACGAGACAGATCCATCCGTCCAAGAAAACTGGCGAGCCCATCCCAATCAGCTTGAGAATAGGTCCATACCAGTCTTCCAGGAGGTTTAGATAAACCTTCTCCACTATCAAGAGAGAAGGACGTGCTAACGAGACAATGGTCGGAGTTTCCAAGGGGCGAACTAATTGAAGCTTTGTTATTATCTGGATTCGATGTCAGAAACAGGGGTGGAATCATATAACAATTGTCACTGGTCGACAATCGACAATTGTCACAAATTTTAACAATTGTCGATTTTTTGCTTCATGTAATTTTAAAAGCTGGAAAATTCATTTCTCATAATCTTATTGAGAAATTAACTAAAAAAATTTTAAATATTTGTCGACCTCGTTCATAAAAGCGACCTTGTCGACTTTTTTGCTTCACGTAAAAATATTGCGAATTTTAGTTTAATCGTTTTTTAAAAAAAAATAATGTAGAGAATTTGGCTAAAGTGCAGATTAGTGTTGAGCTTCGATTTCGCTGAAACTTGGTGGGGACGTAGAGGCGTTGACTAAACCCCCAAGTCCAAGAGGATTTTTTCAGCAAACCCTCCGTTCCGGAGATATGGCCCTCAAAGTTTTCGTACATACCTATTAAGATTGTTCCGAAAAAAATTGTTTGGAATCGACATTCAGGGCACCACCTCTACCCCCTCTCCAAAAATAGGGCAAGTAGGAGCAAAAAAAAATTTCCTGTATATGAAACATATGAAAAATTTGGTAGGTCATATTTCCGAAACGGGGGGTTTCGTGAAAAAATCCTCTTGGATTTCGAGGTTTAGTCATGGCTTCTATCTCCTCCCCAAATTTCAGCCAAATCGAAGTTCATTTACTATAGAGACGACCAAAAAATAGCTGTCGTTTTATTTTGATAGACAATTCACGATAATTTAAGTTATAGGAAGCAAATTTTTTTTATCGACAATTGACTACAAAAATTTAGAAAGTAGGTACATAATTCTTCTCTTTTCCTCTACAAATTTTGCAAATATTTTATAAACCAAGCTTTACTTTATAAACTAGTTATCTTTTCAAGATTTTTATTGAGTTTTACTACCTTTTTATTTCAAAATGACGATGATGATTAGATACGCGAAGCATAATTTTCATTGTCCATAGAAATTGATCGTGTTTGAAATTGTCGATTGTCACAAAGACGACAAAGTTACATAATTCCACCCCAGATCCAAGAGATGATTACCCTGATGGTTTATATCTGGAATGTGGGTGGGCTCAGAAATAATTTGAATCAGATTGTTAAGACTTGAGAAAAACTCTACATATCTGCCTTCGGGACTGTTGTGATTAGAATGACTAAGCCATGATACGTTGTGTACGTTAAAATCACCGAAAACCAAAATTTCAGACTCTGGGTTTTTCGTCAGAATCTGATTTATTTGGTCCGACAGCAAGTCAAACTCGACAACGTGATCACTGCCAGTCAGTTGTGGGCTTCTGTAAAGGAAGCAAAAATGGATGACGTGTTTGTTGGTTCTTAATTTGAACCAAAAAAAATTTAATAAGGGACTTGAGGATTTTAAATCTGTAATGGGATAACAAGCAACGTCATTCTTTATGTAAACAGCGACTCCTCTGTGGGAACGTATAAAGAGTGAAGATCTTAACCGGGGACTGAAAAACGGTTGGGGTCTCCGTTGTCCAATACTTGGGTCTCACTTAAAGCCAGAACATTTGGCTTAGCAGAGGCCAAATGGATTTGAACGGCTTGGAAATTCGCTTCCAAACCTCGGAAGTTACAAAATTGTATACTAAATTTTTTTCTCATCCCTATTCGAAAAGTATAAATTTGGAGAAACAAGTTGATTCCACTAACCAGCTGACGAACTACGAACTGGCAGTCAACAGTTTTAAAGACCTTATTGACCTCCAGTACGGCAACGACAAGCTAGTGAAGAAAAGTGCACGAGAAAAAAAAGGATAGGAAATGCAGGAAGACTTGGTAACCGCGTCAGGTTTAATTAATAATTTTTTTTTTTCGAATAAAATTCGTCGGACACGATTTTGTGCGAAAATAAAAAAATTTAGATTTAACAAATTTTAAATTTTTTTTTTTTTTATTATTATTTTATTTCATATTTTAAACAAAAGACAAAAAACAATTCGAATAAAAACGACTAGAACGCGTACACTTAGCTTCGATAACAGAACACAACTCAAAAATAAATTAAATTAAAATAAATTAAAAAAAAAAAATTTGTACAGAAATTTAAAGTTGAAAATTTTGTGTAAATTAATATTATATTCAATTTATTTAATTAACCTTAAAAATAATCTTTTAGCTCGCCATTGTATATGTCACATGTCGTTTTTTAATATTATTCCAAAAATATTTAACTCGTTTTGGCTTTAAATGATATCAAGTTTCATGAAAAAACACGGTGGTTTATGTTTATTAAAATTTGTTTTTGTTGATCAACGAAGTATATTACTTTGAAAATGAATTCTAAATCCTGTAGAATAAATAAATACATTAGGGTGTGTTTATGTTGGAGATGCGATTAACGAGAGCTGCGATAAGAGCGTAGTAGAAGAAAAATTACATATGCTTTCTTATAACTATTTATAGGGGGTTGGACATTTGTCCGCGGGACATTTGTCCGCGATTTGTTTTTGTGTGGCGGACATCAAAATGACATTTGTCCGCGATTCGAAATGACATTTGTCCGCGACGGACAAAAGTCATTTGGCAAAATGTCATTTTTCCGCGATAAAAATGAATCGCGGACAAATGACATTTTGCAAAATGACATTTGTCCGCTAAATATCTGAAAAATCAATCGCGGACAAATGACATTTTGCAAAATGACATTTGTCCGCTAAAAATTTAAAATTTCATCGCGGACAAACGACATTTTGCAAAATGTCATTTGTCCGCTAAAAAAACTGAAAAATCAATCGCGAACAAATGACATTTTGCAAAATGGCATTTGTCCGCTAAAAATTTGAAAAATCAGTCGCGGACAAATGACATTTTGCAAAATGACATTTGTCCGCTAAAAATTTGAGCCTAAAGTGCAGATGACGTGAACCACTCAGAATCGGCACAATGAGAGGGAGGTGGGGGCAGCGGGCGGGCGAGTGGTGGTTGGTCAGTGGGATTTGCGGCGTCAGCCCCAAATGACATTTGTCCGCTAAAAAAACTGAAAAATCAATCGAGGACAAATGACATTTTGCAAAATGACATTTGTCCGCTAAAGTTTGAAAATTCAATCGCGGACAAATGTCATTTTACAAAATGTCATTTGTCCGCTCATTTTGAGACATTTGTCCGCGAAGTTTTCCATACAAATTTCATCGCGGACAAATGTCCCGCGGACAAATGTCACGGCGCCCTATTTATATTGGAGCTGAGACAAAATACGTGATAAACGATTATCTTCTCCGCTCTGAAAAATATTAAATCCTTTTTTAACTTCTTTTTGCGTAAAAACGAATTATTTTCCATTATTTTAATTAAAAATCCAGACCTTCCTTTTCATGCAAAAACGTCACATATACGAAACAAAAAAAGTAGTTGTTTTATTTTAAAAATGTCAAAAAGCCAATGGAAAAAAGTTTCATGTAAGTTTTTATATGAATAAAAAAGAAGTGGAATACCTTTTTTTTTTTTGGTTTTCATGAAAAAAAAGGCATGGAAAAAATAATGTATAAAACGGGAAGAATGGTTTTTTGGCAGAATGAATGAATGAATAAATTTTAATATAAGAAAAGTATTGATTTTTTTTTTTTTCAAATTAATTTTTTGACTTTATTTAAACATAATAGAGAAATAAACGTTTTTCAACTATTTTATCTATACACTCTTTTCACTTCTCTTATCTTTCATCACAGATCCAGCATAAACAGACTCTTACACACCCCCGGGTCTTTTTACATAAATTTCAAAGTTTATAATTTAATTTTTCCAACTAAATATTTGATTAAAATAAATAAATTAAATAGGTGATTTTATTTCGCTTCATTTTCCCATATTTATATAAGTTTAAGAAAGTGCCAAGTTGCCAGAATGTATTAATATTAAAAACGAAGAAAAAATTTAATACATTTGAAACAATTTCATCTTAAATTATTTAAAATCTTTGTAGAAATTTTTTATTTCCTTCATTTAGGTATATATTTTTCTTATTCCAGATTTATTTATTTATTTTTTTTCCTGGCTCCCTAAATATATTTTAATGCAAAGAAAGGAAAGAAGCTACCTTTAAGAAAAATAAAAAAATAAACTAAAAATCCTATTTAATATCCTTTTTGCTATCTGATATCACAGAAAAAAGAAGAAAAAAAAAATAAAATTGTAAAAAATTATTTTAAAAAAAAAATGCTTACAGGAATTTATTACAGATTTATATGAATGTACGTATATAATCAAAAACATAAAAGTTATTAAAAGTTAACTGAGCCAGAGAATAAAGTATAAAAATTATTTATCAACAGAAATATAATGCAAACAAGACACTGATTTTGTTTTAGATAAAAATTGAAGTCAAACAAAGTGTAAGCGTTTCATCAGTATAATATTTATCAGGTCTTATACAACCGCTTTTTAAGTTAATTAACCTAAAATTAAGATACATTTGTATTCTATATCGATTTTAAATTCAATTCTTAAATTATTGGCTACAATATAATATTCTATCATTATGACTATAGTGAATGACTCTAAATTATTTATTAAATTAAGAATTTTTGCATGAAATCCATATATGTATGTTAAAAAATATTAAAACTTTATTAATTTACATATTTTTCACGCCAAATGCGAAAACATTTTGTAAATCGATTAAAATGTAATGAAATTTTATAAATTTTTCTTGAAATTAAATTCTCTAAAACTCTAAATTTACTAATGAATTAAAATATTATAGACTTAGGTATGCAATATTTAATTTTTTTTTTTGTAAAGAATATTTTATCATAATTTAAAGAAAATTGGATTATAGGTAAATATTCTTCAGATTTTTGGTTTCAATTACATAACTCCGGAATGTAAATGAATGGAGAGAAGCATAACTTCTTGTGGCGAAAAAGTGGTCGACAACTTATAGTTTAACAAGTCACGAAAGTAAAGATTTATTTTTCACATACTAGAACTTTTCGTGAGTTACAAAAATTGATTGCGAGTGATATCATATTGATCGCATAAATCCTGTTTATTTAATATTTATTAGCTATATAAGCTTCATGGAAATATTAAGCTTTTGTGAATTCAAAGCTAAAATTAATTTTTTTTAAAATAATAGTATAAAGCTTGGTTGCGAGCTCCACATTCACATTTTATTTATGCACATATATTAAAATTAAAGAAATAATATTTTTCTTTAAGATTTCATAAGCATAATTTGGTTTTCTTTGTGGGCCAGAAATCAAATATATATATATATATCTTTTATATATAGGTTTTCTTGTTCTTTTTCTCGATTTTTTTTTACATCATCAAATTCAGAAATTGGACTAAATATTTTCTCATCATAATATTTTTAATATTTTTGTCCTTCTTTTTTTCTATTTTTTTTTTTTTTATAATTTTCACAGAAAAATAAGATAGAGATGAAATGAAGAATATAATATTAATTTCGACATTCCGTCCTAGACTTTGAATTAAATGAAAAATAATGATTTCCAGAGGCGAGAAGTTTTGGTTTTTTTTTTTCATAATTTTCTTTGACTTATTATTTATATTCTTATATTAAATATAGAGGTTGAATACAGGTCTAATTAAAGAATTGATAAGCTAAAAAGTCTCAAGACAATTTTTGACATTTCCCTTATCGTATGGATAAAATTATATGGTGCAAAATTATCTACATTCAATTGCCTTTCAAATGACATTACTAGTTAATTTATGAGACGCCGCATTAAAAACGGCTGTACGCAGACTTTTTCAAAAATTGAGATTTCTCAAAATTTAAAATTTGAAAAAAACATTTTTTTTCACAATAAAACTTTTTTTATAGAGTTCTTTTAAATGACATCAAAAACTAGGAGCATGTCGAACCAAAAATAAGAAAACGAGCCTGTAGGCAGACTTTTTCCACCTAGTGTATATATTTTTAATAATATTCCGAATGCACAACGAAGTTCTATTTCGGATCGATAATGTTGCAAAAAAAGAAAAAAATTTTATCATATTAAAGAAAAATAAATTAAAATGTCAAAATGTAATGAAAAATTAACAAATTTGATGAAAATAATAATAAAAATAACCATTGCAGATGAAAATTTTTCCATACGCACACACGTCACTGAAATTTTCTTGATTTTTAATGTGAATAAATATAAAAGGAGAGAAAATTTCTTGCATAAAATATTATCACGCCATGACGATTATAATAAGAAATGAAAAAAATTATTAAGAATTCTCTTAGGAATTTAAGGATAACAAAATATATAGGTCTGAAAAAAAAATAAATAAAAATAAAAATTAATATAATAAGTGGGTTTGCATTTTCATAGCCCACTGAATTTTTACTTAAAGCATAATATTAAGTATAGGATTAACATAGTAAGAATAAAAATTTTGTGACAGTTTTATAATGAAATATTATTCAGAACGTTAATCTTAATTAAGAAAAGGAAAAAAAAATAGAACAAAATAGAAAACAGGAAAAGAAACACAAATAAAAAAAATTGCATTACTTATGTTAATTTTTTTTTCAGTGGAACAGAATATTTATTTATACAATTAAATTTATTAAATTAAAGACTATTATAGTTGAAAATATTTTGGATTCAGTGATTTATAATTTGTTCCAATTTTGTTGCAACTAATGTAAAAATATTTTAAAAGTTGTAGTAAAAAATAATAAAATTTTAAGAGTACTTAAAAAACTTCATAAAATATAACAGAAATAGATTAAAATTTCTCTCATAAAATTTTCAAAATAATACGTATTAATAGCTACATAAATGTAGTTTTGAGTACATTTTGTGTTTCAATTTATTTTTTTGGTTAATTTTCTGAAAATTTATGAAAATATTTTTCATAAAAAAATATATTTCAGTTAAATAGAAAATACAATGTAAGTCTTTTTATTCAATATTTCATATATATATATATATTTAATTAATAACATGTTAGCAACAAATGGACTACAATGTTTACAAAGAGGATTTAGTTAAATTGTATTTAACTTTATTTTTTTTTTTTTCATTTTCTTTTTTTTAAATGATACAGAAAATCAAAGAACGGAAGAATATAAAAATAATCATCTCTACAGAAAATAGATTGTTATTAACATGTAACTTATTAAAAGGCTTGAAGCCGATTATAACTTTTCCTGAAATTTTGAAAATAATAATCTTGGTGATTGATTCCACTTATATTGTAGTTAGATATATTGAACAAAATGTGTTTATGTTAACTTAGTTAAAGAGTTAAAAAGTCCATAGGTATATAGCTAGAATGTGACTTAAGCAGTAATAGAGTAATCCGAGTAATTTAAGTACTTCGATACTTGAATGTGAGTATGACAGATCCATGTTGACGCATGATCAGCACTTTGAAACGAGAAACCATTTTCATATTTTCTGCATTTGTTAGCCACATAACTGCCAAATTGGATTTATTAATCTTTTCTAGACTATTTAATCACATCTGTGTTCGAGTTGCAAGCAATGTAAAACTTTATGCTTTTATGTATATTTTCTTTTAAAACTAAATTCACCAGTAAAATATGAACGTAATCATAATTTATAGGTAGTTATGGATACACAAATATTAATAATTCATCTATCCGTCTATTCCTCTCACACTGTACTGATTATTATTAGCCTTCAAGAAAATACTTTTTCTTGCATTTAGCTTGGGAAGTTGTTCTAGTTATAAATAATAAAAATAAAATATTATAAAGAAGAAGAAGAAAAGTCGACTTTAAGTAATAAATAGAGATTTTTATATATGTACGTAAAATATAAACAAAAAAAGATATAATGATGATAATGATTTTTATGAAAATTACAATAGACTTTAATAAAGCATAGAACAAGTTTATAAATATTTTTTTAATAAAGCAAAAATTAAATTTAATAAAACTTTCTTTTCCCAAAAGGATTTTTTCTACTTTAAAAATATAAAAATGATTTTTGGAAACTTTACTAATATAAACATAAAAAAAGTTTTCTTAAAATTATTATTATAATTCAAAAACAGTTTTCTATTTTTAAAGGGAATTTGTTTAATAAAATTGAAACATATTGTTGGTATATTATTACATGTATATAAGGAGTATTGACACAAATCTAAATTAAAAAGAATTAATTAAAATTGAACGTTAGATTTGGATGTCATAAAACCAATTTTTTGCCATTGTTTTTATAGTCTTATCGAAACTCTCAGGAATTTATATTAAATGCGACATAGCTAGTTCGAAACTTTTGATAAGCTTACGATAAATCAGGGCTACTTTCGGCATTAAAAAAACAAGTTCAGACAATTTTATACGTACTGTAAATTTCTTTAATGATATCGCGGGACACAATGTATTGTATATACTATCATCTTTCTGGCGTGTTTTCCTATTCCAATAGTTATCCTATAATTAAAACATTTTTTTTTTTAACCTAAAATCTTCGTACATGACCATAAAATCAAACAGATTATTTTCTATTTTGCTCAAAGATACTCCATTTTTTCAAAATTAAATATTCTAATTGAATTGCACATAAAATCCTAATGTCATAATATCTTTATTCCATTCTGAATAATTTAAATAATTGTATAGTTTCTTAATTTAATAAATAAAATGAAAGGAAGTAATTAAAAAAAATTAACACAAAAACTAAAAAACTATTTGTCTCATTGCATCCGCTGCAACATATTATTACCAGAAAATAAAAACTAATGTATGAGAAAACTGTTGATGATTTTTATAATAAGAAATTATTATTTCTTGAATGCTTAAAAACAACAATGTAAAATGTGTAACATAAACATTTTTTAAATTCCTTCCAATTATTATTCTTATATGAGATTAAAATAGATTCTATGTATGAATATTATAAATGTCTATTACTATACATAGTGAATATTACGTACAAAAGTACAATGTTCACCAAGCACACAATATTTTAAATATTATTATCGAATGAAAATAAGTGTTTATCGCATTTCATATCAGGAAAAATTAAAAGTTCCCTCCATTATTATGTAGAAATATTTTAATGGAGGAAATTTGTTTTTCCCATATAATGTTTATTTCACTTATGCACAAGTTATCTGTATAAGAAAACCACAAATTTAACCTACTTTTTTTTTTAATTTTCTATAGGATTTTCACCTACGAAATACTTAACATTGCAATAAAATATATGTACATGTTCAAAGTTATGTATATATTATGAAAGAAACTAAGAGGATAACAACACAAGTTCACTTCCTGACATCCAATTTAAAAAAAAATAAAAATTTTTAGACTGCACATTGCATATGAAATAAATAAATTTTATTCTCTGCGTGATAAAAATGTCGTTACTGTCTTAAGAGTGATGGTACAATAAACTATTTATTTTAGGTTATTTTAGTTGATATAAAAAAAATTTTAAAACGATTTTTTTATAAATACCAAATAATTTTGGAAATAAGTGATCAACCAATTTTGAATTTAAATCATGATGGAGTTTAGAAAATTTCAATTTCAATTTTCGGGTCCTACGTTATTTAAAAAAAACATCGTTGTAGTTGTAGATATTGGATAATACTGTAAAATATAAGTAGTTTTCGATAGATAAATTTTTGGTTTACCTATAATGTATTTTTTGGAAAACATTACACTTTATTTATACATTTTAAGTGTTCAAGAAAATATATGAGACAATTGTACAAAATATATGAGACAATTGTACAAAAAATTTATAACCATTCAAAGCTCAGTACTTTTTTAAATAATTTTAATCATTTTGTTTTTTCACACTAATTTATTTAAAACACAAACTCTGTGCGTTTGCAACAGACCCTTATTGAATATCCTTATTGAATACAGAAAATTTGAAAATAATGCTAAGCTGTGAATTAATTTAAGGATTCAATCTGTGGTTTAAAAATAAATTTTGATAAATATATCAAATAATAAGGAATATGTATGTCCCAACGCCCGCTCGGACAGAAACTGCACGCATAGTAAAAGGGAAAATGCTGATTTGATCTTGATGTCCAGTACACAGAGAGTCAGCAAAAGCTTGGCTTTTGGCTTTTGGTTTAAATATAATTTTTTCTAGCACAACAAAAAAATTTTTTCTTGGATTAGGAAATTATACAGAGTTTTTTTTCTACTTTTTAGTACAATATTTAAATAATAAAATCGTGTAACTTAATTTTTTTTTTTTTTTTAATATGTGCCGAAAAATTAATATGAAACAAAAAAAATATTTAGATATAATGTACATTATATTATAAAAATTTTCTTTCTGCATGGAAAAAATTTTTATAGAAAAAGATAAATCGATCAGTTTCATATTTTTATAATGACAAAATTTATAATAAAGTATAGAAAGTGTTTGTCTATTCTACAAACTTGTGCAGTATATTTGTCTAATACTTTCAGAGAAAACTATAAGCACATATTTTATATTCGCAAACGGTATTAAGCTAAAAAAAAAAAGGTTTCTACTTAAATGCTTGAAAAACTTAAAAAATATAAGAATGAATGGTACACATCTGTTGAAAAAGGAATTTTTAATATAATTGCCAAATGTATATATAGGTGTATCCAACAGGAAATTTTATTTTTTCATCCTACATAAAATTTTATTTTAAGTTTAATGACTGAGTGGAACTTTTAAAATCCAATTATTTATGTTAATTTTGATCACCCATTTTGAATAATAAATTATTGAATTTTTTAATGAGAAACTTATGAAAGTGATTTTCTTGTATTGATGCAATAAATAAATTATCGATATAAAAATACTTGAATTGAATATGCGTAGGTATGTTATGCACACGTTTTTTATTGAAAAATATCTTCTTAAGTCTAGAAAAATTTTTAAAAGTTGGTTTAGAATGTTATAAAACTGCATATATGCTTGTATATAATACTTCTGAACGCTTGTATACAATACTTCTTATATGTCTATTTATCAAGATATATTGAGAATAGAGAATTTAAAAATTCTTTTACAATGTTGCTAACACATATATGTTATGTGTTCATTCGACGGTAATTTTTTCTATTAAATTTTTTTTTAAATAATTAGACTTTCGTATTGCTTATTTATAAAGCAGTTATATTATTTACATAATTTTCATCCCTTTGAGTGGTCAATTTATAATTACATTCAAGAATACCTCCAACATTTCTCAAAAACAACCATAATTTTTTTAGTGATAATACTCCGAACTCTAATTATTAATTAAAAAAAAAATTCAAGTTTTCATATGTAGTAGGGGAGAGGCTTGCAGGTTTCCACTGCTTGCAGGTTGCCACCACTGATGTATTTTAACATTGTATCAGTTTCATAACCTAAACTCCAAGTGACATCGACGTAAAAAGAACAGTTGTCACTTTTAATCTACTTATGAAGCAGACAGACGCAGTAACACAGTGTTTACTGAGCAAAGTCTGAATCATTATTTTGCAAAACATTGGAAATTAAAAATTGTTTTTTTTTGTCCTGTGCTCATAAAGTGAGCTTTTTTATTAGCAATTCAAGATAAATATTTGGGTTGTGTTGCTTTTTCATTCAATTAACATATTCCAAACAGAATTAAAAATATATCATGAATTGGCCATTTTTTAAATATATAACGTCAAAATGCAGTTGTATTGCGTAAAAATGCAATTTGCCACCTTTATAGGGTTTCAGGCAGCCACCTCGATGAAAGCGGTGATGACTGTATCATTTGTTTGAAGAAAATACCGGAAGTAGTCACAACTCTATTATGTACCACGAATGCAAAACAGCCGTTCACTCGAAATGTGTCAATATGCGTTTCAGTGTTTAAACTTGTCCGAATTGTGATTCCGATGACAATTTGGAATGATTCTATATCATATTACAATTTTATTTTTCATATCAATTTAATGTCATTTCTTTATGTTTACAGCCGCTGTGTGCAAGTGAAATTGAATAAATTTTAAAATATTTCTAAATGAGCCATATTTCAGTTTCAGTTTTTTTTTACATTTTTACATTTTTAGCAATTTTCCAAAGGGTGAGAACCTGCAAGCCCAAATTTCAAGAGTTCAATTTTAGATACTTTTGAAAAACTGCTATATAATTTTTATTTTTTGAAAATTCAAACGATTTGTGACCCAGGATTCTAGCTTTTTACTTCCACTTTCCAACGTATATACTATATGAACAATTGTTCAAAATATTTAATCCAATATTTACCATAACACCCTGTTATTCTCTTATATATAAGAACCTATTATGTATTGAATACATATTATATACTTGTAGGATAACAGTTAGGTAGGATACATAAGATTTCATAATTGTCAATTATTTTAGTCTCTGCCGAAATATTATTAAATAAACAACCATTTATCGTTATAATAAAAACTGCGTTTTTAATTCTGTGCAACAGGTTATGGGCCCAGAATAAAAAAAAATATTTAATAAAAAATGAAAAGTTTTTTTTTGTATAAAAAGTGGTCCGATTTTTTTTTTGCAAAATTGTATCATTGTTTAAAAATTATAATAAAAAAAAAAAAAAGGAACTAAAGAAATTAAAATTCCTTTTAAAATTAAAAGTGTGGTCTGATATTTTTTGAAGGCCAGTGATTTTTTTGAAATAGTTTCTGGAGTTACAAAAATACCGGTGGCAGCTGACGGTGATGACAAAATTAAGGCATGGATCAAGAAGGATGTCAAGGCGCAGAAAATAATAGTTAATTCGTTAGGTCAGGTTGTGAAAATTCAAATTAGATGTGGAAGAAACTTCATGTGGTCTACGAACAAAAATCAAATACCGCGGTTCATCTGCTTCAACAGCGTTTTTATAGTTATGTGAACGATCCTCATGATAGCATAGCGGCACACATTTCAAAATTAGAAGAGGTAGTACAACAACTTAATGATTTAAACGAAAAGATTTCGGATTCAATGCTCATGACATGACCAAAATTTTAATGACTTTACCAAAAGATTTCATTTTCACAGTGCTTGGGAATCAACGGACGAACAAAGTCGTACTTTAGAAAACTTACGATGTCAATTAATGATTGAAGAAAGCCGACTTAAAGTACAAGAGTAAATTGAGGTTAGTGAAGCGTTAATGGCTAAAAAAGATAGTTTTGAGAAATCTAAAAATAAAACTAAATTTAATAAAAATAAATTGAAGCCAGGTAAATGCGCAACATTCAAATGGAAATGATGAACGAAGTGATGCCTTTGTATGCAATAGTTTACTACAACCTGAAGAGGGTATATGGTTTTTAGATTCAGGGGCAAGTGACCATATGACTGGAAATTTAGAATGGTTCAGTGACTTTCAAAAATTGGAAAATCCAACAAAAGTTCGACTTGGTAATGGTGAAATGATTATGGCACATGGGAAGGGCAAAATAAATATTTTAGCATATGATAACAAAGATTGGAATAAAAAATATTTATCTGACGTTTTATATGTTCCTGATGTTAAAGCTAATTTATTTTCTTCTGGACGAGCTTTAGATAAAGGATATCAATTAATATCAAATCAAAATAAGTGTGAATTGAGTCAAAATGGCAATGTCATGGCAGTGGGAGTTCATGAATCAAAATTATTTAGAATGTTATTTAGGTTATTGTTCCAGAACAAGATGTATCTATAGCGAATTTTGCGGAAAATAAAGATCCAATTTCAATGTGGCATGAGAAATATTTAAATACTAAAAATATTCCTTTTTTAGATAATAGTGCAAATTTTCAATGTGAGGGCTGCATTTATGGGAAGCATCACAGATCAAGTTTTAAGATCAGTGAAACGAAAACAAATGTGTGTGGTGAACTTATCCATGTAGACTTATGTGGTCCAATGCAAGAAATGTCAATTGGTGGATCAAGATACTTTTTATTATTAAAAGATGATTTTTCAAAATTTTGTACTATTTTCTTCATTAAAAGTAAAGATGAAGTTAAGATTTTATAGTTACATCAAAAAATGTTAATGACATAGTTATTAAAACCATTAGATGCGATAATGGAACTGAGTTTATCAACAAGGATGTTAGTCATTTATTGAAAGTACATGGTATACAACATCAAAAAACTGTTCCTTACACTGCTGAGCAAAATGGTGCTGCTGAGCGTGAAAATCGGACAATTATTAAATCTGTAAGATCTATTTTGCATTTAAATTTAAAATTGTGGGCAGAAGCTGCAAATACAGCGGTGTATGTTATTAATAGAACAAAATTGAATTCAAGCAATAAAAGTCCTTATGAATTGTGGTCAACTAAAACAACAAAAATTTTTGATTTAAAAATTTTTGGTTGTAATTGTTTCATTCATGTACCAAAGGAAAAAGGCAAAAATTAGACAAGAAGACAAAGAAGGTTATTGCGAGAACATCAAATGATATAGACATAGAGTATGGGTAGAAGATGAAAAGAAAGTTTATTTTTCAAGAGATGTCATTTTTAGTGAAAAATATTTTGATGCAGTTGAAAATGAAATTATTTTGAATTAAGAAGATCTCAAAAGTAATACTAATGATGAAATCACGTCAAATGAAAATGTTTCAGAAAATGTTAATAATTTAAATGAAAATGAGATTCTTGATGAAGAACAATCATCTGAAAAACGTAACAAAAAAAAACGAAATAATAATGTCAGTGAGCAAAATAACGTTTTTGCAGAAAAATTTGAACTGTCTAGTCAAAATATTATTCAAAATCATTTACGTCCCAGAAATACCCCACCTAGTTCGTTTATAGCAGATCATGTTGCTTTATTAGCCAATTGTGAAGAACCGTTGACATATCTATATATATACTGACAATCGTTGGGTGTATAAAATCAAAAGAAAAACAGATGGTACCATTGAAAGATTCAAGGCTCGGTTAGAGGTTTTGCTCAAGAATCTGGAATTGATTACCAAGAAACATTTAGTCCTGTTGTAAAATTTTCATCAATAAGATCGATTTTATCAATAACAGCAGCTGAAAATTTACAACTTAAACAATTTGATATTATAACAGCCTTTTTGTATGGTGATTTGAAGGAGGAAATATACATGTATCAGCCAAAAGGATTCAATGATCAAAGTGGTAAAATATGCAAATTACTGAAGGGCTTAAGCAGGCATCTAGATGCTGGAATGAAAACTTTTCAAGTTTCCTGAAGAAGTTTGATTTTAAAATGTGTGTATCAGATCCTTGAGTTTTTGTACATAAGTCAGAACGAAAAAGAATTATTCTAGCAATATACGTTGATGATGGGTTGATTGCGGCAAAACATGGGCGTGACATAACAGAATTGCTTAGTTATCTTCAAAATGAATTTGAAGTGAAAATATTGGAAGCTGATTGTTTTCTCGGATTACAAATTGAACGAGGTCCAAATGGTGAAGTTTTTGTTAATCAGTCATCATATGCAATGAAAATATTGGAAAGGTTTAATATGGTTGATTGCAATCCTGTTTCAATAGCAGCTGATGCTAATCAATGTTTAACGAAATCTGAAGTACCAAATAAAACCAATCTTCCATATAGAGAAGCGATAGGTAGTTTAATGTATTTAACAATTGCAACGAGACCTGACATATCGTTTGCTTTGAATAATGCCAGTAGGTTCATGGAAAATCCTTCAGATGTTCATGTTAATGCAATCAAACGAATCCTAAAATATATCAAAGGGACATTTCAATATGGTTTGTTTTACAAACAAAATAAATTTAAATTTTTTGGTTTTAGTGATGCTGGTTTTGCTGGGGATGTTGATTCAAGAAGTTCAACTTCTGGTTTTTTATTTCTGATGGGTTCTGGTGTTATCAGTTGGGGATCAGAAAAACAAGAATCTGTTGCTTATCAACCACAGAAGCTGAATAAATAGCAGCATCAAATGCAATCAAAGAATTATTGTGGTTAAAGCGTCTTTTCAATGAAATTGTACCAAATTTAGATAGCAAGCCAATTTTCTACAGGGATTGTCAGAGTGCCATAAAGTTAGTCAAGAATACAGAATATCACAAAAGAAGTAAACATATCGATGTTCGATACCATTTTATTCGTGAAAAATTTCAAGACGAAATTTTTGATTTAAAATATATACCAACAAATGATCAATTAGCAAGCCATTAGCAAGCCATTAGCAAGGGAAAAGTTTCAACGATTAAGATTATTAGAAAATTTTGATAAAAGTTCTTAGACTGTTTCACAAAATTAATATTTTTGGGTTTGAAAGTAATTTGAACATTTTATTTGATTTAATTTTTTTTGAAGATATACACTATTAGAAATAATAATTTTGTGATTCCTTGTAAATTTAGAAAGTAAATTTTTTTTAATAATTAAATTTAATTGAATTCTAAAGTAAATTTTTTTGATCGAATTAAAATTTCTGAATATTTAAAAGTAAATTTTTGAAATAAAATTTGTAAAATTTAAAAGAAATTTCAACTTGTTAAAAGGTTTTATGGGACAAAATTTGCAAAATTTTGTGAACATTTTTTAAGTAGTAATTTTTGTTAATTTGAATTGAAGTTGAATTTTCTATTGAATTACATAATATGAAACTTGAATTTTGAAGAAGTTTTGTGTACAAATTAATAGTACAGATATAAAAGCAAAGGGTGTTTTTGCTCGAATATTTTTAAGACATAAATATTGGACTAAAAGTGGGAGTGTTGAAAATATTTAAACCAATATTTACCATAACACCCTGTTATTCTCTTATATATAAGAACCTATTATGTATATTGAATACATATTATATACTTGTAGGATAACAGTTAGGTAGGGTTTATAAGATTTCATAATTGTAAATTATTTTAGTCTCTGCCGAAATATCATTAAATAAACAACTATTTATCGCTATAATAAAAACTGCGTTTTTAATTCTGTGTAACAACAATACGTTCATTTTATGGGTGGGGGCTCTTCAGCCGGACAATTCTTGGTAATTGATGTCACAATTATTGAGCATTTAGTGATTAATTTGTGACTACTTGTGCCATAAAAACTAGAATTTGTGCTCGCTTAGTTTTCGAGAAACTTTGATTTTCGAATTTCGAACATGGGTCAAAGTGGTATCTCTGACCGGATTCGAATTTCCAAAAAAATAAAGATGCTATTATTTAGTGCTTAATTTGTGCCTATTTGTGCTACAAAAACTAGAATTTCTGCTCTTCAAAATTATGTGAAAACAATTTTTTTTAGATAAGGCCAAAATTCCAAAATTTGAACCGAATTTTTTTTCGTCGAATTTAGAAAAAGGAAAATGCCACCATTTAGTCCTTAATTTGTGCTTGCGTTTATTGTACTTTGTGATGATTTGTTTTATCAAAAAAAAAATATATGCCGCACCGCAAGCGAGCACAAATTCTAGTTTTTGTGGCACTAATAGTCACAAATTAAGCACTAAATGCTCAATAATTGTGACATCAATTACCAAGAATTGTCCGGCTGAAGAGCCTCCACCCATTTTATGACGAGTTATGATAAGAAAAGCTATGGGGGCAAACGTCTCATATATATTAAACCATCAATTAGTTAATTAAATATTATTTCGAAAAGAAAAAAACAATTCACAAAACTAAGTATTTTATCAATGTCAAGCATTTGAGTAAACAGAAATCATTCATTAACAAAATAAATATAAATCTATAAACACAGAGAGAAATGGAAAGAATAATGTCCTCTCTCTATATATAATAATTTTCAATGCTATGATTTCATATAAATGTACTCTACATGCATATGTACATAATAATTATATGGTTATGTAGTGTATGATAAAGTTGTCCTTAATAAAGGACACTTGAACTTAAAAACAATCAATTTAACTTTTTTTATTAAGTTCGTTTCTACTCTTCATCATTATTAGTCAAATAATATCTTTTCAGTTAATATAAATAAAGTTGTATATAGTTAGTTATCATAATGTATGTATTTGTATAAACTTATATATATAGAATTAAATATTTACATTTAATTTTCTTGTTTAAATAACAAATAATCTTCAATCTCAATGATAAGTAGTTTATAATTATGATTTAACATGTAGTTTTAATTTACTTTATATTACCAAAGAAATGAATTTACGGACTTAGATGATAATAGAGATATTATATATAATCATTTCAAATCATAGAACTCTGAACTAAACAAATTGCAAAATAAAAACATTTAAATTTTGAAATATTTAACTAGGAAACAATTTAAATAAATATTTAAAGTTTTTATAATTTGAAGATGATTTTTCACATCAAATCAATGTTCTAGCAATCATGAAGAGAAATTTCATCTCCTTTCATTTAATATATCTGTACTATAAAGAGAAATTGTTTTTTTAGTTCGAAGTAATCTGCAAAACTACTGAACCGTTTGACTAAAAATTGGAAATTAAGTATATGGTTATAGTATACTAGAAATTTTGATCCTGAGCTCGACTTACTGTCTACCTCAGAAGCCAGTTTTGAAATTAAGTTATATTCCGAAAAAAATTCGTAGTGTTTGATCCGAATCGACTATTTAAATTTTAAAAGAAAGAAGAAGTGCTTATATACCGATTTTTTTTTGTCTGTACTTTCGCACAATGTGTGTCTCCGCTGGAGAAAGGTTGACGTATAGTGCGATTTAAGTTTATATATAAACAAAATAAATACAAATAACGATAATAAAAAAGATAGATTACTTAGATAATTTTTATTCTTATTTTCTGGATTCATCAGAAGAGACAAAGAAAAATTTATATTAAACAAAAACTTTGTAAAATATTTTGAACTTTATACATTTTTCTGGGAACTTCAATGACACGAAATGATATGGTTAATTTAAAAAAAAAAGATATTTTTGTAGTTACGATAATGCTTATTAGTTCGAAATGGATAATCATACAAGAAAATTTAATAATATTGTCGTAGAACCTAATATTTAATATTAAGAATTCAATTATACTTATAGATGAGTAGTACTTAACACAGATTACTCATCAAAATAAATCTGATTAAAGGTATTATTAACTTAAAAGGATTTAGTCCAACCACATTAAAAGAAAACTTTAAATTTATTTGAAAGATTTAAGTAAAGTTATATTTCAATATTGATTAAATTTATAATACCCCTTTTACACATTCCTTTTTTCATGTCTTTTTTCACTCCTTTTTCAACAAAAAAGTCACAAAAAAAGTAGTTATCATCAGGTAACTTTTATATAAATGTAAGTACATATATATGAAATAACTTTTTTTTTTCGTTTTCATGAAAAAAGGAGTGAAAAAAGGCATGAAAAAAGGAATGTATAAAGCGGGTATAAGAGACACAAAATTTTCAATAAATAAAAAATAAAAAAAACAAGATAGAAATTTGGGTATTTAATTAATTGTACAATAGTAGATAGTATATTATAGACTGAATGCAATTATTAATTTTAATTTACGAAAATAAATTTTAGATATTAAAATTTTGTTTACATTCATTCTGAAAAACTTTCACTATGTTGATATTTTCAAAAGTTTAATTTAATATAAGAATTTTTAAGTTTTTCTTCATCGAGTCAATCATATGTTGTATATTATATGACATAATAATCATATACATTTATTGTAACATAATCTTAATTGGATTATGTACAGGAATTGTTAAAATTAAAAACAAAAATGTTCACTATTAGTGATGGTGATAAATACCTTAAATAATTTATTAGTTTTTTTTTTTTCTACAACAACGTAGATTTCCAGGATGAAAAAAAAGTTATTGTTATTCTCACAGCAAGTGGTGAGTGAAATTATTCACAAGTAATTTTTAGAATGCTTGTTTAATAATTTAAGCTTTCTTGGATATTATTAAATATTATGAAAAACATTAATAGCTACATGTCTCAGATTTTTAATTTATAACTATGACGCAAATGATTTTTTTTATAACATGTATATTAATATTATGGAGTCAACATACAGAAGTTACCTTCATAGTGTAATATGTATTTATAATTATTTGAATAAACTTTAGTATTATTTGTTAAGTGATGATACCAATTTTTTTTAATTTTTAAACAACTTTTAAAACTTTAAATGCTTTTGCAAAAAATGTCAATAATTGATTAGAAACATATTTAAAGAAATTTGAATCACTCTTGTATTTTTGATCTTACATGTATACCTACTGGGAATTATGGAATGAAAAATAAAAAATTTCTTTTTTTAATCCAATTCCAATTTTCTTGATTACTTGTAATTCCATGAAATGTAGCATGTTGTAATAATACTTAATTTTTTTATTATTTTACCACAGCATAATGAAACTCTTTAATAGACTAACAAAAATTGATACTTTTTGTTCCCAAATATTCCTATGCTATTTTGCATAAATTTACCAAGCATAATACTATTGTAATTTTTGTTCTGTACAACATACCTGAAACAAGAAAAAAAAAAACATCATTATTACTAACAATAATGCTTTATGCTAATAAATTTTATGCATTTCATGTTTAACATTTTCTTATAGTAAGGAATTAACTCAATTAAAATGTCATTAAATTTAATGAAAAGAAAATTTTTCAATTAGTTAGAAAAATAAGTTTAATAAAATAATATGGTTTTCATAATTATATGATTAAGAAAAATTTATAGTTATAATGGTAATATTGTGTTCATTATGATAATATTGGACAAACCAGTGAGTGATGAAATTCACTTTAAAAAATCGTAAGTAACAAGTACTAATACTAATATAATATATCCTTACAAAAATTATTAAATGTTTTTATTATTTTTAATTATTGTTTGGTTTATATTATATTCCATTTCATTACTAAAAATATATTGTGAAAAATATTTACAAATTATTATACGCCAAATATAAAACAAATTTTTAATATTCTTGGTGTAACATTCTCGCCACAGTGAAAAAAAAAGATATGTCTAATCGACTGGATAATTTTTTTTTGTGTTACTAATAATAATAATAATAATGGAGCTTTTATTGAAAAAAAGTTTTAAAATAAAATTATTCACATTCACAAAGTATGTAATATGTATACATATATATATAATATTAAAAATGTCAACGGGCATAAATTAATCGATAAATTTACAATAAATTTATTTTTATTTTTTTTGATAGGTCAAGGTAAGAAAAACTAAATGTACGTCATCGTAGTATCATTATTACCATATATGTAACCGGCAATAACAATAGTAAAGTAACTTATAATTTTCTTTTCTTTTTTGAGTTTCTTAGCAAAAAAAAAGTTAAACTCATATAATATTGGTTTAATTTTTTTTCCGTTGCTGTTTGTGTGTTTTTTAAGACATTTGGGCAAAAAATAACAATATACGAAAGTCGAAAGTATCTTTTCTTTATTATTGTTGTTTTTTATTTTATAGAAATAGGGATAATAAAATACTTTAGGGAATTTTATACACATTTATTTATTTATAATATACATTTAACATTATAAATTTAAGATAAATTATTTTTATTTTTTAAAAAATAATAAATAGTATAGGTTGTCTCTGTAATATATATTTCTTATATGCATAGATCTTATTTTTGCTTGCGAAAAAATAATTCATATTTAATTGTGGAAACAAGCGTTTCTGCGAACTTTTTATTTTGAGATATAAATGTAATCTTTAATATAAATCGAATTTGATGTTTTAACAACCAAAATAAATTGTTTTTCGCTTTTTGAATGTAGAATAATAAAAATCAAAAAATCAGGTAAATATCTATAATGTCTTGTATACTATTATATGAATTTTATTATCAAAGGATATTTACGGATAAACGACTATGGTTTACATAATTCTTTTAACTTAGCTTGTATATTGAAATACCAAATTTTGTCATTATAAAGAATTCGCTGCTTTTGAAGGAAAAATTTCAATTATGCCTATTTGCAGTATTAGCGATTCGTTGCTTCAAATTTTGTTTTTGGAAGTTATTAAAAGTGAATTCGTTTATTTAACTTCGTAAACAATTAATCTATTTTAAAAATAATTTGAAATATTTTTTTATTACTTAATGAGGCTCACAAAACGCAGCCATGTTTATAATTTTCAAAAAAATATTGTATACACAAAACATATATATTATTGATTAGGTACATATATAATATAGTATACATATACTACGTTATCAAAATTTGCTATTTTGTTATAGGAAGGAAAATAGCTAATAGTTTTACTTTTTAATATATCTGTTCAAATGATTATAGCAATATCAATCATAAAAGTTTCATAAACTGATATTGTATAAAAAAATATCTTTTGTTATTTATTTTTCGCTATAAAAACAATAAAAATTATAATTTTCGAGTAGCAAATTTTGCTACAATTCATTTTCTAAACATTTTGGGACGAATTATTATCAAAATTATCTAAATATGTGCCAAAAAGTACATGCCGAAATTTTAAATTAACTGCAATATTACTGCTAATATAATTAGTTTAAAAAACTGATGTCCGAAAAATTATCACCAAAAAAAAGTTTATATGTGTACATATACATATTTATAATAATTTTTCAGAATAACAACAATATATGTCATCTTTGAATTTTTTATCGTAACTCCCAAACGAATAACTTTAAAATCCATTAAAACTCAACGTCCGTCATCACAAAAGTTCGTATTAATTAAGAGAAATTGTCTTTTAATTGCTACCGAATATTTTGTGTATGATTTGTTTTGCAAAATGGAAATAATATTAATTAGGTAAAATATACTATTTTATGTTATATTCAAATAATTTACTAGCAGTTTTTTTCTTATCAAACTATTTGAACTTGTTATGTTTTCTGTGTTTATCCTTTCCAAACCTTGAATACAAAAGAGACATTAATTCTCAACAGGATAATTTTTTTTTCAATGTATTTTTAAATCATAATTTCTATCAACAATCGAATGTGGGAGTATATATTATATGATTTACATATAAAATAACGTACTTGCATTGATGTAATTTTTTATGTTCTAGGATTTGCATAATGATTTGTTTTTTTATGGGGATTTTTACTTAAATCCTTTTTTTTTTAATTTTTATTTCACTGTTAGAAGATTTAAAAAAAAAAAGAAAATATTCCGAATACTTAGCTGTTGAAAGTTAATAGCTTTTAAAATATTTACTATAGCGATTTTGTTCTATTTGAACCATTTAGAGTTGGATGCATTTATTTTTGTATTTTCCATGTTGTTTTCTACATTCTATTGTTAAATATTATTGCAATAAAATTTTCCATTATATTGAATACTTCCTTTTCTGGGAAATGTGAATTTTTAAAAGCGGTTTAATCAAAATTAACTACCTACAACACTGTCCTTTAATTTGTTTTTTTTTTTATTTTCACAGCAGAATATATTGTTCTTTTTTGTTATTAAAAAAATTCAAATTCATAAGGATTATATTATGTTCAAATATACTATAATATATAAATATATTTGTATAAATGTATGTATGTTTTTATTTTATACAAAAATTTGAATAAATGTAAAAAAAAATTTTGCGAGAAAATAAAAAAAAAAACCAGGATTTACAAATGAGATGCATAAAATGTATATATTATTCCTCTATAGATTAACTAGGTACGGTTTTTTTTGGTGTTTTATTCAGAATTTTAAGTAAATTAGATTTAAACGGCAGAATTTGTTTTTCTCAGTAGTATTGTTTAAATATGTATAGCATATTAATTAGTTTTGTTGAGATATACCTTCTTTGAAACGAGATTTTTTTTGCTAACAAGATTAATTTTTAGGTATAAAAAACCGTAAGATTAATTAGGTTAGTTCATCTATAACTCAAACCTATGAATATTCGAATACTTTATTCGAAACTAGATCTCTGACCATTCTAGTAGAAACTTTATTACAAATTTTGTTAATATTAAATGAATAAAATAGTACAAAAATATAAAAACTTTTTGTAGCTATATAAAAGCTTTATAAACTAAATGCCAATAATTTAATGAGCGCGAAAAAATATAGTTCTTATTAATTATAACAATTATATAATAGTAAGAGTGCAATCCAATTTTATTTTGTTAAAAATAATTGACGGAAACAATAAAAATTAATTATTTACATTCAAAATTTTAATAAATGTTTTCAAATATACAAAATTTATTGCTTTAATAATTTTAAATTTAATATTTATAACATGTAAATTCATAAATAAATGCAATAAATATTCTATGAATTATATCAAAAATTAATGATTCACAATTCACATAAATTAAAAAAATTTAAATTAATATGATGTATTTGCAAATTTTATTTTAAGTATATTAAAAATTATTCAGTTGATAATAATGTTCGTTAATGCCATTTCTCTATACCAAAAGAGTTGAAGGTGTAAAAAAGGCGCTCTAGTATGTCTGGATGGCAAAAATATATTTGTTATGATAACTTTCGTACAAAGTTTCAATACAATATAGAAATTTTTTTACTAAAATTCAAAGTTTATTAAAAAAGTAAATGAAAATTGCAATGTAATGGCAAAAAATATTCATATATATGGTCTATCTTCTTCAGTATAATTTTGAACTATTTTTAATCAATTTGGATTAAATTATCTACGGATCTTTCATATAATTGAATGTTTGAATCTGAATTTTGTTTTTGCTTTAATAATTTCCAATATATGATTTTTATCGATCTTGATGCCTATTTAAAAGATATTGTGTTAAAAATTCTAATTGAGAAAAATCACTATTGGGTAAAAGAAAAGTTTCACAAAATTATAGTTTATTGAAAATTTTTTTCTTCATTAATCATAAAAATATTATATTCTTTTATTTATTTATGACTTTTATAGAAATACCTTTATTTTTTATTATAGCCACAGTTCATTAATTTATTTACTTAAATCTTGAATTGTCTTGAATTATTGAAAAAGTTATTCTTTATATAGTAGTTAAGTTAATCATTGAATATTATGGGGGAAAATTGTGATTCCTATCTTTTAGCATCAATTTTATTTGAAGTTTTATTGGTAGTTAAATTTCATTTCATATTAATATTTCTGATGTAATTTTCATTTTAATATTTCTGATTCTAAGAATCAGAAATTCAAATTATATAAATTTTATCCGAAGTTGAAGAAATTAAAAAAAAAACCTTTAGTTGTTGAAATTGTATATCAATTTAATTGTCTTTGATATTGTAATTTTCTCATTCGAATCTAATCACATTAAGTGAAAATCGATTGAAAAATATTTTTCAAGGAAAATCTCATATACTTAATATGAAATAACATGCATTAACATATTTAATGATAATTTGTTATAGATTTTTCGATGAAATTATTATTATTACTAAAATTTTATTCTTATTGTCAATTTTAAGCTCGTTATATTTTTTTTAATTTGACCAAAGCTTTCTTGACCTAGACAAGTTATTTGTTCAATGATAAGAAGGATATTCAATTTATTTTCATAACTCAAAGTTATTTCGATTTCAAAAGTTTAAGAAAGTTTATAGATGTAAAATATTTTCAAAATATAATTTTGGGATTTTATTTATAACTAGTTAAAAGGCAGTTATTTTTCCTTTGAAAAAAAAAACTAAACTTCCTGTAATGTAATAACCATTATTAAAGAATGCAATTAAATTTTCAAATATAAAATATATACCGAATAAAATCAAATATTAGCCAAGGAAGGAAAATAAACGAAATTTGTATTTTTTTGGAAATATGAAATAACGAAAGTAAATAGTTTCTTATTTATTTAAATGATGCTTTCATATGAATTTATTGTACGAGGAATAAAACTCATTAAATAAACATAAATTTATTAAAACTGTATGTACAGAACATTTGTGTAGGAATTATATTTACTTTTATTTTGGAATAAGTAATTGATAAATTACTTAAATACAGTTGGTTTTCATATAGTTAGTTTTCATATATGTAGTTGGTTTTCATATAGTTGGTATGCACAATGTATATGTTTCAAGTTCTCTGTGGACCCAATATTAATTATAACATTATCTTTAATTTCTTTTCTTAAATTTTCCTCATTTAATTATTAACTTTTAGATATCAAACTTTATTATATTTGATTCAAGTTTTCTGAGTTTTCTGTAGACCCCACATAGTTTATAACATTATTTATAATTTGCTTTCCGAAATTTTCCTCATTTAAAGTTATATTTATTTAAAGATTAACAATTAAAGTACCTACTGGATATCTTTTAATTACAAATCAATTGTCTAGGCCTATATCTGGTACCTAAGGGTTTCTTGCCATTCTTTAGAAGGTAACAAAGAAACAAAAACCACTTTTGAAAAAACAATCATAGAATTTATGTTCCTTTAAAATTCTTACTTTTTGTACGTGAATTTAAAAATCACAAGTCAAATACAAAATTTTGGTAAACTCTTTATAATATTTTTCAAATATGATGATAATTTTTTAACGAATTGAATTATATGTTAAATATATTATGCTATGTTATGTTATAAAATATTAGACAGATAATCGATAAGCTTTAAGGTCAATAATTTTTTTTTTCTTTCTTTTAATCCATTAAAAATGTATGCAAACAAACTTTCAGACATGACGTAAATAGAATTTTTTTATTTAATTTTTTTCATGAACTTTAAGCATACAAATAATATAAGAGTATGTACTTGCATAATATAATTTTAAGTAAGTTAGAAATTACAATGCGCTTTAGTTTAAAAGGGAATTAAAAAGCAAAAAACAATGGAACTAGTTCTAAAGCTTAAGGTGGTCTATCAATCAGTAACAAATTAGAAAATTGGTGATTAATTTCCATAAAATGTCAAGATTAGGAACTTCTTTAATACTTTGATATTATGTCTATCAATATACTAATAGACCTAAACATAAGCGTTTCTGATTTATAAAAATTTAAAAATCAATTTACGTATTGATTGTTAATAATCATAGTTAATTTTTCTTATTTTAAGATATATTGTTTTATTTTATTAAACATAATAAATTTATACTAAAACCAATTTAAAATTAATTTTCTCCGTAAACAGACATTATGAATTATGAATTAATCATATCATAAAAAAAAACAGCTCCGGTATATTTATTTAACTTTATTATTACAAACTGACATTTGATATGTTACTGAATTACCATTTTTTTATATAAACATATATAATTGTATTTGTATGGTGAAAATGTCAAGTTAATTTTTATCCTTTTTTAAATACCTACATATTTAAAAAAAATTATTAAAGGATACCTCCATCTGTGCTTACACATTATAAATATAAATGTCATGAAACTTTATTAGCATAAAATTACAAATATATGTTAAGATCTCTAGAAAACCAGTGACCTTCTAGAATTTTTTATGATTAACGCCAATGTTTATTTTATAAGCATTATATCAATGCCAAAACCAATTATATGAGTAAAAACATTATACAATATACATACAAGATAAATGTAACTAAGGTTACTTCATTATTTTAATCATTTTTGAAAAAAAGAAAAACTTGCATTTGTTTTTCACTAAAGAAATTAATTAACTTCACCTTTGAAAAGATTATAAAAACATAAAAACTTAAAAAGCACTTTGTTTTGTAATAAGTAGGTATGATGTCTAAAAGTTGGGGTGGATTCCAGGAGAATATTTCGACGATAGATTTAAATTCGACGCAGAATTATTAATAGTTTCTAAATCCAGAACCCGCTGTCGATAAAACGTTTTTTGTGGGACCTACTAGACTTCAAAGTAAGAAATTGGGGCAAAACATTAAAGCCTATTTAAACAAATTTAAAAAAAAATTTTTAAGTTGATAAAAATATAAAAAATATGAATTTTAACTTAATATTTATCCCCGGGAATAAGCTTCCTTACTGAGATTTAAATGTTTAAGTTTGTTCATCATGTTTACGAGTACAACATAATTTTGTAGATATATATGTGTAAGTTTATCATAAAAATATTCTTGAAACCATGTCTCAAAAATGCTGATTAAAATTTATTTTTTTGTTCTGTAAATTTCTATAGCATTCAAATTTTTTCTTTGGCTTGGACCGTGAATTTTAGTGTCAATAAATGATAATAAATGATTAAATATGTGTGACTTAAAACCAATTTATTACTTTCCAGTCTATTCTTAAGTAAAAAAAATAAAAGTCTTACGAACAATATAAACTTTTCTTCTTTTTTTTATAAATCAAGGATTTATAATTTTCACTAAAATAAACACCATTAAATTAATTCACAAATACAACTTTGGCATTATAATAAAATGTTTTGCTTTAACATAATAAAATAAAATGATATATTATAGCAATGCTGTGTAATTTATATTTTATGAATGAAAAACATTGTAAATTGTATCTTAGAATTAAAATAAAATGAAGGATAATATGTCATTATGACATATTATGTAATAAGAATAATGTTTATTTAAAAAGCATAATTTCGCATAAAAATACTTGGGATATAAAAATCAAAATGACTTTTATTAACATAATGTATTGTATTATATAGTTTTTTTCTGTTGATGAAACTTTCTTTATTAAAAATTAATTCTAATTTATAATTCAAGGACGCACATTAGTGCCAAACCTTTATTACTCTCTTGTCTCGTCTATACATACAAAAAATGTAAAGTAAAATATTATTATTAAGATTAAGAAAGAAGTCGTCGTCTATATCTAAGATTGATGTTGTCTAATTGTATTTATGATAAATCACTCTTTTGAACTGACCTTATAAAATATAAAATAAACTACCCTCAAGGGCAGCTTACATGGATATTTTAAAATTTTTCCTCACTGAGAAGTTAGACAGTAAGACCGGGTCAGCAAAATTTTATTCATGAGCTTAGGTAAAGAAAATAAGAAGTCTACGAGGTTTTAAAAAATTTTAATAAGTTAACAAAATATCAGCAGAGCTGTAATTATATGAAAATTAAGGATAGTTTTACAAAAATTCACAAATTTATTTTCATTTTGAACATAATTAATTTTTGATGAAAAAATTATGAATTTTAAGTTTTTAAATCATAAAGATAAAACAAAGAATCTTAATTATATAAAAAATAAAATAATTTTTTAATTTCTTTTCATTAAAAATTCTTTAACTTCATACTTTTACAAAAAACTTAGATTATGTCCTTTTAAATTAAAATATTATTTTCAATTAAGTACTTTAAAACAATTTTCTCCATGTTTTATAACATGGGTGGCCAAACTTTCAACTACTAACTGCGACCTGGTTTTGAACTTTTTGGCGCCGACTACCTACACAAAAAAAAGAAATTTAAAACCAATAATATAGTTTAAATTGAAAATAAAAAGAGATTTTTCTAATATCAATTCAATATCAAGTTATTCTATTTGTATCATAGCTATTTATATCTATGAATAAATATATGCGCCAAATCGCCTTCTTTTAAACGAGAGCGATGTTTTGTTTTGATCTGTAGAAAAAAGGATTCGCAGAAAAGTTCTCAAATACGCCGAACAAATTACTTTGTGAAGAAGTTCGTGATTTCAAAAATATTCCGAATTACATAAAAGCTATGATATTCTTTTTTATATAAATATCTGGAAATCTTCAAACAAGCAGAGCATATTGACCATGTTCTAATTTCGACGCTGTATTTTCAAATTGCACTTTCAAGACCAAAAAATAAATCTATTTACGGCGGGCCGGGTACGATGTCTCGGACACTCATGCTTTATAATAACTAAAAATTAAGGATAATTATAAGTAATTAAGAAAATTGAATAGAAAAAATAACAAATTGAAAGTAACAAATGTTTGAATATTATATCGTTTTTACCATTATTATGAAAACATATTTAATTTATAGGTTTATTTGTTGTTTTTCCTTGAGGAAAACTATAGTGATTTTAAAATAATTATTAATATAATCACTTATGATTATTAAGTAATTAATTATAAGTAAATTATTTAATAATTTGCATAGGAATTTATTTAATAAAGTTTTGATTTCATCTGAATTCTTGTTTCTTACATTATATCGAAAAAGAAAATTAATTTATGATTAATTATTATATGTTATAAACAAAATTGAATAGAAATACCAAAGTAAACATACCGTATATTATATGATATATAATTAAAGACAGATTATTCTATGTTACAAATTAATGAAATTAAATTCAATTATACACTGAAAAAACAGATAACTGCGGCAGCTATATTTTCTGTATATTCTTTGCTATATTCGTCTGCTCAGAAATAAAACAACATATGATATTTATACGTCATTATTAGATAATAGCACCATTCGATTCCTCGTACTCGATTTTACAACTATTTTGCAATATTCTTAATGTTGATTAAAATGTGTTTTTTTGATGAAAATTTTACGTTACTTGATATTTTTGCATACGTTTTTTAAAATTTTGAAATCTTTAAACTCAAATTACTTGAAACTATACTTTTCATTATACATTGTTTCATTTCTCAGCAGACGATATATGTTATAGTTCAAGGAAAAATAGATAATAGCAAGGAAAAATAGATATAACAGTTTTGTCAAAAAAGTTTCAGAAACTCATATTATATACAAAAATATTTTAATGCGTTGTGATCGGTATGTTGTATTTAGTACTATAGAATTTAGATCACTAAATGAAATATTATATGCGTCAATACACATGCAATCATTTAGATGCATCTGCGTGAATAATTAAATCATTTAGATGCATCAGTGTCAATAACGAAATCATTTAGATGCATCAGCGTAAATAATGAAATCATTTAGTTAGATGATTCGTATTGAATATTACGTAATACCTAAACAAACATCTCTTACAATACTTCAATACAGGCAAATACAAAAAAAAAGAAAAAAAAAATGAGAACTCTGTAATAGTATTCATAAATAATATCACTCACACTCACAATATTTCAATACAGAATAATAACAAAAAAAAAATTTAAAAAAAAATTTCTTCACACATGTATTGCTAAATAAAAATGAGCACTCTCAATACCAGAGTTCATTAAATTATCTTCAAAAGAAAAAGCAAGGAGAAGATAACGATAATATATTCCCCTTATTTTCTTTTATCTCTAAGAGAAAGAGAAATTAAAATAAAATTTAAATAAAGGAGAAGATAAAATAAGAAAAATAAACAAAGTAAAGGGAAGATAATTTATTTTTTTCAAGCAATATTTCTTACCCCTTCTACCTCTTCTTCCACAACTTCGTATTTGAATATAAAAATAATACACAAACTTATTTTTTTCTCTTTTGTATTTTCTTCTTTATATTTGGTTCTCAAAAGAGAAGGGAAATTTTTTGTTTTATTTTGTCTTGTTCTTTTATTTTTTATTTTAAATCATCTCTAAATTCCCTGCAACTACCTCTCCCATACACATTAAAGCAGTATATAAGATATGTTAACAAAATTTGTTATAACAACTCGTTGTGTATACACACAAACACATAGCCACTTGTCAATATTATATCACTCGACCTTCGGTCTCGTGATATAATTTTGACTCGTGTCTATATGTTTTTGTGTATACACAACTCGTAACTAATAACAAATTTAGTTAACATTTATTATAATCTACTATTATGTTATTTATTTTAAGCTATATTATATATATTTGGGCGAGTTATTGTGTATTATAATAAATGCATGATTGTGAATAAATATTTGACAGTTGGAAAATACAGATATATAATTAATATCCATCAATCATAACATAATGTCATATGTAAACATGCATAGGTCATCATACATTTAAAAAAAAAAAAATTTAATACTGAAATGTCGTAAATGTGAAACATAAGGCTTTTTGATCGAAGAATATAAAAAAGGTTTTGGTCTGCAATGAAAGTTATAACAATATAAGTTTGAATTTTTATTAAATTTACACTTTAATACACTAAAAAACAGATAGCTATATTTTCTGTATATTTTATCTATGTGTATAGTTGAAATCGAACTAGTGAATGACGTTATCAAAATTACTTTTTTATATAAATCTGTTCATATAATTATTATATTTGTCATAAAAATATCAGAAACTCATATTGTACATATAAAAATAATATTTTTTTATTATTTATTTGTCGCTACAAAAAAAAATAAAAATTATAATTTTCGATTAGCAAATTTTGCTACAATTAATTCGCTTTATATTTTGGGACGTGTTATTATGTATCTAATAATAAGTGCAAGATTTTTTGCACGTATTACCAGGCTAATTTTCCAACGAGTTTTTCTTTCATTGTACATTTGTAGTTTTTGTAAATTTTGTATCGTAGCTCACATATATGATTAACAAATTTTTTTTTTTCAATAAATTTAAGGAACTATTACTTAAAAGTATTGATAGTCACCCATTATATGAAACTATTCCTAATCTCAATAGATATATGTTAATCTTTTTTTTACTGTCTTTCTTAATTTTTTTGCCCTAATTTGCCAAACTAAACTGATTATGAATGTCTGTTTCAACTATTAATATAACGAACAAATATTTACCTTGCCGTCTCAATATTAAATGAAAAATTAATTTAGAAGAAAGTTAGTTACGTTAAATTGGAAATAAACTTTAGTTAGGTCAACTAATAATGCTATTGTGCGGAAGGTGTAAAACGGAAGATAATTATTATTTCCTTTACAAACAAAATATTAAAATTCCATTATATTTTTTTGTTTATTTTTCATTCATAAATAATATTATTTTTATAATTTTTGTTTTTTTTTTTATTTACAACACCTTCAAGTTTTGAATATTATCAAAAATCCTAAATAATATTATTATTTGCATTAAATTAAATATTAATCATATTTTCGGTTATTAATTTTTCATAAAGTAAAAGTTATCAAACCTTAAAAAAAAAGTTAAATGTATTTTCCAAAATTGAAAGCAATAAAAATAATATTTTTATAAAATGATTTTCTTTAAGTTTTCCTTTTCATTGTTAAAGTAAAATTATAAAAGATATGATAAACTTATATCAATTTCTAATATAGTTTTTTTTTTTGTTTTTTAAAGGACAATGAAGACAATCTATAAAACTTTTCCAATTCCAAGAATATTATATATGTAACTGTTGAAAAAGAAGAATTATTGGTATAGAAAAAGGTATAATAAAAAAAAAAGGAAAATTGCTTTCATGTTTCCAACTATAGGTTATGTATGTGTTGTATATATATGATTTAAAATTTGATAACTTATTAATTTATTGTATACTTAGCTTATGTGTATACACAACATAGTTTAAAAAAGATAAGAGAAACCATTTTAAGATATTGCGGTTCAATTATATTCAACAAATAGACCGTATATTAATGTTAAAACTAAATTTTTGTTATTCCCTCTATGATTAATTTGCCATATATAGATCGTATCGTAATTTCTTTCAAAAAATAGATCGTATCATAATTTAAAGTGCCTTGGTGCCAATATTTTTTTTTGTGATTGAAGATTAAAATATTCATTATTTCTGTAGTTTTACATACTACAACTTAATTTACAACAACTTCAGAAGTAAAAAATGTCCTAAAATATGAAAAAAAATAAAATAAAATAGTATCATGATCATCTTTTATACTAAAAATTAAATAAGAAATAAACATGATGTTTAATTAAAAACGTTGTAAGTAAAATAATTATTCTAGAGATAACTCAGCACAAAATTTTTAATGTTAAGATTTATGTGAAATTTTTGTAGTAGAAAAAAAATATATAACATTATTAAAACAGACAACGTCTAGGTTTTGCCTAAAAATGTATACAAACGAAAGAAAATTAACGGCCCACATTTCAAGGAAACTAAACACACTTTTTTCTACAGGATTTTTTTACTACTTTGATAATTTAAATAACAAATATTGTTATAATAAAAGCATTAGATTTACAAACATTAATTGAATCTGTCAGATACATTATTCAGATTTCATTACAATAAAATATTAGTACATAAACTCTTCCAATAACATTTTTTGATTCAACTACTTCCATAGTCAAAACAAAAAAAGTTTAAAAATTTCTATTTGGCTGTTGTATGTTAGGCTTGGATTCAAAAAAATAGCTCAAATTTATTTGTATTTGTAATAATAAAAATTACATAAATTGTATATTAACATAATGTAGTACATACTTGATTTGAATCAATAAAAATATAGAACTATACTTTTATTTCATTAATAAATTTTATGACATTACAGATATAATCACAAGAATATTCACCTTAAAGGGCATACTAAATTTTTTGTATTAACAAAAAAACATCTAATATAATAAAAGGTGAACTCACCTCTTAAACGACCTTGATAGTGTTGGCACTTTCCTCTATTTATTTTTTTAAACGTAAATAATAAATAAAATAACCGAATGACTATGCAACACTGAATGCAAGGCGTACTTTGATAAAAGCTTTAAAATGTAAACAAAAAAAAATCAAGGCGTACTTTATCAATAAAAAAATAAAAGCATTCTTTTCGAAATGACAAAAATCAACGCATAGTTACTAGGCTAGGCCTGCACTATTTTTTCTGTGCAGGCTTTTTTCTAGTATAAAAATAAAAATCAATGATAATAATTTCTACACATGTAAAGGTTACATGTTAAAGACAGGAAAATTTTCCAAAAAAAAAAAATAATGAAAATTTCGTATCAAATTTTCTTTCTTTTTCTTTGTTTTGCTTTTTGTTTTAAGGTAACAAATATTTATAACTTGACGTAGTAAATAACTTTTCCTGTGGGTCAATAAAACTTTTATTTACCTTTTAATATAAGATAAGATTATTATTTACATTATTTTTGTTAAGGTAAATTATTAAAAAAATACAAGATTTTTAATAAGATAGAATTCTAATAAATTTCATTTTATAAATATTTAATCATTTATTTCTTTTTTTCTGTTTTTATTTTTGCTACATGAAATTTATTTTTATTTCTATATATAGTGTGTTGTACATATGGAGAAAGAACCAACAATCAATCAAGGTTATTTTATTCAGTTTTGAGAGTGCGTCAAATACACAAGTTTCATATTTAACTAATAAATGGATATACACTTCATTATTAATGTGCACATCAGATAAATTGTGAAATGAAAATGCTGATAATAATGATGATGAAATTTAAATCAGAAGCATTCATGATATGAATATCTAATTTAAAAACAGTTGCAGTTAAAAACTTTAATTTTAATATCATTGATATTCATGTGAAAAGTATAAATATGACGTACAACATATATATGTAATATAAAATTAAAAAGAATTCTAGGAAGTACTTGAAAATTATTCATTTTTCTAAAGAATATTTTGATTGTTTGAAGATTTGTGAAATATTAGTAATATGGTGCTAAAGTTTTTGGCGTACGGAGTCTTCTTAGAACATTAATGTTTGTAATATATTGGCTAGTCCGAGACTCAAGTGAATTCACATGTGTTTCAATCATATACGTTTAGCAAACTTAAAAATTTTGAGTAATATTTTAATAAAAGCTAAAAAAACTCAAGTCGGCAGATTACAGAAATAAATTAGATTTATCGACTAAATAATTCGTTATTGACACCACAATTGAATATAAATAATTATATTACATATGTATATAGAAACTCATTTCTATATGTTTGCACCTTAATTTTTAATATTTTTATTCTATAGGTTTAGTAGATATACCATAAAAATAGTTTCCAGAATATATCTGGATTGCGAAAAAAATGGTTTTTATTCATTTCTGTTTTCGTTAACTTTTCTTCAACTAACGAATTTTATTTTCATTTTCATATAAATACAAGTATTTTCTTTCTAAACCACAACTATGATATAATAATATATATAAGTATAAGTATAGTACATAGGCAGGCACACAATATAATCTATGCAATTATGTATATATGACATCAATTATTTTCATTATTCATTTTATATATGATCAAATATTTAATTTATGACATTCTATGAGAAAATATGAATAGCATCACGAAAAAAAAAACTTTTTCATTAATTTCTTAAACTTTTCCTTAACTTCAGAAAAGTTTAAAAGTATATTATACGTATATTTGTACGGAAATTGTTCTACATATACAGTTCATTCAAGTAAGTAATTATGTTTTCGTATACATATCACATGCATTACGTCATATTCATTATAGTTTATAATTGTTTGTGCTCTCATCAAAGTCTAGTTGTGTGTGTTGGCTTTAAAAAATAAAGAATTTTGTTTTCGGATTCTTTTACAAAAAAAAAAAAATAATATTAAAAATAATAACTTGCAAAACTATAAAAATTTATTTTTATATGTATACCTAAAAGTTATGGTTTTTTTAGAAGATTTTATTTAAAAATAAAACACAAACTCTGTCCGTTTCTCATCAAATTTTGCAACTGATATCAGTGATGCCAGACGTAGGGAATATTTCCTACGTGTAGGGAAATTATGTCATAAAAACACACTGTAGAGAAAAAAGGACAGATTTTTCAAATGTTAAAAAATGTAGGGATTTTTTCATCATGTTGGTTAGCTAATATTTTATTTCTTAAATTCATTGCAAATATTAATAATTACAAACGCAATATTTATTTTTTTATATAATTAATACTATAAAGTATATATCGTCTGCTCAGAAATGAAACGATGTATAATGAAAAGTATAGTTTCGAGTAATTGAGTTTAAATATTTGAAAATAAAAAAAAATGTATGGAAAAATATCAAGTAACGTAAAATTTTCATCTAAAAAACACATTTTAATCAACATTAAAATATTGCAAAATAGTTGTACTTATAAAATCAAGCACAAGGAATGGAATGGTGCTATTATCTAATAATGACGTATAAATATCATACGTTGTTTCATTTCTGAGCAGACGATATGTTCCTATCTTTTTTAATGAATTTATTTTTTGTTTAGTAAAATTTAGTATTAATTAATTATAATTATAAAATTAATAATAATGATTATTTTTTTTATACAATTAATGCTAAATCTAAATGTTACTGAAAATGAATTTGTAATTTTTTGATATATAAAAATAAAAAAGATCTCATTAAAAAACATGAAAAAACAATTTTTTATTTAAAAAATTTGAAAAAAAAAAAACTAAATATCAGTATTTTTATAAAAAAAAATGTAGGGTGAAATGTAGGGAAAACTATCTATATAACATAGGGAAAAATAGGGAAATTTTTGCTGTAGGTATTTTTAAATTTTCAATCTGGCATCACTGACTGATATTTGACCCACTTCCCACGAACCGATTTAGCTAAAATTTAGTAAAGACCCTTATGTTCGATGACAATAAAATATTCAATCAATCGTAACTTTAATAGTAACGCAGTAGGTAACTAATTTTTTTTAAAACTACATTATCGAAAAAATAAAATTTGTGAAAACTATACATCCGCGTAAAATTTCAGAACAATTGGTTTGGAGGAAATGTGTTAAAAAATAGTTGCACATTCACTATATGTATAAGTATTCCTATATGTTTGTACAGCGCATTATAGGAACATAAAATAAAAAAATATTATGACTGATTGATTGGATTTCATGATCTGAAACATAATTTAGTATTAAACTCAGCATAATTTTCGAATCCACGAATGTAATTTTATTACGTTAGAAAATTTGTTTACATGCATAAATATTTAACTAAAAATCAAAATATTGGGGCTATTAAAGGAAAATTAATAACAACATTTAAATACGAACATTTTAGACAAGTGTTGGAGGTTGAGAAATCTGGCGCTGATGAGTTCTTATCTCGGTCTCAATGGACGAAACACTTTCAGTTGAAGATAAAATAAAAATTTTCAAACTAGTATCAAAATAATTAAAGTAAAAGACCAATATTTATGAGAACCCCACAATTTTGATTTTTAGTTAAATATTTATACATCTCAACAAATTTACTAATATTAAAAAGTTATTTTACTTGGACTCGCAATAAAATCTTTAGTACGTATTATCGTATCGCAATCTGGGCATTCCCGACCCGTTACAACAACCTGATATTGTCATAAATTTGAATTCAACGCAGATTTTCCCTGTTCTCATTTTTCCCATTTTTCAACATTGTGTAAGAGGTTTAAGAGGTTTTGTGTAATAAAATATATTTTAAATATATTTTTTCTAACTTTATTAAAAAAAAAAATTTAATATTTTTGTTTTAAATAAATTATTCATAGTTAATTTACTTCCAGGAATATTTTATTATCAAAATATTACAAAAGAAACTACCTAACTATGAAAACCATTATTATGTTTGGTTGCCATAAAATCAATATAAATATTAAATATGCAAATTTACAAAATCAATTTCATATTGCAAAAAAACAAGAACAATAAATATAAATATAAAATCTTTATTCTTTAAATTGCATATTCAAAAATGCATCTGCAATTTATATTTGAATTTATACAAAAGTAAATTCGAAGTTTATGTAAATTTTATTCTTTTTAATTAACGCAAAACAAAAGTTTTCATATTATATATAAACTTAAACAGGATGTTTATGTTATAATTTAAAATATCAAATATTTCAAATTTAAATAAAACTACAATAATAATAATTTTTTTTTTTTTCGGTTTCAAAGGTGAAAATGTCCTAATGTCAAATTGGGATACAAAGATACTGTTAAATAAAATTAAATAATATTTATTGATTTTTCTTTTCCTTTTTCTATTTTACAAAATATAACAATAATAAAAAAAAAATAAATTCGATTTTATATCACGTTCAATATCTATAACATTTTTAAATTTTGTTTTCCCTGAAAAAAAAAAAAAATCTTTTTTTTTATTTAAGCACTTTTTTGAATATTTTTAAAATTTATCATAATATTTTTTTTTCTCATCGCCAAAATAAAAAAAATATTTATGAAACATTGTATATTTTGTTATGCTGTTGAAATTGAAATCATGATAAAGAGATTTTCTTTACAATGTGAAGCATATTATTAATCTTAATGTGTGAACGCTTCTTTGTTTTATTTTCTCTAAGTAAATGTGTACCTCCACACTAGTCAAAGAAAATATTTGGGCACAGAATTTAACTTTACAATATTTCTTTAATATATTTTTTTTTATGGTTTATTGAATTTTATCCCCAGTATTGATCACTAGATTAACTAACAGCCTTACAACTTGTATAAGTAACAAGGCTTTAGCAAAACAGAAAATGTTCATTTTATGATTTTCTTTGTATAAAGATCCTTGTATTTCACACTGTATTATTAACTGAATCCAAGTAATATTTTATTTAAAAAAAACATACTGATGTCGCAATTATAATTTTTTGATTTGTTCTGTTCATATAGAATTTGAAAAAATCAAAAATATCTATATAATGACGGCCAATTATTTTCTTTTTCTAGTGTATTTATGTATCCTAATTGTTTTTAAGGTAAAAAATGTATATTATGCAAATTTTCCTTCTTTTTTTTCTCCAGGTATTATTTCAGATTTACTAAATTTTTTGCTTTGAAACTAAATTTTGACCTACATATGAGAATAATTTTAAAGTATCTCAAACGATTGATTATTTAAAGTTAAAAAAACAAAATTGATGAGAAGGTTTTTATCGAAACTGAAGAAGAAAGAAAATCCTTTTTATTTTTTTTAAACTTCCTGAAAATTTTTTACCAATAGAACTTCGAACAATGATGTGAATGATTTGACAATCTCATATCTCTGTTAGTGTGTAAAAAACTCTAGATAACATTTATTTTTTTTATATATAGAGTGAAATACTTTTAATTTATTTTCGGCTACTTGTGAGTGATTCCATTTAGAAGTTATCTTATTTTATGCATGACTTTGATGTAAATAACTACGTACATAAGACCCTAAAATATTTCTGTCATCTAAAAATGTTCTATAAATTGTAATGAATACTGTACAAATAACATAAAAGAGCTAGAAGTAAATGTTTTTTATTAACAACCCAAATTATTTATTATTATATTTATTAGCGAATCTTCCACATAGTGGAAAAACTTTAATATATTCTTCAAATGTATTTTCGCACTTGTTGCATATTGAAATAGATATAAAAAACATTAACTCTCTTTTCGTTTTATTTTAACAATATAATCTTTGCAAATAAAAATTAAATGAATATTCTTGAAATGACAATAAACTTTTAATTTATTTGAATTTTTTTTTTAATTTTCTGTTTTTAACAAATTGAGATTTTTAAAAACAAACGATTTGAATAAAATTCAACAATATTTCATTCTAATTAAGTATAAAAAATATTATACATTTATAAGAAAAAACATAAACAAGAAAACGTCTAGACCAAAATGCCCAATCTCTGAAAAATGATTTTTCAAGAGAAAAAAAACCTTCTTTGAGAAAAAAAAATTAACTGGGAAAACGAAAATGAAGTTTTTAATACGTAAACCAAATTCTTTGCCCAAAGCAAAACTTAATACACAGTGAAAATAGAATATTTGCACAGTTATAATTCGAAATTTTAAGCCAGAGTTTTTAATATTTTGTCACTGTTACCATTCATAATATATATCACGACAGAATTCATAATTGTGGTTTTAAAAAAAAAGTTAACTAAATTAGAACTAAAAAATTTGTACCATTTAAATATATATAATAATAATTTTGAATTTATTATGATAATTTATTATGAAATTTTAATTAAATCTTAGCTTAGACTAAATTGTTTGTATTATTTTTAATCTTTGCCGGCATAAAAAGTTTACATATAGTTATTTTCTTTAGAATAACACCAATTTCTTTCATGTTTTGGTAAACTGTATGTGCTGATGCTGACTATTACAAACCCAATAATTTTCTCTAAATCCCATAGGCGCCCCCAAAGTCAAAATGTACTAACTTGTCAAAAAGAGAGAGAAAAAAAAAATTGATGATTTTATTACAATATTAAAACAGAAAAATAAACAATCTTAAATATATGTAATTAAATTTCTAACAGAAATTGTTTTAACTTCAAAACTTTTTTTTTTTTTTGGAATTTTCAACAAAACATTATTATCATCAAAAAAATAAAATAAATTATCATGTTTTTATTTTTCAGCCCCAAAACTTCTTTAAAGTATAGAATCTTTACTACCAATTACATAAAATAAATTTTAATAAGAATTTAATTATACCTAAAAAAATTAGATTTATGTCTATACATATATTTATACATATTTAAATTCATGTACGAATACTTGTATAATTATATACTTCACCTGTTTAAGTACACATAATTCTTGGGAAAATTTAAAATAAATTATATTATTTTAAGTATATAAATTATTTTAAAGGGAATTAACAATATAATTTAAAGAGAAGAAAATAAAAAATAAAAATTAGAAAATAAGATGTGTCGCTGTTTAAACAGATGTAAAATTTTTGTCTAATTCCCACATATATTAAATTTCCTTATTTCTTTATTCTTTTCATTTCTGCAAAAACAAAAAAGAAAGTAAAAATATTCCAGACTGAAACAAAAAAATTTAAAAATAAAAATTGGATGAAATTTATTTGATTTTTTCTCATAAAATAAAATTTGAAATAAAATTTAAGATCTCTTTAATGTTTAAAGCACCATAGTCGATACGCTATGTTCATAGGTATAAACGTAATGTATCATAAAAGAAGCGCAATTATTTATAAATCATGTAGAATTAAATGGGAAATAAATATAAGGTCAGTATAATTTAAAAAACTTAAATTTGACCGAAAAGAAAAATAAACATATTAAAATTTGGGATCAAAATTAATCAATTTTAAAATAAATTTATTTGTTTTCAATTCAAAAGAATTCTACACCTAAAATTTTTATTCTACTAATTTAAAAGAATTTAAATAGCACAACTTTATAATTACGGTCATTTTGATATCTTTATTAATTTTTATCACATTGACTGTTCATTTTGTACTTTTTTCAATATGCCTGGGCAGTAATGAATAATTTTCTATTCATTACTTTGTCGATTAAATATATATCATATGTATATAGTTTCTAAATGGTTGCATTAACCATTATTCTAATTCATTAATGAAATAAAATTCTGAGAAAAAAGTTAATATGGTTTTTCCAGAAAAAAGATAATTGGAAAATTATAAATGCATATTATTAATTTACAAAAATAATTCAACCGAAAATTTAGCAGAAAAACTACTATACACAATATATATATGTAGTTTATTATGCTTATTTTCTTAGGTTTTTCACATGAATAGCATTATATGTTTCAAAAATGAAAATATGTTCACACATAACAACAAAAAAAATTAATGGAAAATAAAATAGAATGAATTCTTGGAAATTTTAGATTGAAATTTAAGTTTAATATATTTCCTTTAGGTATTATAAATAGAAACTTATAAATTTACTCAGAAATGTAATCGAAGTTATTAAAATTTGTATTCCAAGCTTAAAATTAAAAATTCACATTACTCAGAATATTATAGTTAGGTTTTTTAAAAATTACTTTGAATAAAATAATTATTTCATTAAAATGGTTCGCAGGAGTGGAAAGCTTATCATAATGGGTTTGTTCAAATAGCTGATCAAAATCATGTTATGTGTGGACGGGTGTGTGAGTAAATATTCGTGAAATTCGTGAAACGAATATTGAAATCTTGATAACCTTGAGAAACGAATAAATTTTTAAGTGGCCTAACTAAAGAACTATTGGAGAAAGATTTCATTTTATTATGGAATGTCTTGCGCATAATTTATGTTTCAAATATTGAAATGCAGCCAACCTTTGCTATTTATAAGTAGGTAGGTATGTTTTTTACAAAAAAGTGAAATCTAGGATATAAAAAGCTTATGTAGTTACGAGTTAGAAACATAAACTTTTTGATGGATATTTAAGATTGTGAGATGTGGTTAAAATTAAAAACAAAAAAAAAAATAATCATAATCATGAATTAATATATGTAGTTTCTTTTTCTTTAACTATTTTTTATGGATATAGTATTTAAAAATATGAACCAATTTATATAATAACTTTACTTTTATTTTTTTAAATTCGACAATCTACAATCAATACAATTTTATTTTATTGCATATAACTTATGTAAATTACTATTAGTTTTTTTATTCTTGTCTCTCTGAAGATGTCTTTGATCAATTTGTCGTACCCATGGGCCTGTACTTATATTTCTGAGTAGAGCATAATATAAAAATCCATTATAGATAAGGTATAGACATGGAAATTATCAAAGATTGACTAGTTATTGTAGTTTGTAGTACTTTACAGCCATAGAATTGAAAATCTAGTAGCTAATTTTATTTTAATTAGAATTTTTCAGGCTATTAAAAATCTATGAAAATATTTTTATTTTGTGTATATTAGTAAATACAAGTATATAATTATATAACTAAAATATAATAATGAATGTAATGTAATTAAATAAAAAAAATTATTTGTCAGAAATGTCTGTAAATGGTGTTATTTTATATACATACATTATAATATATCATTATAAGAATAAATAATATGTTATATCATTGATTATAAAAATAAATAATAAAATTTTCATTATACATTTATATGGAAAATAAAGTTATGGATTAATAATATACTTTCATATTTACACATTCGTATTTAAACATTTATTGCTCTGATTATTGATCATTATTATAATAACTTTATTAATGAAAAACAAATAAATATAAATAATGTAAATATAATGTAAATAGAACTTCTATACTGCGACAGATAAAATTAGCTGAATATATTTACTTGTATTATAATGTATTCACTATGTGGAGGAGTTGGAAGTGAATTCTGTGTTGCAAAATTCTGTTAAGCTTTTTCATATTCAAGTAAAATATGAAATATTTTTATTTGACACATTTATTTACTGTATGATTTTAAATTTCAACCGTAGTTTTTTTTATCTGATATTGAAATAAAGGAAAAGCTGAAACGTATTAAAAAGCTGAATAAGGTTGTGATGACTTGCATCAGAATAAGTAATAAAAGATACAATTATACAATTAAACAACAGCCAGTCGATGGGTTTGGCTGAGTTATTGGAAACATTATACTGTAATAGGACTAAGAGTAAATGTATAGGTTTTGATTTAAATCTAGGTTGTTACAAAGCCCTTTTTATAATCAGAAAATTTAAATTAAATTAATATGAGTTATTAAGTTAATTTATTAACTTTGATTTTTCAGCGGATTTCAATTATGAAATGTGAATCACACATCTTCAAGCTTATTTTAATCTTCTTTAGGAATACAGAATAAAGATACAGACAGAATCTTTTTAATAGCATTGAAAAAGATTCTTTACTTATAAAAAAGGAAAGAAAACGATGAATTTATTTTGATAACACACAACGAATTTATTAATTAATACTAATTAAATTCCCTCCCCCTCATGCAACTTTAAAACTTCTTTCTTCTTACACAGTAATACCATGTGTAGGTACACTAATTTCTTTCGACTGATAAACCAAATAGACAAATAGTTTTATATAACTTTTAATATTAAATTTTTTTTTGTAAAAATTATTCTTCTAGAATTATAAAATACAAAAAAAAGAAAAAAAAAATCCTTTAAAGCTAACACTTAATTTTTTCCAAACAGATTGACAATTGGAATATTTTCTTTATCATGATTAAGAAACCCTTTTCATTATTTCAATAAAGAAAAAGAAAACGGTTTTATTCTGTATAATTTAACATGAAGTGTTTTTACTTGTTTACACCTCTGTCATTTGTAAAAGGATTTATTAGTTCTTTTATTTTTACTTATGAATTATTAAAACGTCATATCAAAATAAAAATAAAAAGGTTCGACGAGCAATCATTATATAGTTAAGCTAAAAAGTTTTATTTATGTGGCTATTAAAACGTAAAAGATTTTAAGGAAAAAATGAAATAGAATTACATAATCAGAAAGTTAAAAAGTTTTTCTTCATTAAGTATTTTTTTGTCGCAACACCTTTGTACACAAATAGGTTATATGAGTTTCTCTTGTAGAAATAAACGCTTACATTCATATTTTTGGTACCTCTGATGCATATATTTTTAATCAAAGCTAAATATATTTATTACGCGAAAATAGTTTCGTTTCATTAGGTTTCAGAAAATATCTTTTTAGTCCATAACCAAATAATTGAATCTTCTTGCCAAGTGCCACATAGTCACCTGTTCCAAACAAAATGGAACTCTCCCAATATTATTAAAAAATTATATACAACAAGAACTGTAATTAATTTACTTTTTTAAGAAACAATACCTTATATAAATGATAATTATAATGATATTATAATAAATTTTCTGAATAAATATTAATTTAAAATTGAAATTCATGATCATTTACTTAAGTTCAGTACGATTTGTATATTGATTTTATACAACACAATTCCAGGTATCGACATTTTCCATATTGAGTACATTATTTAAGTTTGTTGAAAACAATGCAATAATAATTAGTTTTAAAATTTTATTTTGTCATTTAAATTGAATAAAAAGAAAACCTTATGAAAAGAATTTAATTGTGGAAAACCCATTAATATTAATTTAAAAAAAAAAATTGGTTTTACCTTAACATGGAAAACAAAATTCGTAATTGAGAAAATTTATAACTATATATCTATGTATCTTAAATATATAACATTCACTTTTACAATTTATTATATTATTCCATTAATAAAAATATTAATTTATATTTTTTGAATTTTTTTTTTTCATATTTTTAAAGGTATTTTTTTCCGACTTTCCTGAAAAATGAAAGAAAAAAAGAATAAAAATAAAAATAAATAAATTATCCATTTTTTATTCTCAATGTGTTTTTTATAGGTTTTATGTTTTTACATATATTTTTCTCTGGATCAGAAATCAAATTTCTCGAAAAATTACAATTTCGTGTAATTTCCTGAAAATTTGTTTCACATTAATTTTTAATTTTTTTCTTTTTTTTGAAATAATAATGTACCTACAAAAAAAAACTTAAAAATAAAATTTCCATTCCCAATTTTCAATTCATGAGTTTCTTTTTAAAAAATTGATGAAGGATGAAAATTTATTTGTAGACTTTAAAAATATTTTATATGTTCATTCTCGGAAATTATTATATTTTTAGATCCCTATAACTTACAAATTTACGGACAACTTAATTAATTATTTTTTTTCTGGATGCTTTCAGGGATTTCCTCGATTTGTTTGCTATTTTTGTGAGTTTTTTTTAAACTTTCTTAGAAATATTAATTAAATGTGCATATTATATAGAAGAGTATATATAATATGAATATGGCAAAAATATTGTGTTTTTAGAGCAATTATACAATTTGTTAGAAATCCGTAAGTGTACATCCGTATAGTATTATATTGTATATTCAAACTTTATATGAGATTTAGAATCAATTTAAAGTACATAATTGATAAGATTTAATTAATTTAGAACAGTATTAATTTAGAATAGTATAAGCAGTGTTGAAATTCAAAACATTTAACGATCGATTCGCATCTCTAAAAAAAATTAAAATTATTTTTTTATGGTTTCGAATCCTCACGAAAGCAATTTTTATGTTTTTATCCAAATCCTTTTTTTTTATTTTTCTCCCCATCTATCTTTAGCTTGATGTTTCAAAACATTCCGAAAGTATATTTTTTTGTTCCGCTTCTTCTTCCACAGTATACCCTCCTATACCTAGGGAAAATAGATTTTTGAGATAAAAAACTAAGAAAAACATTTATCAAATTTTCTCGAATTTCTTTTATATCAAATACTAGTTGAAATACCCGGCTTCGCACGGTAGTCCCGAACTTATATTAATATCAAAACACTTTAATCCAAATTTTGTGCTCTAAAAAAACATTTCAAAATTTGTTAAATAGCCACTTCCCCGGTGCCTTAACACATCCAATCTTCTAAATAGTCGATTCGGGTCCAACGCTAGAATATTTTTCCGGAATATAACTAAATTTCAAAACCAGCTTCTAAAATAGCCTCCGGTCGGGACCTCGGATCAAAATTTCTAGTACCCTATAGCCATCTAGGGTCTCTAGGCTCCTTATTTTCAAAATTTCGAAATTTCGAAATTTGTTGTATAAACCCCCCCCCCCCCAATTGAGCCCTGGGACAACGGTTGGACGCCTTTCAACATCTAGTTTTTAAATAGGGTTTTCGGGTTCAACGCTACTATACTTTATGGAATATACCTAAATTTCGAAACCGGCTTCTAAGGTATACCCCTGCCGGGGCCTCGGATCAAAATTTCTAGTACCCTATAACGATCTCGGGCCCCAATGATACTTAAGTTCAAAATTTCAGCCAAATCGGTCCAACGGTTTAGGAGTGATTGAGGACAGAGGACAGAGAAACAGAGAAACAGAGAAACAGAGAATTTTCATTTTTATATATTAGATAAATTCATGTGTCATCAAATAAATAATTTTAAAAACTAAGATTCCAAATCCAATACAGAAAATGGTAGTTAGTTCGAGCTAACTTTTGATAATTTTTAATAATAAAGAACCGGGTGAATCCCACTACTGATTCTAAGTGAAATAAAAAGAAATTTTCACATAATTTGAATATCGGCGAGAGTTAAAGCAATAATTAGCCAGTCCTCGAAATTAAACATGCCTATAATGACGAGAGGGCATTAAAGCAATTGATTAGAAAAATAAATATATTATTGTCGAATTCTAGCCGGATTGCCAACATGCCACCTGGGCCAACATGTCAAGACATATATTTTATGTAAAAAAATTTAAAATTAATCATCATTTTATTATAATTAATGTATTTTATAATTGAAATCAATCATTTAAATTGAAAAATATATATTGTTAATTCAAAATACCTTAAATATCGAAAATATCTTGTTAACCTAATTTAATTTCCAACATTGTATAGCAGAAAACTAACATTATGCAATATTTTATGAATTAAATAGAAAAATTTCCCAGAAACGCTATAAAGTGCAGAAAATTTCAAGTTTATTAAAAAAAAAAAGAAATATAATATTTTTCTCCAAAATAATTTTATTTAAGTTTTTCTTAAAATCCTTTTAATGTACTGATATTGAAAATACCAAAAAAAAAAAAATTTTAATAGTTTACAAGTAGGTATACACTATGCAGTAAAGTAAAATAATTGAAAATTTTTAATAAAATTCAAGTTTTCTTTCTACCAAGGTTTTTCAAATTACAACCATAAACCCCAGAAGTTAAATAGGAAGGAAATATTATATATTACAATAATGTTCTAAGTATTTAGTGTACACTATATTATGTATATTAAATAATAACATTTGTACCAAATTACAACTATAGTATAATTATTATTCATGTATCCATAAATATATAATAATATTCAAATATATATAAATATATATATATGTATATGTGTTTTGTGTACAGTACTATAAAGAGAAAGATATATTTTACACTAAAAATTTTCAATCAACTCTCAAAAATATATATTTTATTTTTCAAAATAACAAGAACAGGTATAAATGTACATTATATATACCTATATACATATTTCGTTACATATATATGAGGGTGCAGGAAGAATTTCAAATTTGTAAAATATATTGAGAATTATCTGGTCGAAAAATACAAAAATAGTGTAGGCAAATAGTAAGAGAGATATTCGACCTATGAAAGAAAATTATATTTTTATTAATTATTACAATTATAATTTGACTGCATTACAATAACTATTGTTTAATCTTAAATTTTGCTCACTTTTCGATTAATTTTTACACCATATCGCCTATATTAGATAAATTCTTGATAATGTAGTTATATAGTATCGTCATATTTATGTTAATTTTTTTTTTTTTTAATTTTCACTCCATTCTAATTTTATATACAATTACATGATACATACACATACCAGTATATATACAATAAGTAAATAAGCGAAAATTTAAGGAAAAAAGTAAAATTTTGATGGTTTTGATAGCGCTCAAAACCAAAATACCAAATTATAACATAACAGGTGTAACTGATGGATTTTATTTATTCATTTTTACAGCTTAAAAATTCAACAGGTTGTAGATATAAATTTTATTTATAATAAAAAAAAAGCAAAAGCAAAAAAAATATATAATTTTTTTTTTACCAAAAGAATTTACCTTTAAAGGGTATTTCTTTTTTTTTTTCTTTTTTTCCTGTAATCGAATCCGATTATAATATCAGAAGATTATTTTATTTTTTAAATTTAATAAATTTTTTAATGTTACATACATATTATGTAAATTCTCATGAAATGTACAAAAAATCTGACAGATTATGTATAATTTACTTATTTAAAAAATTTGTTTGTTATAAATAGAGAGCGGAATTTCGTGCAGTCAAAATCTGAAAACGTGCAATTTAAACCTCAAAACTTGCAAAAACGTGCAATAAAAAATTTGAAAACCTAAAATCCTGTAGGTAAATCGAAAACAAAAATATTTAGGAAATACAATTTAATAAAACGATTTTTTTTTTTGCAAAGTATAGCGGCTGTTTTGTTTTTATCATATACGGCGCTGCATCACTAATAAAAAGTAAAATTTTATCTTGAAACATAGAGTTCTTAAAATAAGCTCCAAAAAAAAATTTTTTTTTTGTTCAAATAACTTTATAGCAATAAAAGAAAAAAAAAAATAAATAAAAAAAAAAATTTAAAAACAACGTTTTTATAACGGAATAAAATAACTAAAAAGTAAAAAATATAATCAGATAATAATTGATAACATCATACCGATTTCCCTGAAAATTAATTCTCACGAAACTTTAAAACTTTAAAACGTGCACTGTTTTGCAAAAAAATCTAAAACGTGCAGTTTCGTGCAATGTACCCCAAAACGTGCAATTTCGTGCAACAGAAAATGGGTCTCAAAAAATATCATTTTACAAGATTCGGATAGATCTTTTGGTTCTAACCCATTCTAAATGCCCAAAAAAAAGGTGCAATTGCACGAAATTCCGGTCTCTAGTTATAAATATTTTCAAAATAATAATCTTAAGTTCTTGTTGGCAGAAACGAACTCTTTTAGTTTCAAATTTAATAAAATAATTTTCTCAACAATTTATTATTACTACTATAATTTTAATTGATATATTTTCATAAAATGTATGTACTTAATTCGAAAATTTATATCTTTCTCAATACTCTTGTGCACATTAAAATTTTTGTTTAATTCAACATTTTTGGCGGGCATTAAACTTAAAATTGTATACTCAATATAATAAATCAAATCAAATAATATCTTAATAAAATTACAAAACTCACATACTTCGATATCTTAATCAAACTTCAATATTCCAAATAATTAAAATATCAAATATTAAGTGTTGCTATATAATTGGTTTAAACGTTATTAAATCGAGACTAAAAGAAGTAGGTACTTAATTTTTGCCAACTAAAGTAGGCTATTTTTCATTTTTTATGTTATACCAGTCAGAAAAATCTATATTAAAAATTAACAAATAAATCTGTCAAAAAATTAATTTATTTTTTAAAAAAAATAAATCTATTCAGCGAAATAAATCATTAGTTTGTATATTTTTATCATAAATAAAAAACAGGAAAAATAATTTTCATCATACATGTTCAGTGTGGTGTACATACATAAAAAAAGCATAAATCGCTATGTGGTATATTTATTTGTAGTGTATATATTTATTTAATATAATTTATGTTGTGATAGATGTTTTTACCTATTCGTTTATGTTATTTATAAATTTATTTCCTATTTCAATACTCTGCGTGTAGCTAAGTATATTTTTTTATTACTGAATTATGTATTTATGGAATTATATTCACTTCATGATAATCCGTTAGCTTAACAAAAATAAATTTTTTCATAAAATAAAAAAAAAAGCTAAAATTGAATTCAGCATAAATTTCTATTCGTTTCGAAATCTGTTCAAATTCCGTTAAAAAATCAATTTCTCTGATTTAATTGCACATTGGATATATGTATGTATCTATATGTTTTCCAAAAAAAAAAAAAAAAAAGGCTATTTTGCATAAAAAGATTACCTTGGCAAAAAATTTTTTTTTGGAATTTTGTACTCATATATAAAAAATTCTCTTTATGCTGACGTATTTATATACTGGGAGAAATTAAAAAACACAAGAGCTGTCATGGGACACCCGATTGGAACGTAGTTCCTTAGCGTACATACAGTGGTGGCCACATAATTATTGACAATAATTTGATGTCTTCTTTGTTTTATATTGTTTGGTTCTATGGAAAAAAATGAAAAAAATTGTCCCGCTACAAATTTTACTGCTATAAAAAAAAATCTATTGTTTTTTATTAAATAGGTTTTTGGAAAAGTGTCAAATAACGTGGTCATATAATTAGTACAAATTGAAAAATAGTTAAAGAAAATAAAATTTACGTTAGTTTCCGAGCAAAAATTAATTTAAATTTGTTAAATTCAAGTGGTGAGCTAAAATTTTTTGAAAAATCTTAATAATTAAAAAAAAAACCCTTTGATGGGCCGCAAACAATCCTGTACTTCTGATCTCAGGAAAATTATTGTTCGTTTCAGAAATAGTGGTATGACTATTGCTGAAATAGCGACAAGTATAGGAAGATCGAGAAAACTGGTTTACAATGCTATTAAGAAGCAAAAAAAAATTGAAAATGACCATGACATAATTTTAAGTAGTAGAACCATTCGTAGAAGACTGAACGAAACAAATCTACGAGGTTGTATGTCTCAAAGTAAGCCATTTGTTTCTAAGAAAAATTTGAAGGAAAGGCTATTATTTGCGAAGCTTCATAAAAACAAGCCATTATCGTTTTGGAAAAAATTTTTTTGGAGTGACGAATCAAAATTTAACCGATTCGGATCGGATGGGAAACGGTATGTGTGGCGTCCACCTAACAAACAGTTCCATCATAATTATACGATGAAAACAATTAAGCATGGTGGAGGAAGTATTATGGTATGGGCAGCTTTTTCGTGGTTTGGTGTGGGTCCCATCGTTAAAATAGACACCAAAATGGATCGTTTTGTTTACAAAGCTATTTTAGAAAATAAAATGCAGCCATTTGCAGATGATAACTTGCCAATCACATGGATGTTCATGCATGATAACGATCCTAAACATACTTCACATGTAGTGAAGGATTGGTTACAGGATCAGAAAATCAATGTTTTGAAGTGGCCTCCACAAAGTACGGATCTCAACCCGATTAAGAATCTTTGGAACGACGTGGAGAGCTCAATAAGTCTGAAAAAACCAAAAAATTTAAACGAGTTGTGGGAAGCTGCGAGAGATGGATGGAACGGAATTTCAATTAGTCGTTGCCAGTCCTTAATCAAAAGTATGCCTCGTCGAATTGAGGCCCTGTTGCGACAAAAGGGTTACCCGACCAAATATTAAAAAAAATTATAAGAAATTAAGACTGATTTATTTTTTTTTATCTAATTTTATTTCATTGTGCTAATTAATTGACCAGTACAAATTATCAATTTTATGATAAAAATGTATTAAAAAATGAAATGTGATTATGTTTTAAACAAATGACTACGTAAATTTATTGATGAAATCCCAATGTACTTTTTTATGAAAATAATAGATCGACGCGTCCAATTTATAAGTTGATAAGTCGATTTATCAACTTTATACGGGACAATCATATTTGAATTCAGCGCATGTGATTCCATATCCATGCAAATTCTCTTATCTCTATCTTAAAAACTGGCCCTTAAATAAACCATAACAACTTCTAAATTTTTACCTTTTATAAATTTTCTCCAATAAATAAATTGGTACCTTAAGTTACAAACTTTTTGCATGAACAAAATTCACTTCAAAAGTTGGTATCTGTATTTACGAAGTTATTTAAAATATTTTTATTATAATTTTTGTGAAACTAACTAGAGATATCAATATTATTCCTCCTTTTTTTAGTGGAAACATGGGTTGTAAGTCTGACTTACCAACTTTTACCAAGTTCTTTATTTTAACTACAGGTACTGCAATAAGTGAGTAACTCGACATAAATTAAAATAAAAAATAAAAATAAAAAAAAAAGTTGGTAAGTCAACTTACAAATCTGGCAGTAAAAGATTTGTGTACCACTAAAAGTTGAAAAATTAAAATTTCAATTTCTAAAGTATCTAAATTAAAAACCTTTAATATTCTTATGAATAAATAAAAAAACTTTATCTTATGGCAAAAATTCAGACAATTAAAACCAATATTAAAGTTTTTATCACACTTTTTGTTTAAAATGCGTTTATCTCAAAACTTACTTTTTCAAGTTACCAACTTATAAATTGGACGCGTCGACATGAAAAAAAATTTATTATAATGGTTTAGATTCATTTCTATTTATTTTATAGGTTTTGTGCTAATTATGTGGCCACCACTGTATAAGTAATTTTCATTTTTTATCAATTCAAAATTTTATTAATTTAAACAGAAACTTTTTTCTACTTTTCCCAGTTTTCTCTAATTTTGCATTTTTTTCATTTAAAGAAACCTTTTTTAAGGAGCAATTTTGGACTGTTTTTTCGAATTTCGAATATCTTTTTTGACATCGACAATTCAAAAAGCTAACTAACTACTCCCAGATGCCCCTCAAATGGCATCTTTCGAAAATTTCTGGGATGCCTAATATTAATTAGTTAATAATAAAAAATTAATATATTCGAAATATTTTGTTAATATTTTATGAAATCAAATAAAATTTAAGTTTACTTGGCATTCACACAGTATGTTTTTGAAGATTAAAATGAAGATTTTTTTTGACTGTGTGTGTAAAAGTTGTATAAAACGAAAAAATTTTGATTTTAGTCTGGACTAAAAATCTTGCTTAAAATTTTAATTATTTTCTGTCAAAAAAAAAAAAAAAAGGAAAAAAAAAATTTAAAAATTGAAATTTTAGAGATAAAAAAATAAATAAATGAAAAACTGAAAATAAAAAAAAAATATTTTTGCTTTATTTAATTTTCAATATATAAATTTAAAATTTAAATTTAAATTTAAATAGTTTTTAAAAAGAAAAAGATTTTAATCTAAACTAAAATCTAGATTTTAATCTGGACAGCGAAAATTATTTCGGAGATTTTTACGAAAATACATTAAAAAAAAATCTTCATTTTAATCTTCGAAAACAGCCTGTCTAAATGGGGGGTTATCAATTTTCATACAAAGTTCAATAAAAAATTATTACTATTTGCCGCGAGAGGGACTGTATTTGCCGCGAAAGGGACTGTTTACATTTGATCAAATCATATAAAATGCGACGGCGTCGACTAATTTTTTAAACTTTAAAAAAAATAACACACAGAAAAAAAAGAGTAGCCTTTTTATCTAAACTTTAAATAAAATCATCTAATGTTTGTGATTGAATTTTAGCCATTTAAACTGTTTAATTGCGCCAGCTATTCTTAATTAAATGATTTGCTACAAATCGTAATTATTTGTTTTGTTGAAACATTAAATAAAATATCTAATTTGCATTATCCGTTTTTAACCCCTCAAATAGAAAAAACAGTTCAAATGTTTTTTTTGATTTTTTTTTGTTTTTTTTAATTTTTTTTTTGGTTTTTTTTTTTTTTCTTAACTTTTTTAGTTGGTCACACATCTAAGTACTATCACTACGAGACGTTGCTTTTTTTTTTTAACTTTTTTGGTCGGTCATCCATCTAAGTTCTATCACTATGAGATGTTGCTTAACCTTCTGTGTTCAATGTGATGTAGAGTCTTCCACTAAGCTATGTCAGTAATATACAACAATGTATTAATAGACAATATAAATTCGATTTCTATGAAAACTTTATACAATTGTCAAAGAATGTTACTGTAGAATTCTACTATTTTTGTAGTTGATATATTGAAATATTTATTTGAAATCCAATAATTAAATTTGCTGAATCACATAATGTTTAGATAATTTCAAAATTTACCTTAATTTTAGTTTTAACAAATTTGATTTAATATTTCAAATAAATCAATTGTTAAAAACAACTATTGAATTTATTAATTCTTTCAATTAATTATTTGTATTTTAAAACTTAAATCAATGAATTTTCATTAGAAAAATTATTTAGTTTTGATTTTTTTTTCAACTATTGAATTAATTAATTTGTTTAAAACATTAATTAAATTAAAGAAAGCTGATTCATTTAATTATGTTTAGTTAATTATTCTAATTTATTTTTTTCTGTGCAGATATCGTTAATAAACTTATAAATTTAAATTTTTTGTTTTTGTTGTTTTTGAAACACAAAAAAAAAAACAAATGTCATAGCCAAAATGGCAAAGTAATGATATATCTAACGCCGCAGACGACTTGACTCGGTACCGAATAGCACATTTATATTGGCAAAATAATACTGACAAAATTATACAAGATTTTTATTTACATTGAAATTATAGTATGAAAATCTAAATTTTATTTGAACTATAAAATATTAATTAGTTAATAATAAAAAATTAATATTTTCTAAGTATTTTATTTTATAAATATTTTATCAAATAAAATTTAAGTTTATCAATTTTCATACAAAGTTCAATAAAAAAAAACCAAGAACCGTCGCGGGACGTCTGATAGATATGAAACATCGGAATTATTTTGTACAGATAATATTGATAGATAACTTTGATAGAATTTTTGATTTTTATTTTATAAATTTCATTGGATGTGTTCTATTCTTTCTGTTTTATTTCCCTTAATTATTGATGCAAACCAAAGAACACAATATTTATTAAAATAAATTAAAAATATGTAAATACCTAAATTTTTTAATAGCACGAACGGATTTCTTTAATGTATCATAAGATTATAAGAAAATAAGTTTAAAAAGGCTATTAGTTAATTTTTTTTGTATGAAAAATCCAGTTTCTAAGTTAGTTTTTATTTCAATCGTACGACGGTGTATGCCCAATCAATATGTATGCATTTAAATAAATTTCCATTGTAGCATAATAAAGTCAACCACGGTTTTGCACTAAGTGACAAGACAACAAAAAGCGAAACAAATAGTCCAATTTCAAACTTCTAAATTTAATCAAAAAAATTAAAAAAAAAAGGTTATTTAAAAAATAAAAAAATATTATTTTGCTTAAAAAAGTGCGATGAGTTTTGCGTTTTATTTAAAAAAAAAAAAAATTAAATATTTAACATTCAAATAAATAAAATATAGTGAATTTAAATAATTTTTAAAAAATTCAATATTTCAAAATTCAAAAAAAAAATATTTTTTTACCTTTTTTTATCATATGTTTAGCAACACTAAGTGTTCAAATTTTCAACTAATTTTTCCACAAGAGCGTCTGATAAGGAACTACGTTCCAAAAAAAATAAATTGTATATTCCTTAACGTATATGTACGGCTCAGTGGTCTTTATTTATATCTGGAAAGCATGAAAAATCAAAATAATATGCTAAATTTTTGCTTTTAATATTATTCTTTTTATCTTATTGTGCATAATTTCTTATAGTGAATTTATATTTAAATAAAAAGTTGAAAATGTCATGGTAAAGTTAAAAAACTTGTATAATTACAGACAAATGCATTTTATGGTATTTTTTTACAATTTTATATTGTTGGTACTTTAATATTTACTGAAACTTCAGAAATATGGAATTAAAATTCTATTTGAAATATCAATCCATTTATATTTTAAAAAATTTGTCTATTCATTTTTGATTTCATATACATACATGCATATCTAAAAACTGTATTCATAAAATATGTTGTGTTCGCATGAAAATATTATTATACTCCTTGACTATTTATTCATTAATTTCTTTAATGAATTCTGTCCTAAATTTATATAAATTGAATTTTTCGGAGCTATTGAACAAATTACCAAATTGATATTGAGATTTTCAGATAAGTATTATATAAATGAAACATTTTCTAGAAACCGTCGGTCGTCGTTTCTACAAGAAGTTTATAATTTAACGACGATTTAATTTTGAGCCGATGATATTTCAATGTAGCGAACCTTCTTTTCTCGAAAAGAGAAACCCAAAAACATTCTTTTCGACAATTTTTGCTTGGCGAAAAACAATCGTTAAAATTGTACATAAGTCACTATAGAATTATTGGATTAAACGTATTATGGAGCTTATAGCACGGGATAAAAAGCGAATTGATACAAGCTCTATGACCGTTGTCGGACTCAAATTTTTGAATATTCGAATTTTGAGGGCGATAAATTCAATTATTTCAAGTGTATTTCATTGGGGCAAAGTTAAGAGAGTTGTTACGAAAAAACAAACAAAATTAAAAGCCCAGTATAGTATATTGGACTGAAATAATGTTGCAACAGATAAGATAATGCAACAAATATTGTAATATACGATGATATCAAAATATTTAGTATCGCCTAAGTGTTTATTTAATTTTTTTTTAAGAAGTCTCACTTCATATTCGTTGAAAATTCCAATATTTATTGCAATATTAAATATTGCAATATTTCACATATTGTGTTACTGATTTTTTATTGCACTACAATTGTTCTATTTACGAAATACGAAAATACTTAAATAATAGTCACAGCTCTATTGGTAATGATAAAGACAAGTTTTATTTCATTTTGATTCCTCTTGAGCTCAAAACATTTTTTATATATTTTGGAAATTTAATTTATAAATTTCAAAAAGTTATAAAGACAATTTAATGTGTTTTTTGAACAATATAAAAAAAATTAAAATAAAAACTAAATTAAAACCCAGAACATAAAATTGGGAACTTTTAATATTTACCAACATAATAAAAATGAAAATGAAAATTAAAAAAAAAAAAAAACAATAACTAATAAAATTCATTTCCTGACCATTTTTATAATGTGTATAATGTGTATAAGTAGTGTATAATATGTATAATAGTACTAGAGTATGTACATTGATAAAATAGTGAAATGTTTAGAATGCAATTACACAACATATTTTTAAATTTAATATTGAATTAATGTTATTTTTTTACAACTTGAAAAAGTGGAACAAACAGCATAACGAAACAACGTGTTAAATTTATATGGGTATACCGGCATAATATAATTTTTCATATTTTTATTTTGTCTGTTAATTTCTATCCTATATAACACTATTTGTTCTAAGTCTAGACCTTATGGGAGGATTATTTTTCCAGTATCAGTTATAGTTTTTTTTACTTGCGTTTTATTCATTTTTAAATTTAAATAAAAGAACTGAGTTATAAATAATACACTGCGCCTAATATTTGAAAAAAGATATCGAAAAAACTTCATCATTTTAGAACTGGCTAATTATTAGGGTTTCTGGACTCGATTCGACTCGGACTCGGACTCCACGAGTATTGGGAAGTTTCTGGGACTCGGTACTCGACCCTTATACTTCCGAGTCCCGAGTCTAAGTTTTTTTTGAAAATTTGTCTCAGAACGATCAAAACTTGATTTAATTTTGAAAAACGCAGCTGAATCCGAAGAATTTTTGCTTTTTAGAAACAAGAATTTTTGCTTTTTAGAAATACTGGAAAACTAACAAGTAATATTAATGTGTATACAACCCACTTTCCTCTATAAAATCAACTTCAACTTCAAACGAAATAAATTTTGCAATAAATGGTGGCTTTTGTATTAAAATCGGATCGGGACAAATGTATATATCTTTAATATTTCTGAAACATTTCTCCATTAAGACCGAAAAAGTAATTAATAAAGTAAAATATAACTATCCAAATAATAAATCTACTAGGTATTATTTGTTTTTAAAGTTAATTTTTAATAATAAGTGAATAAAATAAATTGGAGTATATTTCCTTTTAATTTATTTTTATTTTAATATATTGGATATCAATAACAATTCTCATTGCTCTTTGTAAGAAATAAATTACTAAAATTTGTTGAAATTAGATTTATTTATTATATAACAAGAGTTTTACCTGAGATTTTTAGTTTTGGCGTTGTGGTTCAGGCGTTGTGGTTCAGGCGTTGTAATATAATAAATTACACAAATTTTTATAAAATTTTTAGTAATTTTTTTGTTGATCTGGACTCGACTCGGACTCGACCAGTTTTCAAAATTTGGGACTCGGACTCGCCGAGTCCTGAAAACCCGAGTTTTCAGAAACCCTACTAATTATGATATTGAACAGCACGCTTATAAAATTCAAGACATTTACAAAGCATAAAAACAACAATCAAAGCATCTATGAAGCATGTATGAAACTATTCGAAAATATAAAGATTGGTTCGCAAAATACGATTAAAACCACAATATTTTTTTATTTATTTTTATTCAGCAGTCGCGTCAGTCACTTATACCGAAAACCTCCTACACATTATATTAACAAAGATATTATTAAATTTGTTCTTCGTTTCAAAAATACAATAAAAATTGAAAATGGAAATTATATCATTGTACGGACATATTATGAAAACGATATTCATTTGTTTTTTATTTCGTTCGAGTTTTATTCCTTATTCTTTGATCACATTCATTGAAATATATAATTTAATATTTAATATGAATGTAATACGAAATTTTACTTTTGCAATAATTTCGGACTGATACTCTGAAATTATTTAAGAATACAAAAATACTGCAGTTACTAACAGGCATTAAAAAAAGCATTACCGAACGTTATTACTGTTATTAAAGTATATACTACCGGAGCGGCCCACCCAAACGATCTTGCAGCCACTTTGGAAATGCATCACAACTCCGCGGGCCACATATAAAATCATATATCCCCATATTAGATTTAGATACACTATAGACATATTTTTGGAGTGAAAAATTGAAACATTATCTATTAAAGAAATTTTATTACTTGCTAAACCTAACATAATTGATTTAAAGAAAAAACTTTATTTCATTTTTTTTAATATAACTTTTAAAGTAGCAATATGATTAAAAACGAATCCTTATAAATTTTTCTTTTAACAAAATTTAAAAATTATCATATTTATTAAACCTTATTTTATTTTTTCCATCAATCTTATATACTTTTCTAAATAAATATATAAGATCAAATTTTAAAAATATAAATTTAAAATAATATTATAGATATTATTTTTCCTGGAAAAATTAATAAAATAATATCCAGAGGGCTGAATTTCTAAATTTTCTTTTCAACACTAAAATTATTTCTTCGAATTAGGTATTAAACTTTATCAAATAAATAATATACATTGTAGGTACTCTTTAAAAATATTAGAAAAACAAATTTTAGAAAAAATAAAAATAAAGTTACAATTTAATTTAAAGTCATATTCGCAATTATACATACATTGTAAGCTTATAAACTGAGATGTGTATCAGTCAGAATTTGTGTAATTTGTGATAAAAATATATTGAATATCTTCTATTCATATTATCTACTGTGCAACTGAAAACAAAGTGAATCTCGAATTATTGAAATTTATTTTGATAGAATACTTTTTTTTTCCCATTTTTTCCTTCAACAATTTTAAATTTTAAAACAAAATTAAATTAAATCAATAAAAGACAAATAATAAATATATGTGGATATATTATACTTGAATTAATTAATAATTATTTATTAAACAAACATTATTATTCTTTTGTTATTTTAAAACAATTAAGACAAGTATAGATCGAACAAAATTCTTTATTTGCCCAAGAAGAAAAACAAATAAAATAATGAAAATAAAATTTACACAAAGATGATAAACAAATAATTTCTGTTAATAAAATAAAATAGAAACTGAATAAATAATATGGGTAATCTGGAATATAATATTTATTAATTAAAATTCATATATTATTAGATAGTATAATGTATCTCATGCGATCACGATAATTTCAAAATAGTTTTACGTGTTGACAACAAAAATCTTCATTTTTATGCTAAAACTTTCCCAGCAGAGAAAAATTATAAATTATTTTCCTTTTTTTTATTCAATGCAAATAAAGAGAAAATTATGCAAAATTATAAGAATAATTTAATATAAGAAAGAAATCAATATTATTATTATTATATAAAACTTTTTCGTCACAAATAAATAAACCAAAAAAAATGAATATTATTTTGTCCTTGCGATAAAATTATGTTTTATAAAAAGTTCAATGTCATTTTTCTCTAACTTCCTTGATACTGCAAACAATTTTCTGTTAAGTGCTTGTGATACCAAAACTTGTGCTCGTTAAAAGTCATAATAATAAATTTTTCTTTTTCTTCTTTTCTTCTTTAACAATTACATTATAAACTTTTCAATCACTATTACTATATTTAAAAAAAAAAACAATGAAGCTTATTTTTATATAAAATATACATATAGATATAAAGTTTTAAGTAGATGTTTTATATCATATAATACTGATAGTATTAAGTATATATTACATATCAATTATGTTATAGTATTCTTTTTACGATATCCCGTACATTCAAATCATCTATTATTAAAAAAAATTTCCCCAATTTTAATATATAGTTAAAATGAAAATTTATACATAAAATATTAAACTAAATATTTAGTATTATACTTCGAAATAAAATAACTTTTTTTATGAGAGAAATTTACTAAACTGGACAAATTTGTTATTAAAATTAGTCAATGTTAAATGTGTCTTTTAAAATAGTTACCCCGCATTTATATTTTAAGAATTCTATATATTTTGTAAAATATTATTCAAAATAATATTTCATAACAATCAAATCAAGTACGAACAAAAAAACTGTACGATCAAAATGTCTCAAACTTGGATAAAGTTTCATATAGGTATTGAGATGAATTTAAGTTAAAAGTGTTGAGCTGAATAAGTCACCATGTTGAATAAATCTTTTATGTGCATCACATTGTTCGCATTTAAATTTTAAAATGACTTATATTTGGGTTGTTTGTTCTATGTAATCGAAAAGGCTTCAAGATAAAAATTACTAATGTGGAACCTTGTCATTTTCATTAACAACTGTGTCAAAATGTCTCAAACTTGGATAAAGTTGTTTTTATATTTAAAAAAAAATATATATTTAAAAGAAATTAAATAAAAATGATTTTGACAAAAATTGTGGTATTAAAACAACTAACAAAGACAGAGAGATAGGGAACAACTTAAGAAATTAGGTCAAATTATATTTAAAAAAAAAAATGTCAAAAGTTAATGATTTTTTTTGATTTAAAATAAATTTTCCAGTTGTAAAGAATTATATAATTTTTTTAAATGAGATTTTCTTTTGGTTTTGTGAAAACCGATTGCAAAAAGTTCTTCAAGTTAAAAATTATATATAAAAGGCGAATTATATAAAGTTCCAAGAAAAGATATTTTCCACCAATATTAAATATGAATATCAAAAAAAAGAAAAGAAATTAAATTATTGAAAAAAAATAATTTCAATTATGGTGAAACCTTTTTTTTTTGTTCAAAAGTATAATCTTATTCGTTGCATTTGCATGAATTTCTGTAAATAATTTTTTTTTTCTTTAACTTTTTAATATATCTGTTTATGTGTACATATATGGTTGTAGCCATATTTTATATTTTATTCATCGCTAGAAATATTAATAAAAACCACAACTTCGGTGCCACAGCTTTTGCTACAATTCATTTGCTACATATTTTTGGCACAGTTATTATATTATATACATATACATACTTAATTAATAACAAATGCCAAATTTTGATCACATACTGTCGGAAAATAATACAGTATCATTTATAATATTTCTGGTATAGGGATTCTCTAATAAGTTTTTTTCAGTATATAAAATTCATATAATTTTACATTAAGCGTCGATTTTAGGAGAAAAAAATTCATAATAGCTTATTACTATGTAAATAACAAATAAATTAAAAAAATTTAAATTCCTAAAATAAAAACGATAGTAGTTACTAAATTAAACAACTACGCGCAAATTAGTGTAGTGAAGATGCTTATGTATTTATTATCTATAGCTATTCAATAAATTATTACAAAAAATTTTCTTTATTTCAAACCTAGATTATATTACTTATAGGTTATAAATAAAAATCTTATTGTACATTAAATTAAAGTTGAAGTGTACCTATAAAACAATACCTTTGTACCTTTTCGGTCAAAAACTTATCAAAAGAAATAGCATTATTCTTATTACAAAAAAAAAAGGTAAAAAATAAAAATTTTTAAAATTAAATTCGAAATAACAAACGAAGCCATTAAATTTTTCAAATCAAAAAGATTCTTTGAAATATGATTTCAAGTTTCAAAAATTTTGAGAATATACAGAATGATTAAAATCCTTTCTTTTTTTTTTATTTTTAAATGAAAGTACAGAAAAGTACGTAAGAGTATGTATTAAATGAAAATACAGCAGAAAAAACTCTATACGTACATAAAAAATAAATATTTATTATAATCATGTATACAATATGTAATATTGAACGAATGCTTTGTAAATATTTTGTATGCTTGTATAATACATCTATCCAAAAAAAACGAAGAATGCATAATTTTCTTCTTTTTTTTTTAATTTTGGTTTTCTATTTCAAAAAGGATTGAAAAATTTTAAAAATAGAATATTCCATGAACATTTTGTTGATAGATTTCTAGATAAAAAGATTACAAATTTACATATTTACATAGTTTACTAATTACTTGTACGAAAAAAAGTTTTACAAAGCATATGAAAAAATTGAGAATTAATGGAAAAATTCTGATTTTTTAAAAACCAATTAAATATTAATCATTTTTAGTAATTTTTAGAAACCAACTTGAAGCTACCTTTATTTTATAAGCCGTAAGAATTTATATCTATAAAGTAATGCTTAGATCAAATTTTAGGTATTAAAAAAAACATTTGTTGAACTCTTACCCTGATCTGATATCTTATATACACCCAACTCTTTTTTTACACGGTGGATACGTTCCAATGAAAACCGTGTAATTAAAAAACCGTGTAAAAAAAGACATGGTGATTATATTAAAATTGAGGATATGTTCCACAACTTTAAAAAAAACGTGTAAGTTGAAAAACTGAGCTATATCTTGTCCTAAAAACCGTGCAAAAAAAAATATTAAAAACTGAAACAAAAAAAAACTTATGAAAAACAGAAATTATATTGGTAAAGGCACAATGAACAACAATAAACCGTCGAATAAATCTTTACGAATCACCAATATTGAAAATAGATGCAATGCTTGTACAGTTAACGAGTTAACTAAATCTTTTAAAAAGCAAATTGAAATAATTTTTTCTTCGAAAAAGCTCACAGTTTTGAATACAACTCCTTCGTTTTAATTCGTGTTAGACGAAATAAATCGTGCAAAAAAAAATTTGTTTGATCTTTTTTTGGACCGTGTTATTTCAAAATCGTGTAAAAAAAGACCGTGTAAAAAAAGAGTTGGGTATATATATATAATATATTTTCCAACGGGGTTAATATTGATGAAAGAAAATTAATTCTAATAATGATAACAATGTTAACTGTCCATATTAATTGGATTTTTCCTACTTTTAATTTAAATGGATTGAGAGAAAAATTAAGTATAATGTTTAGTTAGTATAGTTTTGATTAAATTTAATTATAATGTATTTGGTTTATCAGGTTAATTACACTAAAAAATTTAATGTAACCCATAATTCACATTCTTCATCGTATGTGAAAATTTATGATTTCTTGGCGTTCTGCGTTTATAATTTTATTGTCTTATGTTATTTTATGAAAATATTTTAAATTAAAAAAAAAATTAATTTGTTTTATTTCATTAATTATTTCATTAATTATTTGCAAATTAGGATTGGTGACAGTCTTTCAGATTGATTAAATAAAAGATATACAAACAAAACATATTAAACTTACATACATTTTATTTTTAAAATTTGAATGAAAATTCGTATGTATTATAAATGAAATGAATATTTAATTTTCATAATTTCAAGTCATATAAAATGGTCCAACATAATAAAATGGTAAAATCAAAAAAATTTAAATATAAATAGAATATCGATTAATGATTTCAAATGATTTTGCAAGTTCTATGAAATTACGGAAGCTTGTTTTAAAAAAAATATTAAAACTAAAGCTTTGGCCTTAAGCTAGTACTTATAAAGTTGCATTTAAAAATTTAATTAAAAAATTTAAACAAAAAATGAATACATGAATGTACATCATTAGCGAAACTCGCACAATAACAAACCCATTCATATTTTTAATTCATCAGAGAATAAAAAAAAAAATATTTAGTAAACGAATAAATCAGAGGAAAATTTTGATTTAATCGTTTTTATAATGCAGGTACTAACTGCAATTGGTCAATTTATTGAGTTGAACAAATCTATAAATATCAAAAAGTAATCAATTTTTTTTAACTGTTGATGATTTTTTTATTCTATCATATTCTATATATAAATGCAATATAGATTATATTATATAATATAACTATGATGAACAAAAAAAATTTGATTAAATAAAAAAAAAAAAACAAAGTCAGATACCGGAAAAGCTTTTTGTCCTACATTTTAATTGAAGGTTTTATTAAAATTGAAGTGTTATTAAAGTTGATTGTTAAAAATTTTTTTCTCAAAAGTGAAATTTTAATGGTCCTTGGGTCTTTTTGTTGTACTCACTAAAATGTAGCGAAATGTTCAAAAAATAAAATTATGTTATTTTTCATTTTTCTACTTAAAAAATATGTTTTATGACAATGTAAACAAAACGGTTTTTTAAAAGCTATCAGAGAGAATAACTATACTATCAAAATTATTATAAAATTTTTTCATCTAGAAGAGCATAAGAATAGGTACATGAGTTAACGAGAAAGAAAGTAAATATAAAATATATTATATATAGTCTTTTCATACTAATTTTACATTTGAGATTTTCTAAAGATATGATTTTCAATGAATATGCATACATAACTTTATATTCTTTTTTACAATTACTCTATGGGTTTAGTATAAAAAATATACAAGGCCACAGTAAACAAAATAATATTAACTATATAATAGCTTAAAATTCAATATGTTAAAAGCTTATTTTGTCGTTGTTGTATCTATTTTACTTTCTATATAACTGACAACGTGTATTTGGTTTAGATTTTAAGTAATTAAGAAAACAAAGATAATTTACTTAAGTTTATTTTTTAATTATGCCTTGTGATAAATTAAAAAAAGCTAGAGGGTTAGAGTTAGATACTAACAAAAACTACATCGGTTTAAACTCAAGTTAGCTGGTAATTTTAATGATCCACATTTCATTTTAGTTTGATATATAAAAAAAAAAAAACTTAAAAGTTGAAGTTTATAACTTTGAGGCAATTTTGTAATTTAAATAAAATATAATTATTTCATGTTTTTGTTGTGTACTCATTTTTTTATGTATACAAACGTGCAGTAGAAGTCAGATAAATATGAAAATTTTTATTTCTATTTTGTTCAATATCATAGTTTTATATGTTTCTTCATTTACACAGAGATCTTTTTGCACAACTCTTTTTCGAATAAAGTATTTTTTAAAATAAATAATTTTTTCCAAAAAACTAATTTTTCAAATTTTTATTCACTTATTCAAATTGATTAGTTTCTCCTTGCTAGATTTAAGTTATTAATACTAGATTTCAGTTTGATTAGTTAGGTTTAATAAGCTGGATGAATCGTAAATTAATGGAATAACTAGCCTTGCTACGTAGGATCCACTAGGACACTAGTTTGGTGTTTTAAACTCAAGTCTAGGTAAATTTTGGAGGCTAGATTCCAAACTATGTCCTAGTGGCTACAACTCTAGTTGTTTTATGTACTATAGGTTCTAGCCAATTTTGAATTAGAAAGTACATAATGCCTAAAAACGGGTGTCCTTTTAAAAGGATAATACTTAATATCAAACTCTAGAAAACTATACCCAATATTGAAAATAAAATATTTGTGCTCTATTTATATGACTGCCAGTGTACGAATGTGGATTAATAATGTACCATGTATTAAAAAGAAAAAATTTTTTTCAAATTGTATATTATCCGTAGCAATTAAATAACAAACATGCATGAGTCCTTAATAAACAAAACAATATACCAACTATTTTTTTTTGTTGCCAAATATATATAAGAGTGTTAGCATTGCTTTGTTTTGCTAAATTTATATTATGCATTTATGCTTTTGAACAAAAAAAAATAAAAAATAAAAAAAATAAGGACATTTTTAGTAGTTCACAAAAGAAAATTTTTTATATGAAAAATAAACAACTTTTTTTTTACGACTGCAGCAAACATATTCAAATTTATGTTTTAAATTATTCAGTGAATTGTTGTTGCTATTATGACCACCAACATTGAATTTTATAGGTACAGCTCGCCGGAAAACATTCCGCAAAAAGACAGTTTACCCAATGCCATTTGGCTAAAAAAAAATACACTTTGCAAAAGAACAAAGTTACCAAAAGTCCAATTTGGCTTAATCAGAATTTAACAACTGTTACCTGTTGACAACAGGACATTTCGATGCTATGCTTTTTGGTAAAATATACATTTCGTAACTCCGAAATGGAGATTTGTGAAACATAAATATTTCGAAAGTGGCATTCGGCCAAATCATGCATTATGAAAATCGCGAACAAGCCTGCTCCCGAATTATATTATATTCAGTTTATTTTTTCATAAAAATATTTTAAATTTCTTTTCGAGAAAATATTACGAGGCTATTTTTACATTCTAAAATATCAATCAATATTATTCCAACAAAGTAAAAATAAATTTTATATATATACGTTTTCTATAAATTGTTTTCAAGTTTTAGAAAAAGTTATCTATACTAAAGTTAAAAACTTTAATAAAATTAATCCAATTTCAGTAAAAAGAAAAACACATTATTTTAACTTCTATAACATCTACATTTATTGACCATTGTCATAGTTTACAGAGAGAAGTTCAAAATATTCTATTAATTTTTTTGTCTTTTTATGTATTATTGTTGGTACTAAAGTAACGTAATTTTTTTAAATCTTGATTATGTAACTAAAGTCAATAATGGTATGAAAACATAAAATGTTTAAAAATCACAAGCTTGATGATTGGAAATGTATAGAAAAATTCAGTTTTCTACGTTATATTTCTCCTCTATATACGCAGACTGTGTTAAATATATGAAATTATGTTTTTATATTATTTTTGTTCCCACATTAATGTTGAAAGCGTGTATAAAGTACAAAGCTTTATAATCACTAAAGTTTTCTTATTGTGAGGAACTGAGATTATATGGGTATAATTTTATGAAAATTCGTAACACATTTATCAAACATTTTTTTTTCTCAGAAATTAAAGGTTTTTTTTTTGTTTTCCTGAAAATTAAATCCATTTTATGAATTTTTAATTAATCACTCTTCGTTTAATTAATTTTTTTTTTTTATATTTTTACTTGATAATTTTCTTTTCATTTTCACGTCAGGAAAAAATTCAATTCACTTTCTTTTTACAATTTTTTTTTTTTTTTTATCTTTCCCCCCTTTTTGAAATGGATTTATTTTGAATTTATAATAATTTTTTATTTTGCGTTTCATAAAAAAAAAACTTCACCTGTGTCGAGTAAAAAATGAACATCAAAAAGAATATTTAACCTACCGATTTTAAGCCAAAAAATTTTACTTACAAAATTTGAAGTTTTTTTTTCTTTCTTTTTTAATAAAGAAAAAGTATAAACTTGATTATCATATCTACATAATTTTACATTTCATTTGAATTTACACTTAGTGTGTAAGTGATCCTATTAAATTGAAGAAAAAAAATACGTAAAAAAAAATTATTAAAAATTTTCCATATAAAATAATATAATGTTGCATAAGTATAAAATTAATTTAATTTATTATCTTGCGAAAATTTTCAATAACATTGGAAAGAATCTTCATCATTTTCATAAGTTATTATTTGATAAAACAAAAATTATACCTCAAAGAAAATTCAAATTTTTTTTTATCATTATTATTATTTTTTGTTTTTAATCAGACTAAGACGCTTATATTTATATTTTTGTGTATTATTAATTTCCATAATTCATGTAATTTTGTTTTTTATTAGCGAGATTTTCATTTTTGCTTTAAGCTTAAATTTGGTACGCAGATAGATCCAATGCACACAATTAGACCTAAAGCTTCTAACAATTAGTTCGTGGTTAAATTAATTGGCCAAGTTACAAATTCATTCAAAAGAGAAGGGTTGCCTTCTCAATTACCTGTTTGTCAATTAATTGAAGTTAATTTTTTATTCGATAGAATTCCTTTTGATATAAGTAAGGTTCAAAGAAATGGTTTTAATACCACTTTTTTATCTACATTCTATCATCACAAACTATAATTTGATTTGAGGAAATTAAGCCAATAAATAATTTTATTTTTATTAATTTCGAATTTAGCTTTTCTTTAATCAATTTTTTTTTTTTTAGAAAAAACCATAATTTGCATCAATCGTTTTTAGACTAATTAAAAGATTTATGATAGATCAACTGTTTGTATAGTCCTTTCAGTTCAAAATTTTTACTTTACGTTATAGGCATATAACATACACAAACTTAATTAGCCTTTAACCGACTGAAATTCTATTGAAAGATTCGCGTGTTTTATATACATACAATAATCCTTCGATATGTCATTGAACCAACGATATAATTTGTTAAGATTGAGAACATAATACATAAATTAATATGAAATAAATCTCTTGTTTTAAATAAACGATAGATTTTCTATAATATCTACGAATTCTATTTTATTTAAAATAAAAAAAAATATGAATAAAATAGTTCAAGGTTTTTGTAATTTTCTTTAAATGAGATTAATTTTTTTTTTTTGATTGAGTGTAATCATAAAATATTAATCAAAAATAAAATCCCTTTTGCTCAGAAAATAATTAATGAAAAATTTTGATTAAATAAAAAATTAAAAAAAAAAAAAAATTAACATTTTTTTTATGTTTTTAACTGAACGACGCTCGTTTGTTGTCAACGTACTTCTAACAAACGATAGTTTATATAATTTCGACATTAATGCTATGTACTAACGATAGTAGAGTTATATAGTATATTGAAAAATAAATCAAATAACTATATACACATTCATACAAATACAAATTAAAATTTTTAATTGAATGAAAAACAAATTTTTTTCTAATGAAAACACGAATCATTTCTATACTGTCCACATCTATACTTAGAAAACCAAAGATCCATCACGTTATTTTTATCTTATAAATTTAATTAGATTTATTATGCTTTCTTTTTTATTGCTTCATTTTTGTTTTTGTTTTTTTTAATTGAAGAAAGAAAATAAATAAAAAATATTTCAACAATATTATCTTTTTAATAAATTTAGGAATTTATGTATATTTCAGGAAAAGAAAATAATGATATTATTTGAAATGAAATAATTGACCAAAATATGATAATTTTAAATTATTTTTTTTTTATTTTGTTTCTAATTTTTAAGGATTTTTTTTTCTATACCCTGGAGTAAATTAAAGAGAAAAAAATTTGGAACTTTCTTTCAAGTGTATACAAATGTTTTTTTTTATTTATTTAAAAAATTTCCTTCAAATACCAGCAATTATTAATATAATTTTATCTCCTATATACAAAAAAAAATAATAATAATAATTATTAACGATAGAACTTGTCGTTCCAAGTTCTTCATTAATTTTTAATGAACTATATTATTATTAAAATAATCAATTTCTTTGTTAGTTTTTAATCAATATTTCTGCTTATAAATTATAGTTTATGATTGTTGAATTAAAAATTGAAGTCTAATCAAATTAAGACAAGGCCGTCACAACACAATTATTAATGGCAACCGTAGTTTGTTAATTCTATGCAACCAATTTAATATTTTTTAATTTTTTCATTTAGAGCTGATAAATCAAATATCTTTATATAACCAGATCTATAACAAATGAAAAACTTTCTAATAAATTACCATATGCAAATAATATATTAACTTTCAACATAATTTGATATGAAGTAATATCTGGAAAATTCATATAATCATATTATTATGTCGTCACTGAAGGTTTACAAAAAAAAAACCATACATAATTCTTACATAAAGTACCTAAAAAGAAAATAGCAAAAAAAAAAAAGTGCTATATTTTTACAAACGTGAAAATTTCATTAAACATCATTTAATATTACGACGACAAGTGAAAGAAGAAAATTTATGTAAATTTAGTGTATAAATGTAACCCTCCTTTTTTTAACCATATGATATGGTTTTCATTTAATTTTATCTTTTTTATAATATGCGTGTATTATACACCATAAGAGGGAAATTTTTTTCAAGTAAACAAAATATTAGATAAATATACTTGAGAAAAACGATCATTTTGGTGTCGTCTAGCATTTAATTTTAGAAGAGAAAAGAAAACACATTTCAACAAAATGAAGAAAGTTTAATTTACTTTATTATAGTTGTAATAGTAGATTACAATACATGTTAAGAAAATTTGTTATTCTTGCGAGTTTTGTATACACACAAACACATAGACACGAGTCATGTTTATATCACGAGACCGAAGGTCGAGTGATATAATATTGACGAGTGTCTATATGTTTGTGTGTATACAAAACGAGCTGTATAACAAATTTGATTAACATGTATTGTATACTGCTTTAATGTGCATGTGAGAGGGAGTTGAAAACAATACATTTATAATGAAAAAAATAAACAAAAAAGTTCAAAATGAAGCAAGGAAATAAAATTTAATAAAGAAGTTTATTTATTTATCGAAATGATTTCAAACCGGAAGATTCCTAAAATATTAAAAAAAAAAATTAGTAATTTTTCCAAAAAAAAATTATTCATTTTCTTTTTTGCAAAAAAAAAAAATCGAATAATTTTTTTTTAGAAAAATTATAATTTTTTTTTTATTATTTTAGGAACTAATGGTCTTCTTAAATTTTATTTTTAATTATTAAAAAAAATAATAATAATTTTATAATTATTTTTTTTATAATTAAAAATAAAATCAAATAATAATTATATAATTTATATTTACAATAAATAATCTCCTTGTTGCTGCCATTTTCCTCGTTTGTTGATAAAAGAAAAAAAAATTCTTACTTGACATTTGACAATCACAGCAAACTTTATAATGACAACAAAGATATTTTCAGGGTTACCATTGTTCTATTTTTATTCATTTTGTTTTTTTGAATAAAAATAAGTGCAATTTTTGAAGTGTGGTTTAAATTTTTGTACTAAAATCCAACCACACTCGTTTAAAAATTTAGTAGTAGAGGTTCGAAGATCCTTTAAAAATAGTAGATTGAAACACATGTTAAGAAAATTCATCGACTGATCGACTGGCCGCTTTTTAGAAAAAAAAAAATAGCCGCGTATTTTTTTATTGGTTCTTTTTTTTTTTTTTTTGTTTGCTCAGAGGGAAAATATAGATTAACTCAGAGGGAAAATTTAGATTTTAGCATTATAAACTAAGCTTTGTTTGACATTGATATGATGCATGTGAGAGGTATACATTTGCAATTTTTATTTTTTTTTGGTATTTGTCTGTATTGAAATATTGTGAGTGTGAGTGATGTTATTTTTGTTTATAGTATTACGCAGTTCAAAATGAAGAATGTAAATACAATATAGAGCAATGTAAATACAATTTACATATCAGGGAAATGTAAATACAATTTACATTGCTCTATAATTGCATGTGTATTGATGCATGTAATGGACCATTTACCGAGCTAAATTTGCGAATGTAAATACAACTTACCGAAGACATGCGCATTAAAATATATTATACTCGTATATAAATTATTATTTTCCTTTTTTTTTAGTAATAGACTTAAAAAATTGAATTAAATGTTTTTATTAAAAATAAAAAAAAAAATGTGGTAAGAAAATTCTTACTTAGATAAAGAATAAATTTTTGGTTTTTTTTTCGTTTTATTCACGGTATAATTTGTGATTAAAAGAAAAAGACAGTAATTTTAAATTTCTCATTACTATCCGATTGTTATGATATTCATTCAGTTGCTTCACCAGTGACATTTAGCTAAATAAATGTGAAGTTCTTAAGAATAAATTGTAAAAGTAGTTATCAAAAACGTATGAATTGAAAATAGGTAAAGGTAAAGCTTTGGAGTGTAAATCATGTTTTAAATAGGTGATTCATACTATATTTATGAATTGTTTCACTTGTGCTTATTTATATGTCACACTATCCTAAAACTAAATAAGAAAAATTTACCTCATAAATGAAGTATAGAGCCCGCTTCCAACACTTGGATTTAAAATATTTTTCTATCTTCGTGATATTTTTTTTATCTTCTTTAAAATTCATTTTATGAAATTTTAAGATGTGAGCTAACAAGATTTATACGTATAAATATTTGACCAACAATTCAATTTAAATATTTTATATTTTATTTAAAAAAATCAAACATGTACACAAAAATTTAACATGATTCTCAATGATTTTGAATAAAAAAAGTCAAAACATTGAATTTTATGGTATTTTGTTTTGATTCTTGGAAAAGTTCCATATTAATATTGTCTCTTAAATTTAAAAGATTAACTACCATATTTTTATTTAGAGATCACAAGATTATGATTCAAGATATTGTAAATTATTTTAGCTAATAATCTCAACTGTAACTAAAACATTACAATAAGTTGGTGTTTCATTAGATATTTCTACTACCAAAACAAACCGCATATGAGCACATAATTCGGATTTGGTTTCAATGATTAAGCTGTTCTAAAAACATAAACATCAAATAATGTATGTTTTATATTTAAAATTCTCGAATCTATCTTCATTATATTTTAAATTTATTGGATAAAATATCAGGATAAAAATTATTATTATTTTTACCTTGAATATAAATGTCACTTTTCCGAAAAAAGAAAATAAATTTCCCCTTCAAAAAATTATTGTTAATTTTACACACATGTGTGATTTCAGATAATTATTTTTTAGAAAAGGACCATTAATATAATATGGGAGTTAATAAAAATCAATCAATATTTATAAAATTATGTTTGTATATGTATATATCTTATAAAATATTAATAATAAAAAATTATATGTAGAAGAGACTTAATTTTATTTTTATAATTAATAATCTGCAAGTCGCCACGACGCTCCAATAGCTTCGTTTTATTATTTAGAATGAACCTTATGCATTTGTTGTTATTTAAGTTACTTAAGTTGTATAAAACTAAAGGCATTCTGATTTAAGGTCCTACATGACGTCAATTTTCCACAAAAAATTATATAAATATAGCACATAACAAGTCTGATATTTTTTTCGAAAGAATTTCGTGCTTCGAAGTTTCATTTGAAAGTTGCAGCCCTGCAGGACATCAAATCGAATTCCACTGATATTCCAATGATATGATATTTTATGTAATAGAAAATTTAATAATATATAATGCTTGTTTTTTATCCTTCAACTATAATCTGATGATTCTTAAAAAAAAATGTTCACTGCAATAACTATTAAGTCCTTTTATCTTTTTTTCATACGAATACTCAATTTATTATTTTTGGATTATTGAGTTTTAAATAAATTTTTAGAATTTTTTAATGATGTTTTTAACTGCATACATGAATTTTATTTTTTAAAGCATTTGGATTGTAAAACTTTTAATTATCTTGTCCTACATTAAGAATATAATATGAAATTATAACATAAAGTTTGTTTTGAAAAAAAACTAAAGAATTATAAAATTAATGGTACAATAATTTCAAATACGATAGTAAAGCATTATCAAGGTTAATGATGGAATTATTAAGATTTAAATTGATTAGGTCAACTTTTGAGACGGAAATTAATTTCCGAATAAAATACAATTTTAAATTATATTCTTTAATTTAATTCGTTAATTTCTTAAAATATTTTTCTCTGTCAATGCTACATGGAATTAAATGCTCAACATATACATTGCAACAGCAGGAAATCTTCACGTCTATCAAAGTTGAAATTTTGTATATACATATTTACCTATAATAAAAAAAAATTTGTTTCATAAAATTTTTTTTATAGAAATTTTATGATGCGCTTGCTTTAATTTATTCCGTGTGGACAAACTTAAGAATGGCAATAAACAATAAATTCTATTAAATTGACTAATTTTGAAATTTTTGGCCGACAACACACATAGGTTGAAATTAAAGTACATAATTAATAATTCATTAGGAATATTTCAGAACCACAAAATTAAATCTTTGTTGTTATAAGTTTGGAAAATTATCCAAATTCAGATCCTTGAACTCATTTATGTAAATCGCGAGTATTTTCAAAATCCCAAAGCCAACTAACGCTACACTTTACAAAAATAAAATTAAGTTTGTTAAATAAAATTTTTATCTTAAATAAAAAGAAGGGCTCGTCCGGGGCTCGAACCCGGGACCTCCCGCACCCTAAGCGGAAATCATACCACTAGACCAACAAGCCACATATCATTTCATATTCACAATATTATTATTTTGAAAAAAAAAGTACACATGATAAAAAATAAAATATTTTTTGAGCAAAATTATTTTTAATATCAATGACTTCTGTGTTGTAAATAAAATATATTTACATTGTTTCAGGTGATTTGAGGCAGTTAATTTAAAAAAAAAAAAAAACAATAATTCAAATATTAAAATTTGTACTTAATTTTGGACAATATTCAAAATAAATTTTTTGTTTAAATATTTCATTACGAATTATCCGCAAACTTAAGTGCTCTAAAGGAAATTTCCTCACTCTATAATATTAATCAATCTTATATAATATAATATTAACATTTATATTGCTAGGAAAATGAAGAAATTTAAATCTTTCCATAATGATTTAAATGCAGGTCAACTATATAAATTCTGTTCTAGAGTTACATAATTTATTTCAAAAGAAATTTGGACAAGATTTTCAAATATCAAAAATTTTCAAGATTATTTGCGCACAATAATTGTGTGGAAATATTATATATATACTTTATAAGTACATAGGGACTGAAAATTTCATCAAAATAAATTGTGGTATTTTTTTTTTAATTTTCCATTCAAAGAGTTAAGTTTCAAACACTAATTATTTCAATGCAATCATTAAAAAAAAAGAAATCATGATATTTTGCATACAGCACAAAACGAGAAAATATAATATTGCAGTAACTCTTAAGTCCATAGCAATTATAAAAATTTTAAGTAATACTTTTGCACAAACGTGTATAGTATACACAGTACACAAAACATACGTACAATGTTTACCTATGTTTAACAACATAATAAAATTGTTTTTTATATTTTTCAATTATCATTATATTAATTATTTTCAAAAGCATAATAAATTCCTATTATGAATGTAAATTGTAAAGTAAATAAATTATACATAGTAATCCTTTAGAGATTAAATAAAAAATGCAAAAATTATATTTTCTAATTTGTTTTAATTCATTTTTTTTTTTAATAAAAACAATAATGTAATAATTAAGACACATAAAATATATGAATATGCAAATAAATTTCGAATATTAAATTGATTAAATTTATTGCTGGAATAATTTAAAAATTGAATATGTGTAAATCAGTTTTTAAATTAATATTATTGAATTTTTTTAGTTAATTTAAGTTAAATTAAATAATAATGGCTAAAAATTTATTTTAATTGAAATTGGGTTTCCTCCTTGCAATGCTGCGTTTATTAAAATTTGAAATAATTGTTCGAATAAATCTTTGATAGGCGGAAAGACAAGTATCAGTAAATTTTTATCAAAAAGTAATAAAATCATTATCGAGCTGAATAAGTCGTATTAGTTGTTCTTTAAAAAGAGTATAACTCTATCGGAAGTTGATAGACTAACACTTATTTATACTCTTTTTACAGAACACGTAATACGACTTTTCCAGCTCGATAATGATTTTGGATAAAAATTGACTTATACTCCTCTGCCCATCAAAAAAATGTTCTTAAAGATTTTAAATACATCGTTGTTATTCCATTCGTTTTAGTCACAAAAGTTCGAGCTAAAAAATAACCCATAATTTTATGCATGATATAATTAAGTAGAAAAAAAATATTGGTACCTATACATTTTCTTTTTCTATACAAATAATGCAAATTAAATTATTCCATTGAAAATAAATAAATTTTCTTGTAAATACAAAACTCTATAAAAATTTTTATTAAAAAATAATAACGTAAAGATTTTTTGCACTCAAAGAGGATATCGATTATTTTTACTACTTATTTTTAGTTAAAGAAAATTATTGCAAATAAGATTTCATTTAAAATTAAAAGTATGTAACATAAATTATTTTATTTATTTTCTTTAAAGAAAATTAAAAAAAAAAGTAAGTACAAAATAATCGCAAACTTTTTATTATAATTAAAAATATAAGTTTTAAACTTTGGAATATAAGTTTTAAACTTTGGAAAAATACTCGTGGAAATTACAAGTGGAATGCACATATTTACAATATTATGTTTATTTTCTCAGAAAACAAATAATAATATGAAAATGTAAAGTAATATACCTTAAGACTTGTATTTTCTTTTTGCAAATGATATGACAATATTTTGTTTGTAAAAATAATAAATTTATTTATATGATATGTGACTTGGCTAATAAACATTTTCTTTTTAGAAAAACTGCATTAGATGACAACTATTGTGAATTCAGAAAAAGAAAATAATTTTATATTCGAAGAATGTACAATTTGTACATAATTTTGAATTAAATAAAGTTTTAAAAAAGTATTTTCATAATAAAATTCATTCTTTTTTTATGATAGCAATAAGATTAATAATTGAAATTATCAAAAAATAAGAAAATTCGATATTATCGTAGCATTGAAATATACTTGACTTTGACTCATAGTTAAAATTCATAAATTCATGAATTCAAGGTTATATTTAACCAAACTCTATTTATATTGAGTTTATTTCTTTTATTTTTTTATTATACTTTATGATTTTATTTATAATTTATTTCAATTCCATACCCATTTTCCTTTTTGTTCTATAACGATATAGTTTTTTTGTATTCTAAATAATTCACACAATTTAATATATATTAATATAATTAGTTTAAAAATTTGACATTTATGAATTATTACATAGTGTCTACGCTGGCGCCAACTTTATTTAATAATTTCATATTTTTATTTAGTTTTCAATATAAATAAGGACTGTCGCGAAAAGTATGGAGACGATTTCATTTTTAAATAAAAAACGCAAAAGTAGCCTTTTCTTTTTTCTTTTAATTTACCGTTACTCGTGCTTATATTGGCAATTAAACGTAATTTTTAGTTGAGCGTTTTTGAGTAAAAAATAAAATATGCAACGTGAAAACGAAAAAATACGTTTGAAAATTTTGCACGAGTATGAGCAAAATAAGAAAAATTCATATTCTATCATCGCCAAAAGGTGTAATATGGTGTTCGCATTAGGAGAATATTAGTGGAATATGCTGTTATCCGGAATATTTCAGGAATTGGAACTGGATTTTTCATATAAAAAAATATTCCGGAATTTGTATATTCCACTTTTATATTCTAGTTTGTCAGGGTTAGAATTCTACATTTATAGTTATTTTCACTCATTTTTTGAAATTTTGTTATAGTTGGCAACAATATTCTTGTCAAATTCGAGTCAAAATGAAAAAAAAAACAAAAAAAATTGATAAAAAGCGAGATAAAAAGTCAAAATTTTCAACAACAAAAACTTTTTCTCTTTCTCAATTTTTTTTTTACATCATCAAATTCCAGTTCTCATCAAATTTTGTAATGCGAACGGCAATTTGTTTTCTAGAATATAAAGGGAATTTAAATTATAATGCGAACAAGGTATAATACATCCAAATCTAATGTCGGAAAAACAATCAAAAGATTCTTAGAACATCAGACAATTGAATCAAGGCCAAAAAAGGGGCGCCCAAAAGGTTGCAGCAACCCAATTTTGGAGAAAAAGATACTCAATTTAATAAAAAAAAAACGATCAATGTCTGTTAGAGATTTAGCAAAAAAATTTGAAACAACCAAAGATATGGTTCAAAGAATTAAAAAGAGGAATGGGCTTAAAACGTACAAGAAACAAAAAATACCTAAAAGATCTATAAAGCAAACAAATGTAGCAATTAAACGAGCAAAAGTGTTGTACAGGTATTTGATCGATAATCCATCAACATGCGTTGTTATGGACGACGAAACGTATATAAAAATGGATTTTTCAACACTACCAGGCCCACAATTTTATACAGCAAGACCTAGAGATATACTTGACACTTCCGAGACATCAATAAAAATTGAAAAATTTGGAGAAAAAGTGTTGGTTTGGCAGGCAATATGTCAATGCGGTTTGAAAAGTGCAGCATTTTTCACCAAGGGAACAATTGGGGCCGATAATTACATCAGGGAATGTCTAAGCAAACGGCTAATGTCATTCTTACGTAAACACAATGGTCCAACATTATTTTGGCCAGATTTGGCACCAGCCCACTATGCCAAAAGGACCCTGGAATGGATGAATAAAAAATATATAAATTTTGTCCCAAAATAAAAGAATTGCGTCCTATCGAAAGATATTGGAGTCTAGTAAAAAGGGATTTGAGGAACGATGGTAGAAGTACCCAAACAATTGATGAGTTTAAAAAAATATATTTAACAACAACAAAAAAAATGAGCAAAAAAGTTGTGCAAAATCTTATGGTTGGTATTAAAAAAAAGATCCGCAAATTCCAACGGCAGCGATTATTATAAAACTTTTTATATCTTATTTCAATATTAAATAAACATGTTACCTACCATAATAAGAGTTTTTTTTAAAAAAGTGCTAAATAAATTTTTTACAGATGTTTGAATTCGTCTCCATACTTTTCGCGACAGTCCTTATATGAATTGGCGCCGTGACATTTGTCCGCGGGACATTTGTCCGCGATGAAATTTGTATGGAAAACTTCGCGGACAAATGTCATTTTGCAAAATGTCATTTGTCCGCGATTGTAAAATGACATTTGTCCGCCGCGGACAAATGTCCCAAAATTAGCGGACAAATGACATTTTGCAAAATGACATTTGTCCGCGATTGAATTTTCTAACTTTAGCGGACAAATGTCATTTTGCTAAATGTCATTTGTCCGCGATTGATTTTTCGAATTTTTAGCGGACAAATGTCATTTTGCAAAATGTCATTTGTCCGCGATTGAAATTTTTAATTTTTAGCGGACAAATGTCATTTTGCAAAATGTCATTTGTCCGCGATTGATTTTTCAGTTTTTTTAGCGGACAAATGTCATTTTGCAAAATGTCATTTGTCCGCGATTGATTTTTCAATTTTGGAGATACTGCAGATTACGTGAACCACTCAGAATCGTCTGAAGCTTGGAAAAGGGAAGAGGGGTAGAGTCCCCCCAAATTGTTCATACATTTTGTATATGCAATTTTTTTTTTTTGCCCAATTTGCCCCTTAAAGAGAGGGAGGTGCGGGGCGGCGGGCGGGCGGGTGGACTGGTGGTTGGTCAGTGGGATTTGCGGCGTCCAGACCACCAGTCCACCCGCCCGCCCGCCGCCCCCCACCACCCTCTCTTGTTGTGCTGATTCTGATTGGTTCACGTCATCTGCACTTTAGCCTCAAATTTTTAGCGGACATATGTCATTTTCCAAAATGTCATTTGTCCGCGATTGCTTTTTTTAATTTTTAGCGGACAAATGTCATTTTGCAAAATGTCATTTGTCCGCGATTGATTTTTTAGCTTTTTAGCGGACAAATGTCATTTTGCAAAATGTCATTTGTCCGCGATTGATTTTTCAGATTTTTAGCGGACAAATGTCATTTTGCAAAATGTCATTTGTCCGCGATTAATTTTTATCGCGGACAAATGACATTTTGGAAAATGTCATTTGTCCGCGGCGGACAAAAGACATTTTGAATCGCGGACAAATGTCATTTTTATGTCCGCGATACAAAAACAAATCGCGGACAAATGTCCAACCCCCATATGAATTCATTATTAAAAGTACATTTTAATAATGATAGATATTAGAACATACACTATCGTAGTCTTCTTATATTTAAAAATAAACCAACCGCAAATTATGTTTCAACATTATTTATATTATTTTCGCTATAATTATAATTATTTTTCTTAGAAAAATTAAAATCTATATTGAGCCTACTTTTAGTTAATTTAGACTTTCAACTACTATCTTTCATATCTTCATGTTTTTGACTTGATTGATTACTTAGTTTGATTGATGAAATATTCTAAATATTTAAACGAATATGAGTTGTTGAAGCAAAGCTTTATGTTATCGGCAAAATAGTATAATTGGTAATTATAGTTTTAACCCACAATTCAGCATCGAAATCTTTGAATTAAAAGCTTAAAAAAAAATTTTAAATTCTATAATCATATTTCAGGTAATTTATTATAATTACTCTTAATATAAATACATTATAAGTTTTGAAAAACCAGTTGTTTTCTTATGTAGAAAAATTTCGTTATTTTTTTTCGAACATTTTTTCTAACTTTTCTTATTGTTATTTTGTTTGTTAAACTTTTTGCTTTTTAAAAGTTTTAAAATAACTTTTTTTTTTTCCTTTTTAAGTTATTTTAATCTTAATATAATTGAATTTCCTTTGAACACGAGGGAAAAAGAAAAGAATTTTCATATATATAGAGAAACAAAAAAATTATGTGTGTGTAAGGTACGTATACGTAGTACATAAACATATTGTAAAGAGAGTTGTTATTTCAAATAAATTAATTTAAGAAGTAAAACAATGTGTAAGTTCGTTTAACAAAGTATTATGATTTAAAAAGAGTAAAAAAACAATCAACAAAAACATTAAAAAATTTAAACGTATGTTTTAAAAAAGATTATGCTATGAAAATATATTTATTTTTTTATTTTACAATTTTTATTTTATAATTCGAGAAAAAGTAGATGTAGGTAATGTGAGTACGTACAAATATGAAGTGGCTCTATCTATTAATCTTTTAAAAACTTTTTTTTTGTTAATTTATATGTTTTATTCTATTTATTTCAATTTCAAGGCGTTGAAATGAACAGTTGTTGAACTGTGGAAATTTCTGTGGAAATTATAATTTTGATAATTATAAATTAAGGGCTTTTAAATATACAGGTTGTATGATTTTTATAAGACAATTGAATCATTTTATGTTAGATTAAACCTCGTTTTAATAAAAATAAATTTAAAAAAATATAATAAAATTCTTGATATTTTCATTTCGTTCAAAATACTTGAAAAATTACTTTGAAAATATATAATTTATTCGCATTTAGAAATTACTAATTTTCTTACACTTAAGTTTTTTTTTCCTAGAACGCTCTTAAGTTCATTTGAAACAAAAAAAATATTTCTATGGAAATAAAATTTTCAGATTCAATTTGGAGACGTAAGATATTCCTGGAACCTATAAAAATCTCCAGACAGTAAATTGGCAAATACTATAGATATACATACACCCACCCTAAACCCTAACTATGTACAACATAAAATTTCGTTTGAAATAGCAAAATTTTTGGTTGCTAAAGAGAATTTTTATTTTCAAGATTTATTTATTTAAATTTATAAAATTAAAAATTCATTTGCATTTTTTGAGTCTTTATATCACAAGGAACTGAAAAAAAAAAATTTTATAAAAACTTGAAACAATCTACTAATTAAAATAAAATAAAATAAAATAAAATAAAAAAACATTAGCTACAATTAAATATGATTTATGAAAATTTTCATTAAGGACTTACCTTTTTATTATACGGAAAATAATTAAAAAATATTATCCTTCTTTTCTTGTTTAGTGCTTTGCAAAAAAAAAAAAGCAATTAATACTTTTTTTTTTTCATCAAAATTTTTTGTACTTGCAGAGTTGAATTTTGTTGGTTTTTTGAGACAAAATTTTATTTTTATTTTATTTTTTTTCTTCTTACCTGAAAATAGAAAAAAGAAATGGAATTTCATTCATAAATATTTAATTTATGATAAATGTGTAAACAAAAAAAAGAAACAAAATTAAATAATAATTAATTTGTTTGTAATATAATTTTTGAATACTTTTTTTTTTTTTTTGATACAATTATTTTCCCTTTTATTAAAAACTTTTTTAATTAAATAATTTTTCTTATTATTATTATTATTATTATTATTTTGTTTTTTCTTTTTTCTAATCATTTTTTTTTTGAAATTTTTTCCTAATCTAAAAATTATGAATTTATATAAACTTCTTATGTGAACGAATTTAGAAAATTAAAATTTGTTTGTTTTTGTTTAAGGGAATAATTTTATTCTCAATAGTTTTTATTTTTTTATTTTCAAGCACGTTCAGAATTAAGTTTTTGTTAATGATAAAGTCTTAAATAAATTTTGGAACTGAAATGAGAACTATAATAATTGTCGAATGAATACTTTGTATATACACTTTGTGAAACAACATAATTTCATAAACAAATACAACTTAGCACGTGGATTTTTTTGAACAAATTTATAAATTATATAAATTTAATATATATTAGTCGTTTCTTAATTAAAATTATTTTGATAGTGTCAAAAAAAAAAAAAAAAAATTTATTTAGTGAGAAAAATAGTTTTTAAATTCAAAATCAAAACAACTTTTTTGTATTTACAGCGATGATGTTGTTTTCAACCGAATATTTTTATGCCTGCGGGCTACTATAAAAATATTCTAAGTTGAAATATTTTTGACATTCAATTCCACTAACAATAATACATTTGGAATATGTATTTTTATTCACAATATTTTAATTTCAACAATTACTATATTATTTCAACTCTTAGAAAGACGAATCTTTAACATAATTTAATATTAATAAGTAAGATACATCTGAATTTTCTGAACATAATAGCAATAAAGTCATGCATATCACTCATGTTAGTGTAGAAAAATTGTTCAATGCAATTATATAAACTTTATTGAAGTTAAAATGTTCATTATATAAAAAGTAATTATATAAAAAAAACTTTCTTGAAATTAAAATTATTTTGTGATTAATATAATCAATAGATAGGTAGGTATATTATTATTTTGTACGATTATTAACTGAATAATAATTTGAATAATTTGAAGTCTGTTTTCTTTTAAAAAATTTCAAAATTATAATCTTCGAAGTTTAATTTTGATTTTGCCGAGATAATGAACCTAAATTGATGAAAATCTCAAGATTTAATCTAAAAATTTTGCATTTGTTTTAATATAAGTTTTTAGATAAATCATCTACAATATAGTACATCTGTAATATTATAAAGAGAATAAAATGTGGTAAAAGCTTTTTAAATAATATACAAACTTTTTACCTTATTCAAGAAAAAAATAAAAAATAAAAATAAACAAAAAAAAGTCAATATTTTTTTTTTGTTTTTAATTTCTCAGAGAAATTTTTTCAATGAAATTTTTAATGGAAAATGAAAAGCAATAGAAGAAAACTTTTGATAAGTTACTTCAAACTTTTATAAACCGCACTATATAGTTTTAGAATTAAAATAAGACGCTTATATAATCACAAAAAATAATAATAATAATGAAAAACTTTTGAAGTTATTTTAAATTATTAAAAAAAAAACACTGTATTTTCAAATAAAATCTTATATTTATAATGATAAAATCATTAAAACTTAACCAGTTAAAAATTACTTTTACAATTCTCTGTCAAAAAAAAAAATTAAATTAATTTTTTTTTTTTTGAGAATAATTGAATTAAATTTTAGTTTTTTTTTTGCAGTTAATCTCTTTATATATATTAGCATATATTTAAATTTCTACATAATTTTTGATATATTAGAAGTCGATTTATTCTAAGTTCTGATAAATTTCAGACCTAAGAATTGTTTTTGTCTTAGCTAATGGTAAAAATAAATTATAATAACAAACTGAGCTTTCTAATGAATTCAATTACTGGTATACACATCGAAAATCCTTGGTATGGTGGAAAGGTGTGGAAAATTCACCTCTCAAGCCTAACCTAACATATGCATTCTAGCTAGACAATATAGAACGAATACTTTTAGTATAAGATACCCATATTTCGTCAAAATTTCCCGATGTGATAGAACGGGCTGCGGAAATTCGTTTTCAGTTCGCACCTCGAGAATGTGGAATGCTCTCCCATAAAAATTGTTCCCGACAGCTTGCGGACGTTTGATTTACGACTTGCGTCCCACTTTTTAATCCCGTCCAAACTTCCTCTCCTTATTACCAAATCCCTACTTCTTTAAGTATAGAAGGTATCCCACCTAGTGATTTGGGAACTTTAATATAAAAAAAAAAAAAGCATTTTTGTTCAATTAAGTATTGCCGGTTAAATGGCTAGTTATCTCGCAGATCCTGTAATTATTAGTAATCTTTTTTTTTAATTTTCTTTTTATCAATAAGCCTACTTTACATAAGATTGGATTATTTTGAGGTTGATATCCCCTCTTTAGGATTCCATAGATTAAAAAATTATGCTCAAGGCTTGTTTTTTAAAATAATTTTATAGATTTCAAAGAACAAAAAAAAATTCTAATTGCAAACATGGCTAGGAGTCAGTCTTGTACTTGAATCAAAGAATCATATTTCACAATTTTCTTATACCTATAACTAGCAACCTGACAAAAACGCGTTTTTTGCAAAAATTGGATTTTTATTCTTGAAAGTGGTAGAAAGTGGTATTAGAAATTATGTTTGTTCAACAAGTTTGCCGCCATTTTGGTTTTTTTAGGTTTTACCGTTACTTTTTGGTTACTTTGAAATTAAGCATTTTTGAGTATGAAAACTTCGAAATAGCCTTTCATGATGTTCTAGACTTTGATTCAGGAGGAGTTTACCTTCATTTTTTTAGAAAGTTTTAGTTCCTGAAAATATTGTATAGATGGCGTTTTAACCAATTTTGTGTATTAAACTAAAATTACTCCACCTTTTGGGCAATGAAACTACAGAAATGAAACCAAAAAAAGACCGTTTCAAGGCCTTTCCAGCAAAAAAATTTTTTTAAGAATCGAATAATAAATAAAAGAGGTATGCCAAATTAAAAAAATTACAAAAAAAAAATGTCCGTTATTATTCAAAAACTCGATTTTAAAGAACGAATCCATAATAAAAATGACTGAAAACCAAAATTTATGAGGACATGTTTTTAGGAAATGCATGTTGGAACGTGGATGAACGGATAAAACGTTCGAATAATTTAAAACAATTATCTACTACTAAAAAACGTAAAAGCGACTCAAAACAACTCGTGAGTGAGATTTTGAATAATTCGGAGACAGAGCTGGACTGGCCTAACAAGCCAGAAGGAGTTTCCTGGTGGGCGGTACTAAAATCTGTTGTCTAAAATTATAATGTTTTCTTTTAATTTTTTTTTTAAGCGTGAGAAAATTTTTTTACAAAGAAAATTTGAATTTCCCGGTCCTAAATTCATTCCCAGTCTAGCCCTGTTCGGAGATACTCGATTTTATACAACTTCCTATATGCCTTTCAGAAATTATTGTAAAATCAGATAGGATTAAATACTGAAAAAACAAATTACAATAGCAAAAAGTTAGGTTATAAGTTTGGAAAAGAAAATGAAATTGATGTAGAAGAAACATTAAAAAAAAGAATTTCAAAGCATATATCGTCTGCTGAGAAATGAAACAACGTATGACATTTATACGTCATTATTTGACAATAGCACCATTCGATTCCTCGTACTCGATTTTATAAGTACAACTACTTTGCAATATTCTTAATGTTGATTAAAATGTGTTTTTAGATGAAAGTTGTACGCTACTTGATATTTTTTCATACGTTTTTTTCAATTTTCAAATCTTTAAATTCAAATTACTCGAAACTATACTTTTCATTATACGTTGTTTCATTTCTCAGCAGACGATATGACAATGTCTATGAAAGTGAAATGTAAGGGTTTGTTTAAAACAGTTCTCGAAAAAATATACAGTAAAATCAACACTAAAACCGAGCAAAACTCGAACCAAAAATTTTCAAAATTGGTTTTATATAAAATGCCGCCAATCCGAAAGTACTGGACCGATTTCACCTGCGAAAGCGGCTTTGGAAAGGTATGACTGCGAAGTTTGAAAAATATCGTACGTAAGATCATGGAGTACAACTTTTTTGAAAATGGCTAAAAATGGTAATTTTTTTGTATGGGGAAATTCTAAGAAGTGAATTATCTTCTAAAACATTAAAAAATTTCAACCTGCGAAAGCGGCTTTTTAAAGTTCTCTGGAAGACCTTTCCAAAATGGTATAGAGTGACCAAATCGGTTGAAAATTGAGGGAGTACATTCAAATGAAAAAACCCATTTTTTGTTTTTTCAGTGTTTTTGGGGTTTCTCTATGGGTTAACCTGGCAACACCGAGTTGCCAGCACCTGCAAATAAAGCCCGCACGAATACCTACTTAAAATGATATCTGAAAATATTCTTGTAAATTTAACAACAGAGAGATGATAGTTTGAAGTTTCAAAATTTTCCAAGCCTTCTGCCACAAGAATCGTCATATCTCCCAAAAACATTTTTTTTTTTAAATCTGAAATGCAAAAACTTAGGTCAAATATCAGCCTATAAAATAAATGTAAAATGAAAGTCTAACGATTAACTTGAAAAAATGAAAAAAATGTCAGGTTGCTACCTATAACACCATAAATCGTTTTATATTTCTTTTTTTCGAAAAATGATTCGCATAACCCCCATCAAGCTATTTTTTCTAGGAACATAACCATGTTTCACAAAAGTAATATACCTGATGTTTATTTTAAAACTTTAAATTCAACAATAATTCTATTAATTAAGTTTTTCAATTTATTTACTTTATTCGTTTCCAGGACAAAAAATTTTCCAAAAAAAATAAATAAATAGATTCGCAAGTGAAATTCAATTGTAAAATCTGTCGCAAATTAAGACCATCATGCAAAATGAAATTTTTAAATATAATTTCATTGAAACTAACTTACGTTGAAAAAAATGAATTTTAAATTTGAATGATTCAAAAATATAAATATTAACTTTTTTGTGAACATAAAAATGTTTTTTTTTAATCCAATGTTTTTTTCATTCATAACAACAACCTTGAAAGATGATAAAGTTTATTGTTTAAAAAAATATAAACAAATTTTATCATATATATTCATTATCTGTCTCTGTTTCAAATGTATTCATTTTATTCAACAGAAAACAAAAAAACACATTTTTAGCATTTTGATGGAAAATATTCTAATTGAGAGTTTTCCATTATATCAAAAATATAATGCATTTTATAACGTGCAGAGTTAATTTTTGAAATATATAATATAAGTATACAAAAAAATATAATGCAATTACATACAGTCAAATTTTAAAAGAAAACAGTTTTATACCAGGAGTAACAAAATTGAAAGATATAGTTTTTTTAAAAACCATATTCCTGTTCTTATTTTTTTATTCAAAAATTTGCTAACTCCGTTGAAAAGATTGCGTGGCTGGCTGATTTTCGAAATAACTAACTATATAAAAACAACTTATTTATATAGATTATAAAAGCGATAGAAATTTTGGAGATAAAACATTAAAATCTTTTAAAAATATCTTATATTAAAGTTAGTTATTAGTTATTAGTATAAAATATTTAATAATATAGAGAGATTTCACGACGATATAAAATTTTTATTTCAACAAATTTTAAAACAGTAATTTTTTAGTAAAATATAATTCTAATTATGTCAAAAACTTTTTTTTATGTTTTTTATGCCTAAATCAATTATTTTAGCACCGTACACATCCCTATTATTAATGGCAAAGATATTTTAAATTTTTTCATTCACATAAAATTTAAACAAAATAATATTTGAAATAATTAAAAAAAATTATTTCTTTTGAACTATAGGCGATGGAAAAAGAAATTATATTCAAAAAAATGTTTAGTAAAAAACTCCATAACTATCCAGAAAATGGCAGTTATGATCGAATCATAAATTTAAGAGCAATTTTAAAAATAATTTAATTTTTTTTACAATGTTTACTTTTTTCTGCTTTTATTATTTTCCCGATAAATAATTAATTAAAAATTTCCATTTTCGATTCAGAGATGGAGATTCCAAAAATGATCATTTCAAACCCATTTTTAGCCCTCTTCGTTCACTAGGTCAAAAGTTATAGAAGTTATAATTTTTTCTTCGATAAAAACAATAATACGATAAAAATAATTTAATGTGTAGGGGATCGTTATGTTGTATTTAGTGCTATAGAATTTAGATCACTAAATAGAGTATTATATGCGTCAATACACATGCAATCATTTAGATGCATCAGCGTATATAATGAAAAAATTTAGATGCATCAGCGTAAATAATGAAATCATTTAGATGTTTCGTATTGAATATTACGTAATACCTAAACAAACATAATATCTCTCAGAATATTTCAATACATCCAAATACAAAAAAAAAAAGAGAAAAAATGAGAACTACGTAATTCTTACACAAAAATAATATCACTGACACTCACAAAGAAATTAAAATAAAATTAACGTGGAGGAAAATTTCCCTTTTTTTTCTTTTATCTCTAAAAGAAAGAGAAATTACAATCAAAATAAACGTGGAACATTTCCCTTTTTTTTCTTTTATCTCTAAAAGAAAGAGAGAAATTAATATAAAATTAATGCTAGAGATAGAGTCGACGTAATTCATGTGCGTATGCGCGCGTAAAAAAAATAAAAAAAACCTGTTTTTTTTACCTGTTATGCTCAACGCCGTTCACATGCGAAAAACAAAAGAGAAAAAGAGAAAAATTAAATTAGAAAAATAAAATGGATTCTGTTTGTAATATTTTTATAACGCTTTTTAATTTATTTATAACTTAATAAAACATAAAAAATTTTAATAAATTTGCAATAAATAATTATTTAATTTTTATTTTTGAATATAATTATATTTATGAACTTTTTTATTTTATTAAATAATTATTTGTTTGTAAAATTTTTTTTTTCTAAATACAACAAAATAAACAACACAATTTTTTTTTCTAATTACAACAAAATAAACAAAACAATTATAAACAAATGATTTCCACGGCGTAAAATACTGGAAAAGTTAAAATATTTCAACTTTTACGCGCGTAAGCTACGTTTTACGTCGTTGCGTATAGCCGGTCTCATACATTTTCATACAATTTGATTTTTTACGTGTGTACACGCGCGTGAATTACGTCGACTCTATCTCTAGCATAACGTGGAACATTTCCCTTTTTTTCTTTTATCTCTAAAAGAAAGAGAAATTAAAATAAAATTAACGTGGAACATTTCCCTTTTTTCCTTTTTTATTATAAATTATCTCTATATTCTCTCTTTGCAACTGCCTCCCCCCTACGCATTAAAGCAGTACATTGTACACCTATTTTATAAAGTAAAGTATCTGCCATAGAAAATATATTTCGTCCCGCCAAAAAATCTATGTTTTTTTTTACTCAAAATCTATCATTGTGTTGAATAAAAATGATCAGGGATGGGATGGTTGCTTTTTTAAAAGTTACGAAATAAAACAAGACTTTTAATTTTTTAAACTCATCACAGAGAACATTTTATTTCTATTTTTTCTAATTTTTACATTTTTATAAAAAAAATTTAAATGAAATATATGCGCACACGTATGAAAAAATTAATCAAATAAATTGTATTGAAATTTTCACAACATTTGAAATTACATTCAACGTTTGTAAGAAGGGAAGCTAATTTACTTACTAAATTATTTTCTGTTACATGTAAATCGAAATTTTCAGAAAACATCCTGCAATATTTTAATATAATTAAGAAAGTTTTGAGGAGGAACTGTTAATTTACATTTTTCAAACTGTTTAAAATTTACGAAAATAGCATTTATTTTTTTTCATGTTTTTTTTTCACAAAAAATTGGTTAAAGTTAATATTAATTATTATTTTAATTTCTCACATTTAAATCACTGGCGGTTGAAATTCAAATTAGCTTTAAGTTTTTAAAATAAATCTCACATCCCTAAAATCGAAAAATTAAAGCAAAACAAAAATCATATGATTTTTATTTATTAGTATTGAGTATTTAAGGGAAACTATGACGCGCTTAAGGCCAAATAAATGTAAACAATGCACAATGCACAATGTACTTAATTTTAGATTTTAAAAAAACCTGCGAAAAAAACTTAAGTAAAATGAATCAGAAAGACACCTTGTAAGAGGGAGGTGAATTTTTTTTTTTTTTGCATAGAAATTTCGTTATTCCTTGATACTCTACTATAGAAATATGTTTACTCTGAGCAGTATATAAGATATGTTAACAAAATTTGTTATAATAACTCGTTGTCTATACACACAAACACACAAACACATAGACACTTGTCATTATTATATCACTCGACCTTCGGTCTCGTGATATGTGTTTGTGTGTATAGACACCTCGTAATTAACAACAAATTTAGTTAACGTATATTATAATCTACTATTATTAACTCTGATGCGAGTGGGATGGGATTATCACAGATACTACTTATATTTTACCATATAACTTTTTATACAAAAACACTGTTTTTCATTCAAAATAAATATAAATATATATATATATATATATATAAAATCCTTTGATATCACAATTTTAATTATTTATATAAAAAATTCTTTGTGCAATACGAAGTATATTTTGTTGACCATTATCATCATTAAAGTAAAATGAATTTTTATTTTATGAAAAAAAAAAAAAATTCAGTAACGTAATATATTCATATAATACATATAAATAAATATAAAACATTTATATAAAAAAAAAAACCAATATAAATAAATAAAATCCATCTGCAATATCCATAAAAATTCTCATAAAATTAAATATCTGTGTTAAAATTTCAAATAAAAATTGTAATTTCTATCAATAAAAAACTTTGCAAAAGGATTATTTTACAAAGCCAAAAAAAAAAGAAAAATGGGGTCAATTTTTGAGTTTTTCGTTCATGCGAAAAATAAAAAAAATAAAACAATAATAAAAACTAAAGTAAAACCATTTTTTTTCTTTTCCATTAATAATTGAACTTGTAAAAAGGGTTAAATTTATTTAATTGATCCCTTTTCTGCACAAAAATTCTTTTTCCCAAAAATATCAATTCAATTTCCATAATAAATCTCTAAGGACTTTTATTCGAAAATAATAATAAAATACCTATAAAAAAAAAAATAATACAATTTATATTATTATTTTTATAATAATTTCAATCTTTTCAAATTTTCATGTTCAAATTGTGAATAACGAAAAATACAGGAATTATATTTTTACAAAATTATATATTTATCTTACTGTGGGTGTAAATAATGCAAAATCGTTAAGAACAGATAATTATTTTCTATTTAAATTATTTACTTCATATTTTCGAAAGCTTTTAGGTGTTTTTGAAAAGTTAGTAATAATACGAACATAGGAAAAAATTTTAGCTGCAATTCAATTCTTTTGCCAGACATAAGAGAATAAGAAATTTCAAATAACTAAATTTATTAACAATAATCGTGGAAGCTAGGAACAACTTTATTATGAATACAATTGAAAAAATTGATACATATTTCACGAATCAATTGTCTATTTTGCTCAATTTTCTCTAATCTATTGTGAATATCGTTAGAATTTAAAACTTTCCGGGAATTGAAATAAAAATGAAAGAGTCATAGAAACTACAAATTTATTATCTAGATCTATTTAGAACAAACTATGTATTATACATTAGAGAAAATGATTTTATTTTCGAACATTTTTGAGAAAATTTGTGTCTAACAAAATATAATATTCAAGCTTTTGTAATAACCCGCCTTTAACGATTAAATTGTGTATTATAAAAATTAATCATGTTAATTGTGAATTCATTATTTTATTTTGATGAATTTCAATGCAATGTAAAAAAAAAGCCATATCTAATATAATAAAATAAAAGGATAAAGGACGATCAACACCGACCTAAATTTTCAGCCTTGTACAGAAAAAAACCAATGAAAAATAAACAATATTTATTCTTTAAAGGACTCTTTATGGTTTAGGTTTTAGGAGATTGAATCACGACAAAAAATTAGATGTATTTTATATTGAAGATTTTAAAATTGAATCCGTCCTCGAGTTATGATTTATTATATATTAAAATAAACAGAAATATGAATTTTTTTAGTTCTGATTTTATTTATTTATATAAAATTTCAATAAAAAAAGACTAGGCTGGGGAGATACAACATTTGCACTAGAATTGACATTTTATTTTCCGAACTGAATTTGTTTTAAAGGAAAAATATTCTGTTTCTTCATATATTTTCGATCGAACGGAAAAAGAAATAAATTTCGTGATTCAATATCCTGAACTATAAAGAGGCCTAAACTCCATTTTTACACGATTTTATTTAAAAAAAAAAAAAAAAAACAACACAAACACTTAATTCAAGTGAGACAAATTGAAAAATTGACACAAATTCCAGTCCGAGGTGGGAATCGAACCCACGACTGAACACGCCGCAGGATAATGGTTATACCACTACACCATGACGGCCGACAATGAAACACATACTCGGTCTGTTCGTTTGATTCTAATCTAGCATTTGATATCTGACCCGCTATTTTTGTGAAATTGTTTAAGAAACATCAGTACTGATAAAATAAAATTAGTAAAATTTTAAACTTTGGGTAGTTGTGGAATGGAAGCAATAAAAAACAATGCTGCGATTTTGTCCAAGGACTGGGTCAAAAAATGGATTTCAATCAAAATTGTTACATGCGTACATGTAGGAAGCTAAGAAAAACAGTTTAGCTCACAATTGTGTCAAGTTTTTATCTTTCATTAAACAGCTTGATATTTATGATATTGAGATTGGTATTGATATTGATATAATATATTTTTATATTGGTGAAATTAAATGAATAAATCTTCTTCCATTCGTATTTTTTGAACATATGTATATATCAAATGATTCATGTTGCAAAAAAAAAAGACACATTAACAAAATATATTTTTGTACCCCAATAGAATTTCAGTTCGTATAATAAATAAAAAAAAAAATTCTTTTCTACAAATACGAAAGAAAAAATCTTTATATACCAATATATATCCTATGTGTAATACATAAATCTATTATATGGATGATCTATTGACCTACGATTGGGTTTTTCTAAGCATTGCACACCATAAAATCTCTTAAGCAATATTTCATAATAAATTGTGTGAAAAGTGTCTGCTTTTAAGTACTACTATCTATTAATTTTTTTTTTCTTCTATTTGTTTCTCCATTATTCGCTTATTAGTTTTTAGATAAATGAGTTTAGTTATATATAATAATAAAAATAGAATTATACATATATATATAAATTATTTTCATAAAATTATACAACGCGTTTATTAGAAATTCTGCTGAAAAGATAATATTGACGACATTTTACTGAAAATTTTTAATGACTATACCATTTTTTTTATTGATTATTCTGTCGAAATTATTGAAAAAATAATTTCTAATAACAATCTTGGGTAAAAATAAATCCTAAAAATATTAGTTTGAACCTGTTATTTTAACTGCCGTACAAAATCCATGAATAATATATCAACTTTCATATTTTTTAATATAACACATGCCATTTCGCCCTTAATGTTACCTTCTAAGTCCTAGCCTTAAAAAATATTGCATATGAATTTTTAGTTCATTTAGCGTGTTCCTGCGGCAACTATGTTGAATAGAATATTAATTTCAGTTCTTATTATTGCTTCTGTAGAATAAAGGAGTCAAAATTACATTGTTGTAGATAAAAAAGCCAAAAGACTATAAACAAAAAATGCTGAACTGAAGATTTGTTAGTCTAATGTTCAACACAAATTCACATCAAAGTCATATATAGCTTGATTTCTACACAGAGTTCTTTTTTGTCAAAAACTTCAGCAAAAAATAATATTAACATTTTATCTAAATTAAAAGAAATTCGCATTTGACGAGACGCTTATCAAACCAAAAAAAAATACTTGCTCTAAGAGTGTTATCATATAATCGATAAATTTATGTAATTTTAACTGTTTTTTGGTATATTATATTGGTGGCTTTGATACTAACATACGCTTATACATATACAGTATATATACATATAAAAAAGGATAATGGAAGTGTCATGTTTTCGGATGACAGTATAAAAAAAAGCTATAAATAAAAAAATATAAATATTATTATTATATATTTCTCAAAGTAATAAACTAGAAAATCATGAATTCATCTGGAACAATGAACAAAGTTATATCGTAAATGAAAGGCATTATGGATATAGAGGACAATCTGTTTTATTTTTATAGATAAATTAAAAAAAAAAAAAAACATAAATAAATTAAGTATAATATAAATAATTTATTCGAATTTTTATTTAATTTAAATAAAAATTACACTACATCGCATACTGCATAACTACAATATATATAGGATAATACTGTCCTTATATATGTATGTTGGCGAAATTTGTTCAATAATTTTTCAATAAGTAATAAAAATATTTTTATTGGAATAAAATGAGGACAACTTTTTTATTAATTTAAATAGTTTTACTAATTAATTGTTTGAAATTTCCACCAACAAAGAATTATTGTTTCAATAAAAACAATATTTACATAAATTATCGGCCGAAATTTATGAATCAAATCAGCTGGAAATTATCAGCACTTATCTATATCCATTACAATACATAGGTATACATAGTGGTCGACCTATTTTCAATAGATATATAAATTTCAACTTTTTACAATTCCTACTTGCTATTTTCAGTTTCCATAATTTTTAACAAATTAAAGATAATGCTTTGGATTTTTGTTATAGGTATTTATATTATTTGACTTAATTATAAATTATTTTCTTATAAAATAATAAATTTAAATTAAAGTCATTCAATAAAATAAAATTAGATTTAATTTGTTTGATCTGAAAATAGATTTTGGTTAAAAAAAAAAGTTATCAAAAAATTTTATAAAAAGGGATGAAATCGTAAAATTGTTTATCAATTATATTTTTGCGCTATTTCAGGATTTATATTTGTTCTCAGTAAATATTTTGTGACATAGTAATTTGAGGTACTCTTTCGAATTTCGAATGGTTCACAAAATAACGCAACAAATAAATAGATACCAAAATTCAGGTTTTTAATACAGGCCGATATTAAGCGTTTATAGCCCAAAAACAAACTATATAAAACAATTTTATTTGTCGTAACTATAACTAAGAGAATATTTTTAATTGTTTGCCTAAACGTTTAATTCTATTGGATAAAATTTTTCCAAATTTATCAGGGCTCACAATAAACAGAATAGTACGTTTACTTTATATTTATAATAAATTGTGAACATTATCTCAAAATGCAAAACTAGATTTTCTTTTAAACTCTGTCATAATTCTAAATACATACATAAAAAAGACATAAAAAATATAAGAAGTGTTTTCCATGGTTTTCTTATATTTTTTTTTTAGAAAATTTGTATGTTATTAATTTTGTAAGAATTAAATAAACAAACATAATTTTGTCTATAAATGTGTAAAATAACTACCTGTTAAATTACAGTCTGATTTAAAACAATTAAATTTTATTCGTCTAGGACTACCTATTGAATCTAAATTAATTTAAATAATAATCACATCTAAGACAACAAACTTTGGAGAACAAATTTTTCACAATAAAAATATTTATTTATTTTATTGGAAAGTTCTTTAATTCAAAAAATCAATCCCATACTAATTAAGAGCGAGTAATATTTGAATTTTAATTACAATTTTGTTGCAATTGCATTGGTGAGTTATCAAGTTTATTAAAATCAGAGGGTATAATTAAAAATAATAATAAAATAAAGAATTTTGTCCAATTTTCATTCCCATGCTTGTAGAATCGTTTATTTTTTCATATCTTAAAAATAAAATATATAAGTCTCAAAAAAAAACAAAAAAAAAACATATTACTATATAATGAAATCTGGAGCAAGTGGATTCGCAGAATCGACTTTTCTATATAAATTTATAATTTGATTAATTAGTATTACAAAATGACCCAAAATTATATTCTTTCTTAATCAATTTTAATATAGCCAACGAATAGAAACGCCTAGAAATAAAGTTTAGCCCAATTTGAATTTTCTTTCTTTCATTATCATGTTCATTTCTTTTGTAATTACTAATTTTCTTTTGTTTTTCACAATAAATGATGAAAATTAGAATTTTTGCCGGAAATGTTTATATTATTTTTCGTTCCTTTTTAAAGAACAAAAACAAAAATTTGTTTATCAAAACCTGAAAATTAAATTCATAAGAGATGCATAAACTTTATAAAACGTATAAAAATAAAATTTTATTATATACCTACTTTTTTTTTGCAGGTAGGTTCGTTTTGGTATAACGAATCGATATTAAAAAAGGGGAACATTTTATTTTTCAATAAAAACATAACAAAAAGGAAGTGAAAATTTAATAAAACCAAAAAAGGAAAACTTTATTCATTTTACATTTTATTTTATTTAACTTTTTTTTTCTGATTAAATAATGCTTTAAGGCCTCAAGGTGTTAAGTACACCTTTAAAAAATAATAGCTTTAAAATTTTCCTTCTCCAATTACTTGAAATGGATAATTTAGAACACATAGCTGTATATATATTATGTATGTATTATATATTTCTATTATAGTTTTAACTGGAATAAATGAAAATAAATTGAAATAAATTTAATTTGTTTTCTAAAATTTGGAATTTATTTCATGTTCTCTGTATATTGTATATTAAAGTTAATTTTGTTCACTTTTGTGTATAACGAAAATATAGTATTTTTTTTATGAAAAAAATAATGATCAATAAATAGTTTTAGTAATGTTTAGTAATGCTCATGACAAAAATATTAGTTAATAAATATTCAGACATATATTTTTTACACTCAAAAAATGACCGTTCCACCGCTTAGAAATCCTTAGGTCGCTATACCCCCATTAAATTTTAATATCCCATTAAAGCAACGTTTTTCCAATCACTATTACGATGGTCAAAGCTATTATAATTGCAGTGTGAAATATAGAAGTCCATTAAAATACTGTTGTTTGACCGTTCTACGGTTTTGAAACGTATTTTAAAAGCTAAATGTATAATTTATTATAAGGAAGTTTTTTATAACGATCTAGGGTTTTAAAAATATTTATTATAACGATGTATAAGGATTAAACAATTTATGATACAGATAATTTATATTTTCTATTTTATACAAATGGCTCTGTTTCTAAAATTTCTTAAAAATTTATAAGAATTCAGATGTTCTTAGTATTATTTTACCGTTTTTTTGAGTAAGTAAATGTCTAAATTGTTTTTTTTTGTTTGAAGTTAATTTATCAAACTTTTTAACGTCTCCTTTAAAAATATTACCTCTTTTTATTTTTCAATAACAATAGCAATTTTTTTTTTCGTTTCGAGTCAGTTACTAGGATTACACAATTTAATGCGAATACTTTTATTCGAAGCGTTATTAGTCCAACAAATGAAATAAAAAAAAAAAAGTTGGATAATTTTGCGTTGAAACATTGATATCGTTAAAACAACATTAAAAATTTTAGTCATCGAGTCACGAATACAATGAAGAATTTCATTGTCTTCAAAAAAAAACTCTCACTTCATTGAGTAAGGGGACGAGCCAAGCTACAAAAATCTGTTAAACTTTTTCAAATAGGACGTCTATTTACTGAGAAATCAGAGCAAACGTCAAAAAAAATGGTATCGAGTCACGAAGAAACAGAGCCAAATGAACAATTATACTTAATAATAGTGGTAGCTCAGTGATATAGAAGTGGTTGATTGGAATGCTAAAGTCCAAGGTTTAAAAGCCGAAGAAGCGCAAAGATAAATTTTCTAAATAAATTTTTAAAATTTTTTTAAAGTTTACTATTTCGTCAATTTTATAATCTAAAAAGCGAAGAATTGGACATAATATAATCTAACTTAATATAATAATACATCTCATTAAAAACTTGCGATTAACTTTTTACAAAATAAACTTTAAAACGTCTGATTTTATTTGAACCCACTTTTAAAACATTATTAAAATGCCTAAATATAGGGACAAAATTTAAATCAAATCTTTTTTTTTTTTTGAAATTTTTCTTAAAGAATAGAATAGAAGTTTTTAAAGGTTTCTTTTAAAAGTTTGAAAAAGGCAAACGGATACGTTTTAAGCTTTTATTTCAATTAATATATAAAAGAAGTTCTTGAAAGGACTGAACAGAATTTATATTAGTTGAAATAAAATATATTTTTTTTTATCACATCAATTCAATCGAAAATGTTTTTTATTAAATTAAATTTGTAACGTTATTTGGGACAAAAATAATAATTATTATTAAATTTTAGTTTTTATTTTAAAAAAGTATTCGAAACGTTAATTTCATGAGGAAAATAGTAGAAAAATAAATTAATTTTAATGAGTCTTGACGAGTTAATTTTAATCAGATTTTCATGATAATAATTCCCATTTCGATATCCATGTAATATTCAATTCATTGATATGTCAAGGAGATGTATAAGGTTATTAATATACTAAAGTTTATTTATATAGCTTTGATATTACTTATTTATGTGATGTATAGGTTTCATTTTTCAAGTACAACCAGTTACTGCGGGTAGGATTAATAAAACTTACATTTCCTAAATTTTATCTATAAATATACTAGAAATAAAAGGTAAAAAAAATGTTCAACATAAAATTATAAAATATTATTATTATTTTTTTTTTTTGTAATTATGTATTTTAAAACCATTTTCAACAACTACAATTAATTTAAGACGCCGTTTTTCTTGATTTCTTAACTTTTGTAACTTTTGCAGTTTGAGTTTGTCTTTTACCGGTTTTTAAATTAGTACTGCACCTTCTGCCGTTGTTTTTGCATGTCCAATTCATTATTGTTCTTGTATTATATGGGTTCATTTGTGAAAGTGTACCTTGAGCAGCTTCACATTCATAATTGATCTGAAATATTTTTGTAATAATACAAAAAATAATATTTTTCAAATTAATATTATTAATTAAAAGAAAAATTTGAATAAAAATGACAAAGAATCTAAAAATGTAAAGTTACAATAAACCGAAATAAGAGTTTGGGAATAATTAATATAAATGTACTTAATATTAGAGTATTATTAAGTTTTCATCATTTAAATAAAATATTTTTTGATCATATTTTTTGCGAATACAACTATAAAATATCAAAATTTCGAGCGTAGAAGCTTAATTTTTATTTCATATTTTATTTTTAGATGAATTGTTTTTTAAATATTAACATAAATATTATGAGAAAGTTTTTAATTGTAGGTTCTATTATTGTATGTTTTGTTATTTAAAAAATATTTGAAAAAATAAAAAAAATAAAAACTCATTGCCCAATTAAACTTTTGAGTTAGTCATCATGAAATTAACGTTATTTATAACTAAATCCTATCAATCAATCTGTAGCTTCTAATGCTAAAGAGTATATTTACATGAGGGAATGGAAAAATGTAAAAGATCTTCATCATATCTCAAACTAACTAAGCCATTATTGTTGAAAATTTTGGTCAACTTAAACTCTGAATAATCTCGATGTGTGTAATTGGTTTTTTTGGGGCAATTTTTTTACTATTATATTTACTTACAAATGTGAATGCTACTGCCACTACCATCAAAGCCAGCAGCTCCAGAAACTTCATTTTAGAAGTGTTTCTGTATTCGGCCTAAAAATTCTACTGCCGCTATTTTAATTAAAATAACACTTAATATGCAATTTCTTTTTTTTTTTTGGTGACTTTTATAAATCCCCACTCTTATCTTTTGATTTTTAATTTATTTCAATCAGGTTCTGTTATTGTTTGCATTTACATATTTATTATACGTTTCTGAGCAATTGAATAAATATATCCAATTGCATCAAAGATAAATATAATGTCTGGTAATAATTTGCGTAAAAAATTGAATCAATACACATGTATGTATATTTTTGAGTTTTTTAACTTTTATTAATATTGACATAAAAAATATTAAAATCAATGTTTAATTTTTGTGTTTTGTTTTTTTTTTTGTTTTTATGAATTATGTTTAAATAAAAAATTGATTAAGATTGATTAATTGAAAATATGCATCAACGAAGTGATGGTACTTGGCGTACTATTTCTGTTATAATTTTTTTTTTTTAGAAGATTATGTATATAAAAGTTCTAAATGTTAAATATTGTTATTCTGCGAGAATATCCTCTAAAACAATTACAACATAATTCAACGAAAATAGCTTTGATTTTCCCACAAACTGTTGGATATTGAAATATGCTTTTGGCTCACTGTGAAATACCGACGGTACATTTAAATTCTGCTGAATAAATTTTATATGAATAATTAAGTCTTTTTAAAAATTGAATTCACAAGAAATTCATGAAGATACAAATTGAATAGAATTTCCATAAGAAATTTCATCCAATACGACAAATGTCGAAATTTTGTTTCTTTATTTTTCTTTACTTTAGAAACATTACATTTTTTTTTTCCAAAATATTTCGTAGATCATTTCACCGACTATTAAATATTCAGAATCTGCAAAGAAAAAATTTTCTTTTCTTTCAATTTCAAAATACGAAAAAGTCTAGAGAGCAATAGTAGATTACAATACATGTTATGCAAATTTGTTATTAATTGCGAGTTGTGTATACACACAAACACATAGACACGAGTCATATTTATATCACGAGACCGAAGGTCGAGTGATATAATATTGACGAGTGTCTATGTGTTTGTGTGTATACACAACGACCTGTAAAACAAATTTGATTAACATGTATTCTATACTGCTTTAATGTGCATGTGAGAGGGAGTTGTAAAGAGAGAATATAGAGATAATTTATAATAAAAAATAAAGATAAAAGAAAAAAAGGGAAATTTTCCACGTTAATAATCCTTTAATTTCTCTTTCTTTTAGAGATTAAAGAAGAAAAGGGAAATTTTCCAAGTTAATTATCCTTTAATTTCTCTTTCTTTTAGAGATAAAAGGAAAAAAGGGAAATACTGTGAGTCTGAGAGATATTATTTTTGTTTATAGTATTACGTAGTTCAAAATGAAGTACTTAAGTAAATACAATATAGGGAAATGTAAATACAATTTACATCACAGAGAAATGTAAATACAATTTACATTTCCCTATAATTGCATGTGTATTGATGCATGTAATGGACCATTTACCGAGCTAAATTTGCGAATGTAAATACAACTTACCGAAGACATTAACATTAAAAAAAATTATTCAACACAGGTGGTTCGACTCAAGTTATTGTATGTGCATGTTATTTTTCAATAATAAAAACAACATTTTTTGGTCAGGATCTTGACAAAATGAAATCGAAACTAAAACTTAATATGTGTTAATAAAACTACATATTTTGATCTTCAATCTGGATTTTAATTCCTTTTAAAAAATTCATTTGGTATATAACTTTAATTTTTTTAAATTTTAATGCAAAACATAAATTCACTTTAGTCTTAATAACATTCTTATCTACTTTAATTTCAATGGTATTACAACTAATTAACTCTTAAGTATTAGATTTCTAAAATTAAAAAAAATTGTTTTTGTGTTTTTTAAGTTTAATCAATAATCCTAGAAAAACTTAAGTTTTTTGTAGCATCTTTTCATTGGAATAGACCAGTTATTATTTAATTGCATAATAATAAATGCAGGTTTTGAACACATACTGCAGCAAAAATAGCACCTATAATCAATCTCCTATAGCTAATTTTCCACCTAGTACTTAAAAAAAATTGTTGTTCTAAACGCCTTTATCAATATTGGGCTGACTTCTCTACTCTATCATTACTCATTATTATATAAGACTAAAACCGTCAAACTCGATTTATTTTTTAATTACAAGTATATTATTCTTATAACGTAGGTTTAAATAATAATGTCTTATTAAGGGATAAACATACTAACCATTTTCGTCAACCAAAGACAACTCGTCACAACCGAGGCACCTAAATTTATTTTATCAAAATGTACATGGACTAAGGACAAAAACTAATTGTTTGTTTGCTTCTTCATGTAATTGTGATTACGATGTCCTTATTTTGACGGAAACTTGGCTAAATGGCGACTTTGCTGACTCTGAGATTTTTCCTCCTAAATATATGTTATATAGACGCGATCGTCATCAGGGTACTGATGCAACCACAGTTGGGGGCGGTTTCGCAATAGCGGTGAAATGCTATTTCGATTCTGAAAAGGTTTTGATCCCTGAGAATGATCTAGAAATTTTATGTATTAAAGTCAAACTTTGTGATTTTTGTTTGTATATTTTAGATGTTTATTTGCCACCTAAAACAGGTGATGCTAGGAAAGATTTATATTTAAGCTTGATTAACTCACTTGATTTTTTAAATGAGTTGATTTCTGTCTCAGATAAGGTTTTGTTTTTGGGACATTTCAACTTGTCCGCTACTTCTTGGCTTGTTGATCCTGAATGCGATTGTTTTTTTCCTACTTCTTCATGCTCAGTTGAATCTTTATTAACTGATCATCTATTCTCTCTCAATTTCGAACAAAATTCGTCAATTAAAAATAGTAATGGTAAGCAATTGGATCTCGTTTTTTCTATTAATTTCTCTTCTATTTCTGTTAATCATTGTGCCGATTCATTGCTTCCTGAGGAAATACACCATCCTGCTCTTATTATTTGTTTAGATATTGATTTTTCTTCGAATGACTTATTGTCGGAAAACAGTTATTCCTTTAATTTTAGTAAAGCCGATTTCATGGGAATGAATAATTCTCTCAGTCTTATAGACTGGAATTTTTTACATACTGTTAACATGGAGCAGGCTACTAAAAGCTTTCACTCAAAAATTTTCAAATTATTTCTTGAATTTGTTCCATTTAAATCCAATCGCATTCGTAATTTCTCTCCGCCATGGTATACTGATGCCTTGAGATCTCTCAGAAACAAGCGTAATATGTTATGGAAAACATATTGTAATGTCAGAAATGAGTCTACACTGAGTCAGTATTTATGTGTTAAGGAGGATTTTCGAAGGCTATGTAATATTTGTCATTCTAATTTTTTGCTTAATCTCCAAAATGATCTAAAATTAAATTAAAAAGAATTTTGGAATTTTGTTAATGAAAAAAGAGGTTCATCTTCTTATCCAACAACTCTCCATTATAACGATGTCAGTAGTGACAATAATTTCATTATTGCTAATGTTTTTGCTGATTTTTTCAAATCTTCTTTCGAGGCATCTCCTTCTTCAAGCCTGCCTAATCTCGACTCTGTCAATACGTATACTTTTCTTTCTAATTTTAATTTCAGTATTTCAAAACCTGAAATTTTGAAGCATATTCAAAAACTAAAAAATACTAATACTGATACTGATGGCATTCCTACTTCATTCTTAATAGGATGTGCGGACAAATTAATTGAGCCACTTTATTCTTTATTTAATATGTCCATTTCACTGTGTAGCTTCCCTTCTATTTGGAAAATATCCTACATTATTCCCCTTCATAAAAAATCTAAAAAAACAGATATTCAGAATTATAGGCCTATTGCCCGCTTATCTTCTTTACCTAAACTATTCGAGTCAATCATTTTTGAGAGAATTTTATATCAAGCCCATCATTTCGGATAGGCAGCACGGTTTTGTACGTGGTAAGTCAACTTCCACCAACCTTTTAGACTTCACGTCTTTTTGTAACACTAAATTTCTTTCCGGTTATTATGTCGACTGTATTTTTACAGATTTTTCAAAAGCTTTTGATAAACTATGCCACAAAAGCCTAATTTATAAATTAGACAAAATGGGTTTTCACTCAGGTTTTGTGGAATGGATAGCTGATTATTTATCCAATCGCTATTATCAAGTTTCATTTAATAATTTCCTGCCTACGCTATTTTTAGTAAATTGTGGTGTCCCTCAAGGTAGCCATCTGGGTCCTATTTTCTTCATTTTATTTATTAATGATCTTCCGAATATTTTAAATTCGTCAGAAGTTCTTATTTATGCAGATGATGCAAAAATTTTTAAAGCTATATCTTCCTATTCTGATTGTATTGATTTACAGAATGACATCAACTCATTTTGTAATTGGTGTACGTCAAATAATCTTCTTTTAAATGTTAATAAATGTCACTCTATGCCCTTCTTTAGGAAAAAAAGCAAAATTGATTTTCAATATACTATTCAATCCTCTTCATTGACAAGATTTGCAGAAACCACTGATCTTGGAGTTTTGTTGGATGAAAAATTGAACTTTGTTAAACATATTGATTTTGTAGTGAATAAAGCTCTTCGTATTCTTGGTTTTATTAAACGGCAATCGAGAGAATTCAGTGATCCTTATGTCATGAAGCTTCTTTATTCCTCTTTTGTCCGTCCTATTTTAGAATATTCTTGCCAAGTCTGGAATCCATTTTATGGTATTCATATCTCTAGACTTGAATCCGTCCAGAAAAATTTTCTTCGTTTTGCTTTGAGGCGCCTTAATTGGCAGGACAACCTTAATTTACCTCCGTATTCTGACAGACTTCAACTTGTCAATCTTCCAAGTCTAGAGAGTAGAAAGGCTTATTTGTCGTTCAGTTTTATCCACAAGGTTATCGAGGGCAAGATGACAAGTAGCTGTTTAATGTCTAACTTATTTTTTAATGTTCCGTCACGTAGTCTTAGAAATTCCGATGTTATTTATATCAAATTTTCAAGAACCAACTATGGTCAAAATAGCCCACTAAGCTCCATGTTCAAAATTTATAACGGATTTCACTTTCTACTTCAAACACATAGTTTCGATAGTCCTTCTTTTAAAACTCAATTTTATATTTTATCAGCTAGTTCAAATTAATTTGTGCAATATATATTATTATAGTATTTACTTATATTTTAATTATTATATAATTTTTGTTTATTATTATTTTAATTTTTTTATATTATTGTATTATTATTGTATATTTTTTTTTTTTTTTTTAATATTATTATAAGGATATTTTCGCTTGTATTAAGCATTTGTAATAAATAAATATGATAAACATCATATTATTACCAGTAACTAACAGCCAACGAAAGAATATTTTGAAATAATACAAGTTGTATAAAATTATATAGAGTGACAGAACTGAAGCGTCATGTGCAAACCTGATTTGCTTATGCAATTATATTAATGTGGTCATTAAAATGCAAGTTTAATACCATTACCAGAGCAAATGAGTTCATTTCATAATTGAGACTGTGATGGAAATTTATATCTGTTTATCCATGAATTTATATATTTTATATCCTTGAGGGAATAACTTATTTGGGAATTATGAAAATAATATTTTCCTAAGTTTGTTTGCTTAAAAACAACTAAGCCTATAATATACACAAAAATTAAAGACTATATATAGTACGATATATACTTTAATATAAGAAAAGTGCAAACATATTAAAAATTTCAGAATTTTTATGTTTTTGTATGATTTTTTTTCTTTTTAAATCCATTATCTTAATACCTTATGTATATTTTCTTCTCTTAAAAAAATATTCTTTAAAGTATGCCCTTATCAAATAAGCACATATTCTTGAGAAGAACACTTGACCTACATGAAAATTTACTTCCTTCTTATAACTTTAGAATAAAAAAAATTTATTATATTGGAATAATTTATAAATCTTTTTAAAGCATTTTCTATAAAAGTCCTATTTTAATTGTGTGTTTAGTGTTTTTTATAATTACAAAACTTTTATTTTATAAAAACAAAACTTCACATGTAGGTATACAGTATGTTGAAGAAATATATATTCATATTATAAATATAATTTGCTTGGTTTTAGTTATAAACTTTTTATTCTGAAGAACATGTATCTGATCATAATAAATAAAGATAGAATTATAGCCTTGAATTAAATCCTTTATAAATTACCTGATTTTCTAGAATTTGTGCTGGGTATAGATTTTTTTTTCTATATAGGAAAGTACTAGTGCTGTACGTTTCTATGGTTTTTGGACTATAAATTCAGAGACAATATTATTATAATAAAATTTTCAAAACATTTTGGCACACGAATAAAAATTTTGAAAATTAAGTATATCAGTATAGTTTTTTGGAAACCGGCGCCTGCTGATGTATGTTTCTAAAAACCTGTCTTACCCAATAGAAATTCAAAATGGTTCATTTTTACGGAATTGTTAAAACAATTCAAATTTCAGTACAAAATGTATTCTTGTTATATAAACATTTTTCCTGCTATTATATAGATTTATAATATTTATCGAAATATATGAAACATAATGTATATATCGAAAATTTATAGCACTATACTATATTCTACATAGAATTTATTTTACAAATTATTCAATAAATTTAATTAAATGTAAAAAAAAAATAAGTAAAGAACGAGTTTTCAAAAAAACTGAGGACAATCCGCATGAAAAAGTAGAAAATAACTTTTTCTTCACACACAGAGGTGGACTCAGATTTTTTGATTGGGACTAAGTTAAGTTATTTGATTCATGAAGAGAAAGAATATTCAAGAGAAATGTCCCAATTAAAAAATCTGAGTCCACTTCTGTGTGTGAATAAAAAGTTATTTTATACTTTTTCATGCGGCTTGTCCTCACACGGAGAGAAATCCAATCAGATATTATGATTATGACGATTGTACATATGCGTAAAGCAGTCAGAGAACTCAGCTCTTAATAACTAATCATAAACCGTAAATATTAATCATAAACAATGACTAAGGGTAAAAACAATCACTATGACTGCAAAATCATAAATCCTGCAACCCAATAATATCGATTTCATTTCTTACGTCTTAAAAGCGAGTAATGGCTGCTATTTTACATAAGAAAATAAAATTTAAGTTTTTTTTATTAATTTTTTTTATTTAATTTTTTTTTATTTAATTTTCATTTATTTAATTTTTTTTTATTTTATTTTAATATTTTTTTAATTTATTAAATTTTATTTATTATATTTTTATTAAATTTACAATTTTATTTCTTATGTCTTCTTCCGGATTCGAACCTGGGTCTTTAGCATTGCAATCCGCCAACACTACCACTCAGCTACGGTATTGAAATTTAAAATGTACATAAAATAGAAAATATAAATTTGGTATACACATTTTCTGTGTGGTGTGTTGGCTATTTGTAATGTTAAGGACGCAGGTTCGAATCCCGAAGAAAGCAAAAAATTTTTGGTTTTTTATTTTTTTTTAGCGACATTACAGAAAATTTCAACTATGTACTATTATTTTAGTAATTAAAGTAAATAATCTGAATTTTAATCACCGAAAATAAAATAAAAAGTGAAAAAAAAATGTTTTTGTATTAATCATAACATATGACTAGCATGATTAAGCATCATAACTTATGATTTCAGGTAAATCATAAGATAATCACGATGTATAACGTAGTAATTATATGCAAAGATTATTCATCTTGCGCGAAGATTTTTAATCATAGGGCTATTTTTTCGTTATGATTAGGAGTCTATGACTGATATAATCATATTGAATGAAAAGGCATTTCTCTGCGTGCAGTTTTTAATTTGAATAAGACGCAACGACGATTGAGAAGAGTTTACTACTAACTATTTCATTGATTCACTACGAGTTAAAACAAAAATTATTATGGAGGCCATCGTTGAAGCATAGTTTTTAACCCAGAAATTTATTTTTAAGTATTTACAACAGAATAAAAATAGAATTACTTGCCAACTTACTTTTGCCAAAACCATTTCCATTAAAGCTACAACACGGAAATATTTAATCGTTATATAAAAAAAAATTAATAAGTGTATATAAACGAATTCATTTATTTAAAAACCAAAGCATAACATTTTAGTTCTATTGTAAGATTTATTTTAGATAATTATAATCCACAACCACAATCCGCAACTTGAAGTCCTGGGTCAGCGTGAGCCAATGGCGCTGCCTATAATTGAAATGCAAATATTCAAATTTTAATAAGTTTTGTCCAAGTAGAAAACTTAATTAAGTCATCTTACGTATAAAATTGATAAAATTATAACTGCTATTGCGACAATAATTTTAAACTGCATGATATCTTTTTATTTTTTACTGAATTTTGAAAATAAACTGAACTGTTTAATTCATATGCTGGAAATATTTATTAAATGTTGTTTTAAAAAAATAAATAAAAGCTTAATTAAATAATGGCAATTTACGTCTGAGTATTTTGCACACTTAAATTTAAGGATATGCGATTTTCGTTTTAAAAAAAATATTTCAGATATACTCTTAAGGTTAAAAAACCATGTAAATATTTTGTCATTATTATTATTATTGTTATTAATTTATATGCAATCCTTGGGTTCAGGTATGTGATTTTATTTGGAAGGAACATAAGAACCAAACTTTTAACTTCATGTTACAAGGTTTATAGCATGAATTTTATATTGTCTACAGTATATTGAATTCAGGACCTTTAGAGACATTTACTTAAATTTCATATTGGTTTAAAAAATTATTATACGTTTTAATTCAATTTATACATTACAATAATTTCACACAGAATTATTAAAACAAAATATAATAATTTTACAAGAATTATTAAAACAAAATAAAACATTATAAACTAGAATATAAGCGCTCACTTAACATCAAAGTTAATCAAATTCCTAATTATTTTTTGTCATAAATTTTATTTAATATAGAAATGTGTCGCAATTATATGAAACTAGCCCAAATAAAAATTAAGAGATTTATAAAGTTAGTTTACCAAAACATACTTTTATCGCTATTTCATATAATTTATGGCAAATTAATGCAATTATAAAAAAAAATAAAAATATTTTATGGTATATAATAATACCTATAGAGGAATATTCTCATGCGATATATATATAATACATTTATTTACTTTCTTTCCATTTGAGATAATATTTTTATTCTTTTATAAACGTAAATTGAAAAATAAATATTGACAATAATATTTATATTCTCAATTTAAAATTTATTTACTTAAATAAATAAAATAATGAAAAAATTATAAATTGTACTTCGAAGCTATATTATTGCTGCACACCTTGATCAGATTTCATATCAATATGAAGATCATACGGTGTTTTCTTCTTTTCGGAGCTATTTTAGCCTTATTACAAGTAAGTTCATACATTTTTAAACAATTATTTTTCATTTCAAAATACGGTAATAAAATTATCAGTGGGTTTCATCAACTCTAAAATATCATATAATATTATTTTAAATTATTAAAAAGTTAATGTTATTAATTATAGATAGCACAGGCCGACGGCCCTGGAACATGGAGGTGCAAAATGTATCCACCCACTAAGGATTACCATTGTGAACTCAGTCGATCTTAAATTTTAATGCAGTTTTTTTTATTTTGTATTAATTTAAATTTGTAAATACATGATGGAAATATAAATGCTAAGTGAAATACTAAAGGAAATTCATATCTTACTTATTTTATTGAATAAAAATTAAGGAAAATTAAATTTTGATATAGAAAACATGTTTGCTGAAGCTGAATACAATCGGACGAATATTTGAAATTGTTAACTTAATAAATGTACAATCGATATAAAAGTTTTTAAAATTATATTAGTAAATAAAATGTACGTCCAATATAAATTTATTAAAAAAAATATTTCCCACCTTCTTAATTGATTGAATTTAAAATAAATTATAGAAATAAAAGTTTTTTTTTTTTGGTTTTTGTTAATAATCTATTAAATTCTAAGCAACTTTTGACAATATTTGCATATATTTGAGAAAGTTCATCTTCAAAACTTTATTTCCTAAGTCTTTATTACTTTCTCCTCTATCAAATTAATAAAATTCATATTTCTTTCGGTTTAAACTTTCTCGCTCATGAGAATTGCAAAATAATTTATAGGTATATACATTATTTGTTTAATGTCTTCAGTGACATATGAAAATTAATATCTCTTTACAAGTTGTTTTAAAAGCATACATTGTAATTTCTTTTTTTGCTTTTTAAATATATTTTAGTTAAGAGATATAAAAAAACATACAGTTTTCCACAGTAAAAGCAATTAAATTTGTAGATTTTACATAGATTTTCATTTTATGATAAATTTTGAGAAATTATTTTTGTACCTAACGTTAAAAGTAAATATTATTATACATGAGTTAATTAAGAGGAAACTTGTTTAAAGAAAATAACATTTAGGTTCAATCAGTATTACAATAGTTTTTAATAGAGTTTTAGATTAAAAAATGAAGAAAAAAAAATTATTTAATATCATTTTGATGAAAACGTGAGATTAAAAAATTGTTTCCCGTTTATTCGTATTCGATTATAATCTGAGATTCGTTTTATAAAAAAATTGTTATATTATTTAAAATTTTTAAATTATTAAAGAAAAAACAAAATTCTAACTAAGTTATGTATCTTTTTTTAAGAATCATAAAATTATTTCTTAAAATATTCTTCGTAGATATTCTACGGATAACATTTGTGATTTTCTTTTCGTTATATTTTTATTTTTATTATTGCTATAATTTTTACTTATTAATTATAAAATTTACTTATTAATTATCCAGCGCCGAAAGTAGTAGACTAATTTTCATGAAAAAACCTTTTCAATGGCACCGGTTTTATTCAAATCGATTCATTGGTCCAGAACTTTTTAGGCAACATACACAAACGGACTTTCATATATAAGAAGCAGACGAAGAAGAAGAAGAAAAAGAAGATGAAGATATAGGTTTATCCAGCAATCTGAAATTTTGAACTCAAACCCTTTGTGGTTAAATTCAACAGTAGGCTTGGAATATGAATAAAATAAATTTGCCCTAACAGACCCACCCATCCTAGGTGTCTAAACAATCTGCAATTGAAATTTTATCTTAGTAAATCGATTTAGCCGCTTCAGAGGTTGAATTTGACTATTAAACACGACAATTAGAAGTAAAGATATTTTATATAAATGATTCTTTTAATTAATTATTTTTTTATTCCTAAAATAACAAAATATAATTTCTTTCAGTTTTTTTGCTAGATTTAAGATTTCTTTTATAATAATTTTTAGTATAATTTATGAACTATTCATCATAAAAGCTTCTATTGAAATTTTTGTTCTTTTTTAGTTTTGTATAGATATTCATGTCAATGATTTCATATAATAACAACTTTAAAATTATTTAAGTCTAAGTCACATAAAAAACATAGATAATTTAAAAAAAAAAAATGTCTCATCTATATAATATCGTTGTTACATTACACAAATAATTCAAATACAAACATTATTTTATCAAAAAAAAAAGAATCAACTCAAAATTAAAAAAGATTTTTATAATATACTATACATTTTCATAAATTTTTAAACAAAATTGTAAATAAGTTTTACACATGTGACAATATTTTAATTTAAAATTATATACTATAATTAAGCCATTAAAAATTGTTTAATTAAACAAACAATATTATGCGTACAAAAGTATATATTATTATATAATAAGCTATAGATACTTATATAATATTAACATTTACAGCAGGTAGGTGTATTATTATAAAATTAATTATTTTATTATTGCCTGATTAGATGTTATGGAAGAGTTGAATATTAACACTTTTTGTAAAACCAAAAGCAAAAACAAAATGAAATTAAATTATATGATTAAAAAACCGGAAAGTCATTTTTAACTTCTATCTTTAATAATGATAAATAGAAGTTAATATATAAATGTAGGTATAGGTATTAGACACACCAATTTTATATTAAATCTCTTCTACTTTGCTGTCGTACAGCTGTAGCTTATACATAACCATATAAAATGGAAATGTAAACGCGCAAAATTATTAATATGTTTATAATGTTATCAATTTAAGATATTTTACTAAACAAATAATTGATATTGGTTATTCATCATTTTCAGATGGAATTTACGTAAAATCGCCTTAGTGCTTTTCTAATTTTTTTTTTTTTGGTAACGTAATAGAAGGTAGTCAGTCCTATTTTAAGTTCTCTGAAATTCACTTTGGAGCCCGAGCTAGAGGTTCTCATTGGGTACTCCGTTTCCCAGCTTAATACAAATCTGATTTAACCGATCGTAATGATCGAGTTCGAATCCAGAATTTTCTGAATTTTTATTTGAATCTACAACTTGTAACCCTCAATTGGGTATTCAAGAATTCAGATTTTGTAGTTCACAATTCAAACATGATACTATCTTTAACTAACTATAAATTACAAAACAAAAATTAAAAACAAACAAATAAATTTTTTTTTAGTTTAGCAATCAATGTCAACAGAGAGTTTTAGTTTTGGTGGAGCTATCAATGTCAACTGGTGTTTTAATGTTGAAAACTTTAATCAATAAACTGCTGTTAATTTTATTCACTTTTATTTAAATCTTTATATTTAATATCTTGTACTTAAAATCATATCATTATGTTTACTTGAATTCTTTATATTTTTAAACTTTTAGTTGACAGAATAAAGTTTTTATTGAATGTTTCTTAATCTTGACAAATAAAAAGAAAAATATTATTTCATTCCTGGTTGAATTCACTTTGAATAATATTATTATTATGTGAAATCAGCAATCATTTAATTTTAAATGCAAATTATTAATGACCTCACTAAAAATAAAGGATTTAATTTATTTAAAACGTTTTCAATAAATTTTATTTGTTATCATGAACCAAAAAAAATTGGAAAAAGTTCATATAAGTACCTTACCTAATATATTACAAGTAGTACCAAAAATATATAAGATAAATAATTTAAAAAACAAATTTACCAAATAAATGAAATAAATTCCAAACATTTTATTCCTGTTAAAGATTCTTTATAAAAACCTAAAACAAAATTTAAAACAAAAATTAAAAAAAGGAAACAAAACATATTAAATAAAAAATGTATAAATACAAAACAAAATTTAATTCAATCATCTGTTTTCAGAATTGTTTGCAATTAACATCAGTTGATAACAACAATAAAATGTCAATTAAAAGCGACAAAACATTTCCCTTTTCTTACAAACTTTTCTAGTTTAAAATTAAAAGTATTTGTTGTGTCATCTTCTTCTATCATGTGTTTGACATTTTAACTACTTCAAATTTGTACTTTTGAAACACAGGAATAACATTAAAAAGTACTTTACAATTACTATCATATTGGTAAAATATTTTTATCCTCAAGAAAAGCGAAGGAATTTTTGCACGGTTGACGTAGAGCTTGCAAAAACAGAGTAAGTTTTCACAGGACCATACCGATGTATGGCTCAAAGATCAATTTTTGGTACCTTGAATTATGAAAATTATATAAAATAAGCAATAATAAAACACTTACATCGGTTTATGTGTGTGTGAAAATCCTTGAATTGAATTTATTTTATAGTTTTTTTAAAGCAAAAAAAAAAAGATTTCAATTTACTTTTATTGAATTTAAATATTTTACATGTAGAAATTAATGTAGATTTTATTTTAATATTTTTGTTCATAAAATTAAGAAAAAATTTAATAATATTTTCTTAATTTCATAAAAATTTAAAATGATGCAAATTCTAATATTAATTGGTATTATTTATTTTATATTATAGTTGCTATTATTATTATTATTATTTTAATTATATATTTCTTTTAGTTTGCAAAAAAAAAGTTAAAAATGGCACGCACAATTATCATAAAAGCTCTACTTTATTTTTATTTTTTTTTTAATCAAATACAATTTTTAAATAACAGATAGATAAAATAAATTTGAATAATAACAATTATTAATTCTTTATTTATTATTTTCTATAAATAGATTTCATTTTATTTTTTTAAACAACAAACACTTAAATTAATAAAATTAATGTTCTTTTAATTTTCTGTCGGTTCAATGAATTACAACTTCAAATATTAAAAAAAAAAAGCTGCCTAATTTTATGTTCTTTCTATATGAAATTCTGCTAATACAAATTCCAGATATTTTGAAGTATTTTTTGTTTAACATTATTTGGGTAATGGGTATATAGGTATACTTCATAAAAAAAATTAACAAAATTTTCCAATAAATAATTTTACACAACATTACATGATTACATCCTATTGAATTATACACTAGGCAATAATGAGTATAAGGCTAATATCTTAATTTACACTTGGTTTTTTTTTTTTTGAAAGGAAGTTTCGTTCCTAAACTATGTTTCTTGCCCCTTCATCCACATAATAGTTATAAAATTGAGTGCTTAATGTTCTAAACAACCTTGGACCTCAGCGATTACTTTTTATTTGCTTTATTGTCTTTTGAAATTTGGTCAATTCAGTTTATATGCTTATTAAGTAGTCAAAATATGCAACACAACGAATGACTTATTACATGATAAATAGAAGGACCAGTAGAAGTGAAATGTATCAATAAAGTGACGTAATATTTATATGGAACTTTTCATTAGACCTAACCAATATTTTATGCGGGTGGTTAAATTTATAAAATTTAATAAACTTTATGTAAATAAAAAATTTCTATTAAATAGTGTGCGTACATAATTACAATGTACAACATGGGTATTTATATTATGTATATTTTTATGCATTTATGAATGAAACTATTTTTTAACATTAAAACATACTGCTAATTGAATTCATTGTAATCTTTTTAAAAATGTTTTTTTTATGAAATAGGTGGGTATTTTTTTTTCGTAATTCCATTCATTTAGTGACAATTAAAAAATAAATAAAATAAATAAAAACTTTTAGTATGTAAAACTGTATAGTAATTAGTAATTACAAAAAAAAATAACCCTTGAAAATAAAATCAATTAAAAAAGAATAAGACAAAAAAATCAATATCAGAAGGTATGTACTAAATGTACAAAATAATGGTGTATGCTTAGTTAATTATTTTATTGCCAATAAAACTTTATAAAAACATAAAAAAAAAAACTGTACAAAACTTTCTGTCAATTCAACCCTTTTCATTAGAAAAAAACTATTTAGTTTTGACCACATCAGATCTTCTCTTCTTTAGTATTTTTTTTTTCATTTATCTTTTAAAATTATTGAAATTCAAACTTAATTTTGATTTGTGTTGCTCTAAGCCGCAGTTAACGATTAATTAACCTATCTTATACATACCCATATTATTACAAGTTTTTTTTTTCCTAATAATCTCTTCAGAGGGCTGAAGAATTCTAAAATCAAATCAAGAATTAAATAAAAACAAATTAAATTAATTTTCTATCCTTCTTTGAGTTGCCTCTAAAGTAATATTAAAGAAATTAGTATGTACTCTTTAAAAAAAAATTATGTAATGTAAGTAATTCTATCAAAATTTTTTTTCCATAATTTCCATGCTAATATCTAACTTCCCTTTAATAGGAAACACTAGTTAGGAAAAAAAACCTTTAATGTAGAAAAAGAAAATAATGAAGAAATTGAAAATTCTAACATTACATGCTTTTTTATATATATTAAAACAGAATTATAATTGTTTTTCGTTAATTAACCAAAATAAATAAATACAATAAACTTTATGTGGGAAGAAATCGAAAATCAAAATTATTTACATTTTATCGAATTTGTCACGCCTAAAATTAATGGTACACAATATACTGACCGCATACCAACATAAAATATTTTCTGGTTAAATAAAAATTAAACACATTGAATATATTCTTCTTTTATTTGAAGTGGAAAAATAAATAGAAAAAAAAAATATCGAAAACCAATTAGTTCAACAATAGGAAAATTGAATAAAGTGTAGTTTTTTCTGTTTCTCTAGTTATATTTTGTATATAATGACAAAGAAGAACAACATTGTACTATTGGTTTTTTTTCAAATATATGTTTTCAACATAACATGTAGATACATAAGGGAACGAGATAGGAATTGAAAATTAGGCAGCAATATTCTTAAGAAAGAAAAACGATATTTATATATTTTCTATAATAGTAGTTTCAATAAAATATTTTCATTCGTACATTTTTATTTTATTAAATTTCACTTTTACCACAATATTTAATTTATTTATTTTATTAGATTTCTTCGTGCTAAAAATTTAATTTAATTTTTTTTATTTTTTCTTAATATTATTTTGTTACTTTTAATATATAAATGAATTTTATATTTTATTTACAAATATTTGTTATTTAATAATTTAATAAAATAAAGATGTTTTATTCTGTTGAAATAAATCTCTTTAAATGTTTTTTTGAAATATTAAAATAAAAATAATACATAGAAATAATTAATGCAATATATTTTGTACGAAGCTTACTGTCGAATAGAGAAGTTGTCAAGGATAATGGGGGAAAGTTATAACATTTGTTGGGTGGCACCAATTATTAGTTTATTAGATTATTGAGATAATTTATGTACATAGGTACCTAACCAGTATTAATTTTCTTTCATATCGATATTGCAAGAAAGAAAGAAGATTTTTTTTATTAAAAATTCTAAAGATATACGAATAAAAAAGTTATAATTTTGCATATGAATTAAATTTTAATCATTTTATCTTCTGTACTAACACGAATGCTTTATTCAAACTCAACTAGAAATTAGTTTAATATTATTAATTTTATTCATTATTATAAACATTAATATATATATATGTTCTTTACATAATAGTTTGAATATATAATTCGTCTTCCTACATCATCTAAAAAAATTGAGTTGTTATATGCTTTTATTTTGATTTGCGTATAACCAATTTTTTTACATATATTAGTTAAAAAAAAAAATTAGACAAAACAGCATAATCAAAATCAAGTTGGAGGTTAAATTTGAAGCAACAGAGAAATAATATATACATTCTAATGACGACATTAGTTAAATATAATAAAAAAAAATTTCTAACTGCACCAAATCGATTTCTATATAGACCTACACTGTGACAACATCATCTGCAATTTGTATATGAAAAAATAAAAAGTTAAATAGAAAATTAATCGATTTTCAAAATGAGAACGGAAATTTTTAAATTGTTCGTTTTCTTGTTTCAATTTATTTTTATTTAACTAAATTTAAAGATAATTTTTATTAATTTTGTGGGTTTGGCCACTGTTATGTCCACAATTGAATGAACGAAAAGGTGTACAAATAGTTGTACATAAAAGGGTGTACAATTAGTTAGAAGGTATATTAGATACAAATTTATAGTGCGTGTTCAAACTTATCTTATTATATTGTCGTAATAATAAACTAAATTTGTTTTCAATTAATTTTTTTTAACTTTTGGAACAACCACAAATAATAATTATAAGAAAATAATAAATTAAATTTTAAAGGAAAAAAAAAATGAACATTTTTTTGAAAAGTCATAAAAATTAATCTAAAAAACTACCAAATTTCCTAATATCACGCAATCGAAAGCATTTTTTATTTTATTCAGGAGACATAAAGGACAGTAAACTTTCAATTTTTAAGCACGTGTCTAATTTTTATTCAACAAATTGCGAAAAGAAAAAAAACTTTCTGACGTTTTTATTAGCACAAAGAAAATATAAGAAAACAAAATAACACCAGGTTCAAATAAATCATCGTAAGCTTTATACATATATATATTGTAGTTTTTTAATTGATGCACAAAAATGGATAATTAAAAAAACAAAAAAAGGAAAATTACGTTAAATATTTTATTCGGCGCGATACCAAAATGAAAATTTATATATTTTGTTTTTTTTTTTTTTTTTGTTTTTTTCTCTATGTACAATTATTTATTAATTTATTTTTTTGCCTTTATGAATTATTTAATTAAATTTTATTATTAGGTATATTATTTATATTAAAAAAAAAAAGAAATAATATAATATAAAATTTTTTTTTTGGTTTTCTATTCCAAAAATAGAATTAGAAAAAAAAATTGATTAAAAACAAAAATTTATTTTCTAACAGCAATATGTCTTGAACCAACGAAAGCTTAAATTCAACTGAAATAATATAAATAACGTGATTATTTGTTGTTAAAATTGTGAATTGTGTCGAACTAAAAGTATATTTTGTTGACATAGGTTCGTTAGTATAATATAACGTCAAAAAAAAAAAAAAAAAAACGAAAAAGGATATTTTTGTATTTTGTTTTTTTTTTACAGCATACTGTAAATTAATCATCACAAGCTAACCTTTTATTGACAATACGTTGTAATAATTTGGCTGTAGATTTTCTTAGCTTTGCTTTTTTATACTATATAATAAATGAAATTATTAATTTTATATAAAAAATTAAATTTGAGCAATTAGAAAAACTTAAAATCAAGAAAAATAATTATGAAAAAACATGTAAGCTGGAGAGACAGACAACAATTGGCCCAATTTTATTTCATTCAAAATTAACTGTAGAATATTTTATTCAAGTATTAAATGTATAACGGAAATAATTCTTACGCGCCATTATAAACTCTGCCTTTATCAATTTATATAAATATAATTATATATCAAAGGATATTTTCAAAATATCCTTTTTTTTTTAAACTACACTTATGTACTTTTGTGTAAATATAATATTCCTGTCAAACATGATGAAGTGAAAAGCAATAAGCTACAAGGATTCTACAAGTATATACGTTATAATTTCTTTTTTTAATGACATTCAAATTTCTTGATAAAAAGGTAAAGTAATTACATAAATGTAGAAGAATGTTATAAAAATAAACACAAAAAGCAATTAATAAATTAATGCAAATATGTAGTAGGTATTTGAGAAGTTCAAGTTCAGGATTTTGTATTCTCTTTTATAAAAAGAATTTATTTTATAAGAATTAGAAAACAAATAGTAAATAGGCTAGGCAACATTTTAAAATAATTAAATTATTGTGCAAAATTAATTCGAAAATGTTGAAATATCTGTAATATTTAACTTCATTCCAAGCAACAAAAAAGTTCGATTGCCTCAATTTGTTCCGTCTTATATCCAATTTGAATTATCTTCTACGAAATATTTCTAACAAAATAGCGAAAACTTTTCCCTGGTTTTATTTTTCTTTATTTGACAAATTGATTATTGGGTAATACCGTGTAACCTTACCCAAACCGTTACCCAAACCGTTGAAGAATTTATGATTCACCCATGAGTTCACTCAATATTATGAATAAATTGTTTGTATACCTACTTACAAGTTTTCCATCCGTAAGAAATACTAATTTATATTTGATTTTATTTATAGAATTATTGTACTATTGCAGCTTTGGGAGGAGAAATTTTAATCATGCGTATTAAAAGTAAACATAATAATTCTGTTATAAAGCTTAAAAAGTCCTTTATTATGGGATTTTATACCAATTCATGTTGTCTATATATTTACATTACACTTAAATTCAAATATTGGACACATATAACTTTTTATTTCTAAAAATAGCTCAATTTTCTATTTCAATTTCCACTAACGTCTTGGTGTTAAAAGCTTTATAAACTCTTGTCATTGTAAATATTATTTTTACTGAAAATGCAATTGATAGAAAATTCATTATTATTTTACTATATGTTCGTTTAGAACTTTTGAATTTTATGATAATTGAAAATCTTAATCAAAACCCATATTAATTTTAATGACTGAAAATTATTATAAGTTTTAAATTTTATAATTAGCACAAAACCGCCCATCTATCAAACTAAATGCTTATAATTTCGCTCACTTCCAAGTCAACTTAAAAGTCTAATAAATAATAAATAATTTTCATTCAAAATAGGTATATAATTATTTTACATTTCTTTAAAACTTTTAATGGATTCTGATAAAAAATTAATATGCTGGGTAGATTAGAGGAAAATGATAGACCTTGATGGTTTCCAAGGATTCGGATGAAATTCTTTTTATTTGTGTAAATATATAACACATTGTATAAAGATATTAAAAAAACCTGATAAATATGTTTAGCTTCTAATTGTGATCAACGTATCTTAAAATTAAAATATCTGAAATCGTAATGTTGGAAACGGGGCCCCATACTTAATTTTTGAGGTAACTATTCAATATGTATATATATGTTTTTAAATTTTAATTAATATAATATAGGGAAGACAATTTAACGAAGAAAACTATTGAATGTAAAATATTATCAGGAATATAATAAAAGTTAATAAAATTAAAATTCGCTGAAATATAAAGACTAGGTCTAAAAACTACCAACATTATGTAACATGCAAATTTATACCATTGACTTTATTTTACAATAATTTAATGAGTTGAATTTGAGTTTTCCAAAATAAGTATCATTCAGATTTTTTATGATTTTCTTGAGTATTAAAAAAAATTTAATATTAAAAAAAAAAAATTTAATTCATTTGCGGAAAGAATAAATTACATATCATTAAGATTCTTCACCAATACCAATATTTATCCATACCAGTATTTATGTACGTCTATTTACTTATAATTCTATAAGTTATAGTTATAGCGAAAATAAAAAAGCAGTGTCAAAAGAATTAATTGAATGACATAAGTTTATAAAAATTTAAAACTTGAAAAGCTGAACTATTGGTTGTTTTAGTATAAAACATATTTACGACACAAAAAAACAAGTTGCAATTTGATATATAAATAAACTTGAAAAATACGATAAGCTAAAAGTCTCCGAACCGTTGAATATAAGATTTTTTTTTCTTATTAATTTAATTAAATAAATGATATTTGCGTTGCCCTCAAGAAAAAAAAAGTTAGAAATGTTTATGTACAAGAAATACGAAACACAAATTCCTCTATAATGTTCAATATTATAATATAAAAAAAAATCTGTATTGAATGAGATAGAAAAAAAAAAAACCAAACACAATATAGTTCAAATATGCAAATAGTTTTTTAAATTAAATTTTCTTTTGCTCCAGAGACATGACATGACAAAATTAAAGAAATTCCACAAAAGGTCAAGAATGTATATCATTGAGATATTTCCGTGCAGACTTTTCTCATCTCAACATTAAAGAAATTTATTCGCACAATCAAGAAATAAAAAAAAAAAAAAAACATTATTGATTACCAATTTCTAAGCAAAAAAAGAAAAAAACTATTAATTTCCGGTAAAATAGAATTGGTTCTTTATATCATTTCATCAATTTTTTTTTTTAATTAAAAAATGTCATACTATGAATATCTGGATTATTTGATAACGTATTTATTTGCATATAAAAAATATATATTTTTATATTTAATCGTTCAATTTAATTAAAAAATATATGAGAAAATTTTATTCAATTACACCATTTCAGATAATCCGAATATTTTTCGTTTTAATTAGCTAAAGTTCATTTTGATAAGTTTAAAAAACGGCAATCTGACATTATCTTTCTAACTTTCTAATTTTCTCGCTCATTAATCAATATTTTTCTTTGACAATCTTAACGGACTTAAATGTAAAACATTATGCAGTTTGTATGTTTACAGATGTAATTTTAAATTTAATTAAATGCAAAGAATAAATTTCATTTTATTTTTATTAATTTTAAATGTTAGATTTCAGCACTACACCGAGCCATGCAAGTTCCTCTCCAACGAAAATATATACATTTTTGATAATTATGTATAGAAGAAAGCATTAGAGAAAATTAAGTCAATTAATTTTAAATGTATTAAATATAAAAAAAAAAAAAATTTGTAATAATTATTTTTCCACAATGCACTTATAAAATATTTACTACACAATGAAAGAAATAAAATCTTCTTATAATACTTTAATGGAAAATGTAATGGAAAACTATATTCTCCATTGCTTTTTTCTACATTTTATTATATAATATACAAAAAATTTACTGATAAACATAAAATTTATATTTAAATAATGCAATATAGTTAGTTTTAAAATATATACATTTTTTTTTTAATTAATGGCATGAGTTTTGTGTTTTTCTTGGACTTTAATGTTTTGTAATCAATTTTGCCTGATTTTTGTTCTTAAATTATCTATGTACTTATTTTTCAAATACTTCTTTTCTTATAGTTTATTTTATTTTAAATTTTTTAAGAAGATTGAAAAATATTTCTTATGACGCAGTACCAGGAATTAATTACCAATACTTTTTCCATTTCTACCTACGATAAGTAAAGGATTAAGACGATTATAAAAATAGAGAATCAATATATTTTATAATCTTCCAGATATGTTTATCGATATAATTTATTTTTCTTATTAATTAATTATTAAAATTCATTGAATTTTTATTTATTATTCTTGTAGATTACGACGAGTATAATTATTAAATTGATTTTATAACTTTAATTGGATTCTCATAATCAATTAAATCTACTTTAATTAAATCGAAGGACTGAATTAAATTGTTCAATTAGATCAGAATGATCTTTTTAGGCTTTCACTTGAAATGTATATATCGACAGCTTACAATTGTTTATGCACTGCGGCAACATAAAAATATTTATTCACACTTCACATTAAATATTGCTAGTTTCCATGAATAATTATTTTTGTATACTAATTGGATCTATTAAAAACTATTATAATGTTAGGTACTTGGGAATTTCTACAGTAATACTTCAGAATTTTCTTACAATAAATTTAATTAGCAAAATATTTCTTACAAATTTAACTCTTAAGGAAGAATTCTTAAGATTATGGTTAACGTTCAATTTTTCTTTTAATAATAGTTATTTCTTTTTGAGCAACATTCAAATGGTTTATTTCTTTAATATTTCTGGGTGTGAATGATAATTCTCATTTTTTTCTTTAAAAAAAATACGAGAAAAATAGAAAATAAATTTTTCGATATAGAAATTTCAATTACCTGCGGTATTTAGTTGGGTTTCTAAATAATTCTCAGAAACTACTATTTTAGGTTGGCTTATCTGAAATTAAAAATTAGATTTTTAGATTTTAAATTATTATTATAAGAATTTTCTTTAGATGGGTTTTTAAATAGTTTTCATAACACATAATTGAAGTTGAAGATGAAAACGTCTTAACTCTCAGTTTTTAATTGAGTCAGACAGTAGCAGGATAAACTTAATCTGCATCACAATGAGATTTATTACAATAAATAAGCTATATTTAAATTATATATACAAATGTATTTATCACAAATATCTTTATTTTTCCTACTAACGACACTGATAACAAAAAAACAAAAAAAAACAAAATAAAACTTACCGCCAACACATAAATACTGTCAGATGTTGGTATCCTCCGAGCTGAAAGACAAAAATTTAAGAAATGTTTATTAGAATTTTAAAATATTTGGCAATGAAATTATTATTTGTAAATTTTTACTTTTAATTATCAAATAATAAGATGCCAAAACTTGGTAATTAAAAGTTATATATATGTACTTCAATAAAAATTAAAAAGCATATGGTTTAAGATCGAAATAAATCCCTGAAAGCTTTTCAGCTAATAAATTGAAAATAAAATTTATTTAAAAATATTAATCGTGAAAACTTCTTAATTTAAATTGAAAAGAAACATTTTAGATGTATATTTTACAAAAAAAAGGGCTATTAAAAAATAAATTAAAATATTATATTTGCTAACCTCTTTGATATCCTCGCCTGTTCCTGATGCCCAAACTCGGTAAACATGTTGAGACACAATTGTGACATTGCTCCGTAACATTGGTTACTACTTCTGCGGAACTAGCGAAGCTGCCTGCTCTGGTTCTTTCAGGACTATTTCCAACTGACGGATCTATTGGATGACAAATCACTGTTCCCATAAGTAGTATTTTCTCTAACGGGATTTTGTAGAGATTTTAGTTTTTTCTTGATTATTCTCAAGGTTCATTTTTAATTATTTTCAAATACCATGATTTTCAAAGTTCGAAAAAATTTCACATGCATTTCATATGAATTTTAAACGTTGTTTTGCTTAAAAACTTAACAAACACAGTTTTATATAAATAATTATGTTAACTGTTTATGTTGTGACATAAAATTGTAACAAGTGGTCATAAATTTAAAAGATATTAAATACCTAATTAAGCAGCACTTTATTTTTGCAAGATTAAACCACTGTCATTTTTCTCAGTAACAGTTCTATAAAATATTAGTTAAAAGAATGCTTGCATATGGTCAGATTTAGCATGAAAATGACTTTTCAAAACTATTGAACGATTTTAAAACAACTATTCGCGAATTAATTTAAAATTTTAAAACAATACTCCTAAAGATTAAAATGCAAAGGATTGATTCTCTTTTATTGATTTTAAATGTAAAATCTTTTCCTTCATTAAATTTGGGAAAATATTTCTATTTTTTTTTCTCAATTCAAATCAACAACGACCAATTTTAATTCAGAAAAATTTTATTAAAAACTTTCTACGTCAATATGACATAAAAAATAAAACCTAAAAAAAAAAATAAAAAAGAAATTATATTTTTTTTTATGGACCACTTGTAGAAGTAAAATTGTTATCCTTATAAACTTATCGAGAAGTTATTAATTTAAATAAAAAAAAAAAAAAATACGTCGTTTATTTTTGTTGTTATTTTCAAGATACCCAAATTTTTTCTCTGTATGTACGCATAGGATCCTGAAAATAAATAATAAAAAGAAAATTATTAGTTAAAAAAAAAAACAAATCAATTTAACATATATAAACTTCAAATATAAAAAAAATCTTGTACGTGACTAAAATAGACAAAGAAAAATAAATATATAAAATTTATTATGTTTGAAGATTATTTTATTATATTATGCTCATAATCAAAATTATGTTAAAAATTTAAATTGCTTTTTTTTTTTAACTTATAAAAATATTTTTTCTATAACATTAATATCTTAAATTTAATATATTTAAAGCCGGATACTGGATCTGAGTATAATATAAATTAAAATACATTTATCATTAAATTGTATTAAGTTACAGTCATCAATATTTTTTTAATAACGTCAGTTTGGATTTATTCAAAAATTCTGTAGATATACAAATTGTAATATTGAATAGCTTTTGAAAGTGGATCATAGATAAAAGTGGTACCCGTAGATGTTATTAATAAAAAACTAAATATACTGCACATACATACATGAAAGTAAAATATTATAAGGTATTAAATAACTAAACCATTTAATCAAAATTAACTATCAACATCATAAAATATAATAGTACATAATATTATAGTACTTTTATAGTTTGTTATTATTACACAATAATATCATTAGAAGAGAAAATTTATATAACAACATTATACATTTTATATTGAATAGATAAGTGAATAAGCGCGCACAAAATGCACAACAAAAGATACATTATAATGTTTGCTTATACATATATTTAATGTTTGCTCATTTTACCAAACAATTTATAAATTAAACATTCATTTTATTTTATTAGTATATGTTATTTTCAATTTTCATCACACTTCTGAGAGTCTTATCAAAATCATTCGAGTGTTATTAATCATGAAAAGATATTGACCATATATATTATGTACATACGTCCATACTACATATTGAGATTCTTTAGAAAAAAAAAAGTTCTTACGTAATAATAACATATGAAAACTTAAGTTAAAAATTCAAACTTCATTTAGAACCGAAACATAATGTAAAAAGATACAATACTATACATAATGTATACTATGTATTTATATGAATAGGAACTAAATAGTTCCTATTACAGACAATATTATTAAGGGCAAAAAAAAAAATTATTTCTAAAACAAGAATAAAATTTAGAAAATTTTTATTTAGGAAAGTATTTGGAAACTTTTATTTAGCTTGTAATGTGTTGTAAATAGTAATCTGACCAATATGTTTACATTTTTTATTCAACGCCCTGTTTTCACATTTGGCTGAAACTGAATGCTAAAATTAAATCGAACAATAGAATTGTTAAAAATTTCATTATTACCTAATATAATTGTACAAAATAAGAAACATTTTTTTATAGCTCAAAATAACTTGAACTAAATTATGATTTAGATTAAGAAATGATATAGTCTCAAACTTTTCAAGTTTCAAACAATTAGGTCAAGTCATCAATCATCAGCAATAATGTCTCAATTCCAATTTCACATATTCATGTTAAAGCCTATAATTTTTTAATATTAATGCTTTAAGCTTTAGCTTTAATTTAAAAGCAATTAATGATCTGAAGCTGAAAATTTTCAAGGCACAAAACAAAGTGCATTTAAATATGGGATAAAAAATTTTAATTCAACTTAAATTTTATAAATATTATGAAATGATTACCATCAGTACAGTGTTGTTATGTAATTTTAATATTTTCTGAAATTTTTGTATAATGAAAAATGCAATTTTTTAAATCAGATCAAAATTTAATTAACAATGTTAAAATATTAAAAATATTTTTTCGATTAATTAACCATTTGTGTCATTAAAATATTTCTTGTATCTTGTTCACTAAATGTATTTCAATCTGATTGGAATGTAATTTAAACGAGGATGTACGTGAACTGAATTTAAAAAAATATTAATTTTATATTTATAAATACTGTAAGTGTGCGTAGTGTATTTTTTATGGTACATATGGTAATTATAAATCTATTAACTATAGCATTGGAAAGATATATAAATTATATTTATACTTTTTTTTAATTTAATAATTCAACTTCAATTTTAAGTGCAAAAGAAAAAACATATGACTTGCACAATTTTCTGAATATTATAAAAACATTAATAAAATCTTTTATAGCAAAATTATTGTCCAACTTCATTTTTTGACAACACAGAATAAAAATTTTGAATATGTAAATATTTGTTATTTTTGTTTCATAATTATTATTTAACAAAATCTTTTTAATAAAATTTAAAATAAAAATGGTTGAAAATATCAATTTATTTAAAAAACACACTTTAATCAAATTTTATAATTAGTTTTCTGGAACAAGTAAATTTTTTAATTCGATATTAAAAATCAAAACTTTTTTCGATATAATTAATTTTCATAAAATAGAATGAGAACTTTGTTTTGGCATTTATACCCAACACTTTTTTTGAGTTTTTTGATTAAAGGTTTTGAGAATTGTTTTTAATTTCAATTTATCCAATGTACCCAGCTATATGTTTTTATGGTTTCAAATCAGTCGTTACGAATCCAATACAAGTTATTTCAAATTATTATTCTAAATTAATTGTGTCAAAATAATATTAAAAAAAAAATTAACTTTTGCCAAATCTGATATTACAAAAAAAAAATACAAATATCTTATTTGAGCAATAGAATAATCTTGGATTAAATGTCTGTATCAGTGTATCCCAATTGATATCGAGGGTTCCGCGAACCTAAATGAACATTTCTTAAAATTTAAAAAAAAAATTATTATCTCAGTTCGATCTTAGTTTTGGCCAAACATGCAATGCAACAACTTACTTATGTGAAGCTGGGTTTTCGTATTACACATCTACAAAACCAAAGTAAGATTAAATTGTTCATCTGAAATGAGTATTCAGCTTTCAACAATAAAACCGAATGTACCAGGTAAAGAAACGACATCATACTTCACTCTGATAACAGAAGTACATTTCACTTTTCTTATAAATTTACGAATTTCTTAATATTTATAATATGCACACACAAAACAATGAATAAATAATATATAAATTTATTTATTCTTAAATTTTCTTTATATTAAAAATCTGAAACTTAAATGCTTTATTATTCATCATATTTTCAAAATTTTCGTTAAGTGAGGGTTCCGTCAAAAATTTTAAACCAAAAATGGTTCTTCGTTAAAAATAGTTTGGGAAACACAGTTTTTTTGTGAAATATAATATTAATAATATTAATCTCAAGATAAAAGCTTGTGCAAAATCATTTGTAATCAATTTTGATTGCTTTATTTATTGCTGATAAGAAAAATTACGATACCAATATTATTTCATATTCCTAAATATGAAAACGTAAATTTTATTTTTTTTTTTTAATTCAAAAAATTAGTAGTTTCAGTCTATAATTTTGTTCGGCTGAAAAATAATATCAAATTGTTTTTTTTTTTCAACAAAATAATTAAAATGGAATTGGTAAATATTTAAATTTTGTAAAAAAAAAATTATTAAATTATTGTGTGACTAATTAAATTTTGAAGTAGTTGTAAAAATTGAAATAGATTCTCAACTAAAGTTGTGTACATTTTTGTACAAAAAAAAAGATAAATTTTTTAAATTACATATAGGCTTTTACATTAACTTTGGTTTTCTTAATTTTCATTAAAAATAATATATTTACTAATTTTGTATTTATTTTTAGAAACAAATTTTAATGAAAATCATAACATCTGATGAATGCGCCATCAATGCCAAAGATATTAAATTATTAAATATTGAATTATTGATACCACAAAATACAGAACTTTTTTGGAATATATTAATTTCTGAAGAAAATTCACTACAAATAAAAACAAATTATATTTGTGCATGGAAAACATGTCAATTAATTCATAAATTATTAATCGAAGATTCAAATAATTTTATGCTTGACGGTATCAAAAATAATGAATGGTTATCTAATATTGGTTCAAATATTTCCTTATCAAGCTATTTAATAGATAATTATGATAAATGTATAAAAAAATATGTGAAACTGATTAAAAGAAAGCTTTTATTTCATCAAATGTATAACAAAATTGCTGGTAATTTAATAATTCGAAAAGAGCAATGGAAAAGTGATTTTAATTTAGAAATTTTGTAAGTAAACATATATTAATAAAAAATAATAATAAGTTTCATAAATATAATTTTCTAAAGCACTTCATTTTATTAACTTAGTCGTTCTTCATCCTTATTTAATAGTAAAGTTTTTTTTTCTTTCGTTTTTCTTTTAAAAACCATAGTATCCACCATTTCCATTTATTTCCTTTAATAAAATTCTTCTTCAACTTTCAAGTATATAATATAAAATAATTCTAATTATCTGTCACTATTTCAGATATCAATTAAGTTACAACATGATGGATTATTTGCAACACATCCTAGATCTACAAGAAAATAGTAAGTATTCATGGGTAATGTAAAGAATTTTCTAAAGGCAATGACCGTTTCGGGTTGGACTAATAAAATTATTCATTGCGCCAAACCATTTCAATACACAACTTCGTATTTTTAAGCTACTAAGCAACTGTAAAACAAAATTAAAAGTAAAAAAAATATTAAATCATAAAAAATACATTTTATAAAAAACAACGTTTTTCTTGCGCACTAAAAAGTATAAAATAATTTTACTATGAGTTTCATTTTGGTAACAGACTTTATAACTTTTCTCCGGCTCATTCAGAGGATTGTGGACACACATACTTGAAACTGATAACAACAGTCTATAACTAGAAACGTGGGGCACATTTTTGAGGTAATACTGTAAATGTGTTGTAAAAATGTGCCCCACGTTTCTAAAATGTATTTTTTATGATTTAATATTTATTTTCTACTTTTTAGTTTTGAAGCTGAAACAAAGCAGAATTTTTCTTATAAAATTTGATTGTCAAAATTACGAAATTTGGGTGTTTAATTATGTCCTCTTTGTAGGTACAAAACTTGAATAAAATCGGACGAAGTTTTGAAGTCCTCTCCAAGGAAGGAAGAGGAGACCAATAAATTTTTTGTTATAAAATTTGTGTGTTAAATCATTTCTTCTTTTATGTACCGAATTTGAATAAAATCGTACTTTTGAAGTCCTCCCGATAGGACGTCGCTGGGTAGGAGGCCAATAAATGTTTTGTTACGAAATTTGTGTGTTTAATATGTCCTTTTTTTATGTACCAAATTTGAAAGAAATCGGACGAACTTTTGAAGCCCTTCCCAAGGAAGGTCGCTGGGTAGGAGGCCAATAAATTTTTTGTTACGAAATTCGTGTGTTCAATCATTTCTTCTTTTTATGTACTAAATTTGAATGAAATCGGACAAACTTTTGGTTGTGCAAAAGTTCGCGGGCATAAAAACAGACGAGAAACTTTTCAAATCATGATTAAAGTGGTAGAATATTGTATTGTCGTCGGGTTCAGAGCTATATTCAAAGTTTCGGAGCTGTAGCTTGTCGGAAAGTGGTCTAAAATTTGATTACAAAATTTCGTAGACAGACAAACAGACAAGAATGTGAGTTGATAAAAACGTCGTAATAATAAAAAAGTTAAATTTCTCAACCAAATTGCAAATCTAAACATAAACATATTATACTAGTTGATCGCAGCGCTAACGTTGTTTCGCTCTAGCCGTTCCATTATTAATAAAAAATGTTTGAAAATTGTGCAAAAAGTAGAAAAAGTTGTCTGCCGAGTAGTCGACACATTGTCATGAAAAAATACCCTAAAAGCATCAATGGAAAATAGCTTCCAATGGCACGGCTTCCAAATTGGTTCTTTGGTTCAGAAGTTTGTAATTAACGTACACAAACGGTGTTTTATTTTTATATATAAAGATAGATACACTGAAAAACAGATTGCTGCGGCAGCTGTATTTTCTGTATGTCTTTTGCTATGTATATAGGTGCCTAGATCAAATGCAAGTAGTAATAAGGAGACTTTTATCTGTTCATATGATTATAACAGTAATCGAAATAAAAATTTCAGAAACTCTTTGAACTATCAAATAACAAAATTGTTAAATTCTCTTTGCAGTTTTATCAACGAACCTCACATTTGGATTAGCAGCAATTGTTCAATGTAGATTTTTACCATTAACAGCAATAATAGAGGAATCGAAAAAATTATATTTTCATATTGTTCAAATTCTAAGTAATTTGCATTACCATTACAACTATAGTGACTTAGAATACCATAGAACCCAATTCAATAGTATTTTTCCACGTTTAATAAATTTTTATAGCCAAACAAAAAAACTGAATATATTAGAGAAACTCGTTTGGATACCGGACATGTCAAGTGAACCTCCTATCTTTTCATCAAACGTAAAACATGATTGGTTGACTCCTCCTGAATCCCCAAATTTAAGTGCCAAAGTAGAAAATGTTTTGGTAACAAACTCTAAAGAAGTTCATAAAAACCACTCGAAGAGCGAAAATGAGACTGAAGACTACTATGACGATTCTGATTTTGACGCCAGCAGTGACGAAGATGAAACTATTGCAAAAATGTCTTTGTCTATTGAAGAGCTGGAAAGAAAATTAAGTGAAAAGGACAAGACAATTCAAAATTTAGAAAAACGCATTATTCAATTAGAGCAAACTTTACAACGGAAGGATAAAGATATGAAAAAAATTGAAGACGAACTAAAATCTTTTAAATCTGACCAAGATTCTCAACATTTCGCAAAAAAGAATGCAACGACAAATTCAAATTATTCACAGAGCTACTTTGAAAACGAGAATAATTCCACTCACAAAATAGTTGATGAAACAAATTTTCTTCTTCATAATAGAAATTCACTTAAATTACCTCGACTACCAACTAAACCAAAATCAAACAAAATCGAAGTTGTTAACTGTTTAGCCACAAAACAGGATAATCAAAATATAGCCAATATTAATGACGAGAAAAATGCCAATGATGATCATCAAAATGTAAGACCCAGTCGATTATTTCGAGCGAATATTAAATCGAACACAATGCAAAATCACATCGAAAATAAATTAGACTCAAGGAGAAGTACATCAACATTTGATTTGAATGTCGTACGTGATAATAGTTTTCTATTTCAAGCTCACAAACCACAAATAAATTCTTCAAAACCTATATATCATACTGTTAAATTGAGAAAACCCAATCACTCTCAATTTAATACAAATTACGCATTAGACACTGAGAGCAAAATTCTTTCTTCAGAAGATAACCGCCGTTCTGTTAATTTTTCACAAATAAAATCATTTTGGGGATCTCAAAATGCAATTGGTTTTAAGAATAATTAAGCTATAAATACTCTGGATTAAAATTTTTTTTGTACCCTGGAAAAAAAAAATGGGTGGAAAATTAACTATAAATAAAATATAGCATTTGATTATAACTAAAACTAAGTTATTTTCTGGCAGTATGTGATGCAAATTTTGCCTGTATTATTAAATATATGAATTATAGCTAAAGTTGCTAAACAAAAATAATAAATATTTTTAATTTTTTATGCAAATAATAAATAACAAAAATATTTTATAAAATGGAATATTGCTATAAAAGTATTTTTTCTTACTGACAAATAACTAATTTTGCTAAAGTCATCTACAAGTTCGATTTGACCTATGTATAAGTCAACGAAATTATGTATGCATCATATATCTGTGTTGTCAGTGTAGAAAGTATTATGTAATTAAAATCTATTTCACATTTAAGAAAATAATATTCAATTGATTAAAATAAATCTAAAATTAATGAAAAATAAAGGAAATAATTATAACTAATATTGTTCAATAAATTTTTTTTTTATTTTCTGCATTGATTACAAGAAATTTAGAAAATTCTATAAAAAAAAGAGAGTTTAAAATAAAAACTAAAACCATCTATATTATTTTTATGTGATAAAAAGACAAAAAAAGAAGAATTAAAATAATTTTCTTAGAATTCTGGATAAAAACTTTATATCTTGAGGGATTTTCTTTAGTTATTATAAAAATGAATTATGAACACTGGGTTTTTTTTATATTTTTATTAAAAATTTTCGCTCGTTATGCATCACAAAATCAATATTCAATGGCTCTACTATATTGTATAGAAATGATGTAAAATAAATAAAACTTAATTAAAATTGGTGTCATAATAAAAATCGATGAAAATACGTTTTATGAAACTGATCACATTGAACTCAATTATTGAACTCTTGTGAAACTTATGGCACCTGTCAATGGAATATATTTTCTTAAAGAGTGACATCTTATAATATAGCAACTATATAATATGTGTATATATAGTTTTATGTCACACAAATAACCTATATATAATAAAACAGTAAAAAAAGTTTTTTTCTTTAAAAATTCTGAATTTATTATCTTCATGAAAAGAGATTAATTAAGGTTGCGTTTAAATTTATATAATGAATTTTCAGATGTTTGAATTTGAAATACTTAAAAATAATTTGCTAGAGGAGATAATATCTTAATTTTCGAAAAAAAAAAATTAAAAAATATTAAAATTACTTTTATAGAATGATAAAAATTCTTCAATTTGAATCAATAGATCAAATATTAAAACTAAATATTATCAAAAAACTAAAATAATTGAATTCATTTTCATTCAGATGTCAAACTAAGCAACCCCATTTCGAAAAATATATTTTAATGTGCATGTGATCGGTAAGTTGTATTTACAATCGTAAATTTACTTTCTTCATTTTGAATTTTTGTTTATTTTTTGCATTGCAAATGTATTGATTGCAACTACCTCTCACATGCACATTAAAACAGTATACAAAACATGTTAATAAAATTTGTTATACAGCTCGTTGTGTATATATACACAAAAACACATACACATGTTAATTATATCCCTCGACCTAACGGTCTCGTTATATAAGTATTGACTCGTGTCTATGTGTTTTTGTGTATACACAACTCGTTGTAATAACAAATTTTCTTAACATGTGTTGTAATCTACTATTACATAATCCTGTTTACCCAAATACCATTAAACACAACTTTGTGCTTCTATAAATTCTGTTTTTGCCCGAAAATACACTTTAACTTGTTCTCATTTATTCTAATGTGAGCTTTGCCAAAAAGAAATTATTTAAAAGCTTAATTGACAACGTTATAATAAATGAAAAAATTGGCAAAATTTTATTTCTTTTGAGTTATCAAATCATAATATTCAATCACATTGTAAAAATACGAAAAAGATATACCAATAATTCAAAATTACGTCAAGTCGTTGGTGATGTACAAAAAAAAGCGATTCGCGACAAAAATGTGGATTATGAAATTAATACGAAGCAAAAAGGGTAGCTGAAAAATGTATATTATGCCAAAAAAAAGATACGAAATTTCTTTATGCTAATATTGTAGTTGTTGAACGTATATCTTCTCTGTTTAGAAATAGTTTTTTTTTTGCGAACTGACTTTTTTTAATTGTATTAGGGAAAATGTCTTTTTCTGAAAATTTTTTGGGCCAACAGTACTTTAACATTCAATATTACCTGCATGAACAAACTACTGTACCTACCACTGATGTGTGAAAAAAAAATTCTAAATGTAGGTGCATTCTAAATATTATTTATAATTTATTGTCGTGTAAGTATAAAAATGTAAGAAAATTTTTCAATAACAGCGTAGTAGTAATACCAAAAAGGGTAAAATAAATTAAGGCATGAGCTAATTTACATAATGTTCAAGAAAATGAAAATAAGTTGATAGATAATCAAAAACAATTTCAACAATTGAAAATTTTTAATAAGCTATGATGCAACACCAAAAAATAATTAATTTAAACTTCAATTTCTTTAAAGTATGAAATATCAAAACATCAAAATGAAAAATTTAACTTTTTTTTTTTAATTTCTTAACGTTCAAGATTTGATATGAATATTTTTCTATTTAATTTATTTATAATGCAATAATTGTCAGACATAACGAACTATACACTCCAGCAACTACATTGATTCTGTATGTATGAACTTTGTGTACGTAATTCAACCAGATATCAAGTTATATTCCTAACATTGAAATATTTATGTCAATTGCATAATTTTATTTTGTCTCTCTCACGTATCATCACAATTTTTACTTTTGATTTCAATATTGAAATCTAATCTACTGAACTGGTCAGTTCAGTTCAGTTGCATTAAGTCCAACTAGACAATTTAGTAAATTAATACACTTTAAATCTAACTATGTATTAAAAATATTGAATATCTTATTTAAGTAGAAATCAATATTATGAATTTCAGAACATAGTTTCACGCACATTAAGTTGATTTCAATTTTGGTTGTATAATTTGTGTTTTCATTCTATAATTTATAATTTGGAATAAATAAGTTATGTTTCAAACGCATTACGTAGGCATTTCGTAGGCATTAAGTAGCAATTTTGCATTTGCGAGAAAAGAGTGATTTATCTGTTTTTAGGTCGAATTTTATGAACCGAACTGGCATTTACTTTTCTGTCTAAGCTTTAACAGAGGAACTTAATGAATATTCTTAATGATGATAACAACGAAAAATTAAATTTAGCGAGAATGTAATTAATGAGTTTTATTTTCAAGCTGCCTATATGTATGATGTAGACGTAATTTTCAACAAAATAATTACAACCTTCATTGCTAACATTAAGTTATTAAAATTAATTTAAAATTGAGGTTCCTAAATAAGTATAAATTAATAATGTATGACTAATAAATTCTTCAAATCAAATTAAATAGTAAATTCAATATTATGTTATGTATTTAATATCTTTATTATATTGAAAAAAGGTACATAACTGATAATTTAATTCTGAAGTGAGGTAATTAATATTTGGGTTAAATTCACATTTAATATGAAACAAAATTATGAATCATATAATGCTATTTATCAAAAAAATATCAACATTACTATGCGACTCATAGACAATATCCCATTACTCTTGCTTTTTGTCGGCAATTACAATAAATTTCAATTATAGTAGTTTACTACATAATGTAATAATAAATTAAAGATTTAAAATGAAATTTAACATGCCCTATAAGATTAAAGAATCTTATTGTTCACATAAATAATAAAATAGAAAAACTAAAACACCTTCAATTAATATATAATTTTAAAGTGAAGGCAATAATAATTTATATTAATTCCATTCTATAAAAACACTTTACTTGTTATTGTTTTTCATTTTTATAATTGTTATTCTTTTTAACATCAAGTTTTTCCAAATTCATATAAAAACCATAATAAAATTATTTCCAATCACAGTTTAAATTTTAATTTTAATCTTAAATATTAATAATTAAATAATACCACAATAAAGTAAAGGATAAAATAGAATAGAAAAAAAAAAGCAAAAAAGAATTCCTTTTTAATTTTTATAATAAAATGTTAAAGGTGAGAGTTTGGAAATATAGACAAACACATGTTCTGTATAAAATTAAGTGCACGTACTTGTTGAAGCCGAAATCAAAAATTTTGTAGTGGACATCACACAGTATCATTGTAAAAAGTATATTTTACTACTATAGTTTGTAAATATATGTAAATATGGCAATCGAAATTGTTCATTTACTGATTGAGACGTCAAAGACGTATGAGCCGATTGAGTTGGATTTGAGACTATTTTAAAAGATTTTGCAACAAAATAATTCCACATTTTTAAAGTTATGGAACTAGCTTCATTGGGGACAAAAAAATACAAAACGCGAAAAGGAATTGCTTATTTTATTTTATTGCCAAACACTTGATTGGAATATAAAATGAAGTGGAAAAAATATTTCAAAAATATTAAAAATTATTTTCCCGATAAAGTAATGATTAAAGAATAATATACGACGCTAAAATACCATTAATATTATTTGAAATAGATACTATGAGTAATTTAAATGTAGATTAGGGAATATTCACTTAAGTATCATTTAATATAAAACACATTAACTATAAAAAAAAGAAATCTATATACATAATACTTTGATAAAGAATAAGAATTTTAAGTACATTATTTTGCGATTTGAATTCGTTAATGTACATTAACAAGCAATATATAATTTATATCTGATACACATCTTCGAGTATAAACTTTTTTTTTTACTATCGTTACATTTTCTCTTCCTTTGGGACTAATTTGTCCATCAGAAAATAAAAGTTATTCAACGATAAAAATTAACACAAAAATGTATAATAAAAATGAAAATGTTGAATCTCTTCAAAAAATAAAGTTCAATAATACCCTCGGGTAGTTTTCTAAAAATTATCTAATTGGAGAACTCACATAGTGAACATATATCATTTTTGTTCGCCCCTTTATATATTTAAAAAAAAAAGGAAACATAATGTTATTATGACCATAGTTTTGAATTTGTACACATTCATAATCTTTATTTTTTTTTTTATTTTATCTCAATGAATCCTTATTTGAGTAGAAATTTCCTTTCTAAAAAGTTTTATTTTATTAATTTTTCTCCTGTTATTTTCATAGATATCATCTTTACTACTTATCTCATTGTTGATTTATACGAAAGCGTTTGTTCTACATCAATTAGACTTAAATCATGCTACTTCTCTAACACATTCAGCTGGACCTCTCTTACAAATCGAGCAAATTAATGCTCAGCAGCAAAAATTGCAACAACAATTATTGGAACAACTGCATCAACAGCAGCAACAACAAATTCAAAAACAACAGGAACAAGAACAACAAGTGCCACAAATTCAACAAGAAGATGAGACGCAACAACAAAATGAAATTAATGAATCATCTGAAGATTATGATTCTCATCCACAGTATACTTTCTCATACGATGTGAAAGATCCTGAAACAGGCGATGATAAACAGCAAGAAGAGAATCGTGATGGTGATGTTGTTAAGGGACAGGTAGTCATAAAATTTATAAATAAATATTTATATTTTCTAACTGCCAAATTTTTAAAAATTTTATAGTATTCTCTCGTTGAGCCTGATGGGAATCGCAGAACTGTCGAGTACACAGCCGATTCAATCAATGGATTTAATGCTATTGTTTCCAGACATCCAATATCAACTGCAGAACCTCAAAAAGATCAACGAATTGAAATAGAACAGATCCAAAGAGATTTAGAACAACGTATAGAGCAAAAAAGACGTGAACAAGAAGAACAGTCACAGCGGGAACAGGAAGACCAATTGCGCAAAGAACAGGAAGATCAATTGCGTGCATCAGTTATACAAAATCAACAGCAGCGTTTAACTAATGCTCAAGCTATACTGGCGCAGAGTTTGCGTGATTCGGTATTAGGTCATCGAATTCATTCAACTGTGATTTCACAATCACCAACTATTTTATCAGAGATACCTGGAACAGCAGTATTAGCGCATTCACAGCATGTTGCTACTTTAGAACATCAACGTCCAACAATTATTCAACGCATTCATCATCCTGCAACTACTCTATTGCAAACACATTTAATTCATTCTCCTATTCTTCTCACGACAAGATATAATAGTATTTTGGCGGATGGTACAATAATTGGCAATGGTATTAATGGAAATGGTAAAAGTGAACTAAATAATGAGAATGATGAAAATGGGGTTAATAATGGAAACGGCATTAATGGAAATGGTAGCAATGGAAGCAATGGTAATGGATTGCAAAAGAATGATAAAAATGGACTTCAAGACAATCTTTCTAACGATTCCAACGGTTCTTTAGAGGATTTAACGCTTGAAAACGACAACAATGTACTAAATGGAAATGGTAATGGAAAAAATGGTAATGGAAAAAATGGTAATGGTAATGGAAAAAATGGTAATGGTAATGGAAAAAATGGAAATGGTAATGGAAAAAATGGAAATGGCACAAACGGACTGAGACTGCCCTCAAATGGTAATGGAAAAAATGGTAACGGCATGAATGGTAATGGGATAAATGGCAATGGAAAAAATGGTAATGGCAATGGTAATGGTAATGGTAGAACTAATGGTAACGGCAGAAATGGCAATGCGAACGGAACTAATGGTAATCGAAAAAATGGTAATGGAATAAATGGGAATCAACGTGTATGCTAGATAATTCCAAGAATACTTAAATACACCGCCAATAATGTGTTTCATGAAATGCAACTTCAGCGCTTTAATCGAATAAAAAATAAAAAATAAAAAAAAAAATATGATTATTAATTTTAAGGATATTATTATATTTATTATATTAAAAAAATTAAATCTAACCAAAAATTTACCGATTTACCTTTGATGGTACGAGGTCATTTTACATAAATTTTAAGCAAGGCATTTTACTATTATTTATTAACAATGTAATATTATTATAATTTTTGTTATTATATATGGAAGAGTTATCATATTAATATTATTATATTAATTATTTATTATTCTTATATGTTTTTTATAAAAAAAAAATTACATTTTTATATCTCAATGATTATTAAAAATCAACTTGAAAATCCAAAAAAAAAAAAAAATGTTTAAATGTTATTTTTTTAATACCAAAACATACAAAATTTGAAAACTTTTGCTTTTGTTGTATATGCGTACTTTCTATAGAGTTAGAGTCATTTTAGTTAGAGACATTCGTATAGTTAAATTACATATTAAAATGTTCCAAAAACTTAAAGTGAACTCTTAATGCAGTCAGAGATCACAACATATTTATAAATTAAAATTGTAGTCTCGATAACTTCGATATTTCTTTTTCTTTAATCTTATCTTTATACTACTTATTGATCATCATTCAATATACCATATTTTTAGTTTATAAATAATTAAAGATACTAAGTATAAATAAATTTTAAATAGGATACGATTTCCTATAATAGTTTTATATTAAATAAACACAATAAAATTGACAAGTATTTTACCTTTAAATCAAAATTAAACTCTATGAGATAAATAATTTCGAAAAATCTACAAACAAGAAAAAAAAAACAATAAACAAAATAATTTACTTTTTTAGCGTTATTTTCAATTTTTTTTTGTACAAAACTTCAGCCCTAGAGACCAAAATATTTTTGGCGAATCAAATTCTATTCTTTATTAAAAAATTCAAAAGGATCAGAAGAATATAATAAAAAACAAAATTCCAAAAAAGTATCCCTTCTGAATTGAACACAAAGCATCTAGGACAATTGGTTGTAAAGTTGTTCAAGTCTTCTTTTAAAATTTCCGCATAGTTATATCTGAATACATGCAGATGGCATACACATTGTTTCCTTGTGTATGACAACTTTCTTGAACAACAGCTTACAAAAAAATAAAATATGTATAAAAAATTAATGAATAAGAATATACCTGTCAAAACATTAAATTCTGTTTATTTAACTTCAAGTTTTGATTTAATAATACAAATTTCGAAAACAAAAATGTAATAAAACTTTTTATTTTCTTGCATAATTTATTTCGCGTCCAAAGTTTTTCTAATTTTACGGCTTTTAAAAAAAGACAAAAAAGATCTCAATAAAATATATATTAAGAAATGAAGAATACTTACTTAGTTTATATATTTATAACACTTCAAAATTCATTTTTTTATTTTTATTCTCTCTTTTATTTTTCGCATAGAAAATATTTACGTATTTATTATTGTAACAAGCGCATAAATAAAAGTATAAACAAAATATATTTTCAAACTATACAAGGTGATTTCAATATAATAAAAATTTAACTATCGAAGTCTTCGATGTTACTTTCATTTAGATTTAGTAAGGCCATTAACAAAAATAACTAATTACTAAAAATTTTACTTTTTGTTTACAAGCTTTATATGGTTGTGCAATCCCACAAAGTAAAGATAAATGAAATTTTAGAAACGAGAAAACAGTGATAAATTTGACTAACAATTATCTTAAAATTTTATGTTAGTATTTATTTCTATTTGTCATCATTCTATCATCTAAAACAGCGAAGCCCAAATTAGAACTAATTTAGAGCATATAGAAAATACTAAGGTTTTTTTCATATCACACCAACCCAATTTTTATTTAAAAAACATTCACTGTAAAAAAATTATTTCTAAAGACATAATTAAGAAAACTAAATTGTGTGTTGTATGTTTTTTGAATAAAATTACGTTTTATTTTTCAGTTTTAATTCAATCCTAAAAAATTTCAAAAATGCTTCTTAAGCTGATATATTACGATTCACATCAACTGACAAATTTTTTTTAAAAGCTTTCCTTTTCTATTTAAAACAAAAGATTTTTCTGTCAGATTTTTGTTTTACTTAATACAGAAATTTGTATGAGCCAGAAAGGGAAAGAGATATAAAATTAAGGAGAAATGATTGAAGAAAAAAGCTTGATTTAAAAATTTATTCAAATTTGACCCTTTCACAAAAAATTCAACGGTCAATTGATTTAAATCGTACTCTAATAATATTTTATATAAAAAGTGATTCCTGCGGGATTTTAAAAAATTAAAATAAAATTGTATAAAAGACCTTCCAGTCTAAAAGAGTAAGAAATATAAATTTTATATTTTTAACAGTGTATTTAAAAAGACTAGAAATAAAAAGGAAAAAAAAAATTTTTTTTTTTTTTGTGAATCAAAGTGAGCATACGAAATAATGAAATGAGTATACGATTTTATATGCGAGTATACGATTTTTTTTTTTCATTGAAAATGATTACACATTTTTTTATTCCTATGCATTTGAGTATAAAAAAAAAAAATTTTGCTCGCGAGCATAGGCTTGGGCATCAGTGATCTAAAACCTCTGCCTGAAAATTCATTTTTGATATTCAAAAACTATAGGTTTATTTCCTTATTCTAACAAAAATCAAAGAATGATATAATTTTATTATAAAAAAGTAATTTATGCAAACTAGAATACATCCTGGTAGACAAATTAGGTATAATAAAATTTACGATCAAATATTAATTTAAGAATGTAATTACAAAAAGACTAGAGCCTGATAGTCTACATCCAATTCTTATCTAAGTACAAGTATAGCAATTTCTATAGTTATTCTCATTCTGAATTAAAAATATTTTACCGACTAAATAAAATGATTGTTTTATAATGGATCAATATTGTTCATATGAAACAAAATTGTGTTAACTTAAAAATAACTATTATTATAAAAATTGGCGTTAATATTTTATACTCACTTGAAGCCTCATGTGTATTTATCTAGCTACAATTTTGTATTTTTATATTTATATATGTCATATTTAATAGGAGCTCTCTAAAGTATAAATAAAAAACATATTTATAGTAAATAAAACCATGAAATAAAAATATTTTTGTCTCGTTAAACTTTTAAAAAGTAAATATTTAATAAGTTATACATAGGAATGAATGTTTGAACATTTTAAGTTTATTTTTATAAATGGTTGCGTTACTTTCTCATATTTAGAATTACAAAATATTTTATTTTAGTCAATAAATATTTTTTTATACATTCACAAATTTACCGTGAAATTTTTGAAGAAAAAGAAAACATAATAAAAAATATAAAAATTTTTCTAAAATTTTTTTCTCATTTTATCTAGATTTTCTTTTTTGCATATATAGTAAAATTGCAAAAAAGTTGATGCTTTAATTTTTTTTTTGATTTTGCTTCCATATCAATTTTCACTCCATAGTACGCTAAGTTGGAAATAAGTGCCTCCAAAGGAATTTAATAAATCTGACTTTGCACTAAACTTCAAAAAAGTTTTGGCAATTTTTAAAGTATGTTTTACAAATAATTCGAACCCATTGATTCAAAGTTCGCAATAAATGTATCTTATATCTTATATCTTTATAAGTTTCATATTAAGTTAATATATATTGTATTATTATGTTTATAGTGACCTAGGAGCATAATCTTGATCAATGATTTCGAATTATATCAAACATTTGTCAAAGCGATATTTTAAAATAATTTCTAAATAATTAAAATCAGTTTCTATTTATTTTTCTTAAAGAAAATAAGAATTTCCAATAATAAATTTTTAGACATAAGACTTAAGTACGTATCCTACGTACTATTTTTTCCTTTATAATAAAATTTACGTAAACTTTTAATATAAATATGTAGGTTAATGAGGTGAACCATTTAACATGTTTTAATGTTTTTTAATGTTTTACCTTTTAATTTAATAAAATTTAATTTCTCTTTATCTACAGAGGTTAAAAAGTTTGAAGTCAATTCAATGTTTTTAACTTAATGGATTTTGTTAGGCTGAGGTTAACAAAAAAAAAAAAATATATATATATACATATATGTATATACATATATCTAAGAAGCATACAATATAAAATCTGGCCTGACATTTATAGTAAATATATTTTAAATATAAATTGAAATAACTGAACAGTCTATAAGTATATATACCGTAGTACAATAATGTAAATATAATATTCTTTTTATATAAAATCTACCAATTTTTTGGAAAAGAAATATAATACACAAAGATTTTATTCATCAAGTTATATTAAGCATAGCTAAAATTTACTCCTGAGAAAACAATTTCAATGCTTTCATTCAATATTTTTTTTTTCTTATTATTTATGCAAAGAGTGTGAACGAAAAAAAACTATATTATTTATATAAGGGTGAGCTGCGATAAACGATAAGAGATTTGATAATAGGGAAGATAAAAGAGTTGAACAACGCTTAGTTCTCTATTATGTTTATAATGGAGCTGTAATCAGTATTTTTGCAATTTGAAAAAAGTCAAACATTAAATTTGAAAAAAAAATATACGGATATATGGATACCCTAAGTTATAAATGCAACGATACTAGAAAACAAACTTATCACAGCTTTTATCGCAGCTCCAGTATAAACAGTTACGCCTATATAAATTTTCTCTTCTACACTGTTATTGTTTGCATCGATATAAACCCACCCTTACGTATAACATTTTCAATAAAAAATTTTCTCTTCTTAAATAATTAATAATCCGAATAATAGAAAAAAAAATTGTTTTTTTTTTTTTGTTATTTTAGATTGAAAATAAAATCATTGTATGAATAATATGTATAGGTACATTTTTGAATATCAATTCTGTCCATTAAGACAGGTGAAACAAAGTCCCTAATGGTACATATACATATTATATGTAGTGTATTTCAAATGTATACATTTATTATGTACGTAATTATAATTCAAAAAGAAATATTTATTCTTCACATAAATTATGTAGATAGGTCAAGTAATGTTAAATATATATATAAAAAAAAACTATGTTGAATTCTTTAGGTGAAGAAAAAGTTAAGTGACATTTTATATAATTTCGAAATTGGAATTTCCTATTGTAATATTTACATTCTTATTTTTTTCAACATCTTCTTCAACTAAGTCAAGCAATAAGATTTAATTTTTATAAAATATAAAAATCTTTTTGAATTTTTAACTTACATAGGTACATATACAAATAAACATATCCTATGCAAATATGTTTCTAAGTTTAAAGTATATAATGTGAAATAAAACATTATAATGTTTCTAAATCCATTTATAGTTTTTGGTAATATTTCATTAACATTTTTTTTTTCTGTTCAGTTTTTATTTTTATTATCTTCTTTTTCACTAACTTTTTGTTTTATTTCTAGGTTCTACCACTTAACTGTAGCATTGAAGTCAGTGTTTAACAAAACGGGTAATTTTTAGGTATCCAATGAATTTGACGTACCTTTATTTTCCTTCATGGTTAATTTCTTCGAAAAGTTATTTTGTGCCTTACCAAAAAAAAAAAGATAAAGGAGAAAAAACATCTTGCGCAAATAAGGTTGAATTATTGTGCTATATTTTTGTTTGAGCTGCTTTAATAAATGACTGTGATGAAAGATAATAAATAATACAAAATACAATGACGTAGAATCTTTTATTTAGTCCTTTATTATTTCTTTATTTGTTATTTTTAAAATGAGACGCTTGTGTAATATCGAAACCATTTTTCATAAAAAAAAAAGCATAAATGCTCCTTTTTATTATAAAAAGCTGGTAAACCACCCTATACATTGTACAGAGCACAATACTTTGTTTAAACCCTGATAAAAATTATTGAATTAAATAAAATAGAAAATATAAACTCTTCATATAGGTGGTAAGCTGGTAAGCCAGGGGTCCGGACAACAACTCCTCCAAGTTTCATCGAAATCGATTGAACAGTTTAGAAATGCATAAAAGACAAACAGACATACATTAATTTTTATATAATAGATTTATACATCACAGACAAATAAATGAAATCAATTTTATCATTCTAACCAAAACTTTTATATTAATAATAACCACTGCTACTGCTGTGTACATATACTGTACATATAATATAATTGCATTTCTAAAACAAAAATTGTTGGTGAGACTATATGTAATGTCATTTATGGTAAATGTGAAAAGTAGGTTCCGAAATAATACACAAATTATCACCCAAAATGTTTGTGAAAAAACAAAGACAACGTATTATGAATTTTAATTATGGCATCTATATAGCATAGTTATAAAATCAGCTATTCTATTCATTAGGTATGTTAACTATATTTTCAATGGACGATTATCCTGAACAAGTAAAAAAGTTAATCAAAAAAGTTATAATTAGATAAAAAAAAAAAATTGTTTTTACTCTTATATATTGTGTGTACGCTGTGATGTATACACATTATATTCGTAACATCATACGTAATGTTACATCAAATTTTGTGTGACAAACAATAAAGAAGAACTAATGTAGAACAAAAAAAATATAATTATTTGATAAAGTTTAATTAAAATGTACATTAGAATAATGTTCTACTCATAAACCTTTCGGTTTCATGTTCAATTGTTTCAAATGGGTTGGAGATTCAATTACTACATTCGATATTGCTTCTTTTTATTTTCGATATTATTACTATATATAAATATAAATATATAATTAAATTAATTAAAAAACTGTTTAACCAATAATATTTATAATATTAAGACAAAAAAACAATTTTCTAAAAAATCATGACGATTCAAATCCTTTTGTTTTTTTAGAAATGACCAAATTGAAAATGGTAATAACTGGTTAGTTTTAAAAATGTTTATATTATTTAACACATATCATTAACATTTTCGGTGCTTAGTTCGTTGTGTTAATTTATTATGTTTCGCCTTACTACATTTTTATTAGCCTGAGCAAAATTTTTTTGTTGCTTATTATTAGGCTTGTGAATTTTAGTTCCTTAAAAACCTTGTTTAGACACCTAAAAAGTTCCTAAAAAAACAAAAAAAAGTCGCTAAAAAAGACACTAAAAAAGTCGCTAAAAAAATAGTTAAAAAAAATTTCCCAAAAATTTACAGAATTTTAGATTTTGATACAAAAATTTCAAATCTACGAATGATAAAAAAGATAATAATTTTGGATTTTCATATTATTTATTGTGCGAATATATTAATATAGCAATTTGATTTAAAAGTTAAAAAAAAAATATAAATTTCATTGCACAAAAAACTTAAAAAAATGAAAATGGATTTTGAAATAAAAATGTAAAAAAGAGTTTATTAATTATTGATTGATTTATTGCAATAAATTACAAAATGCTTTCGTAAATTTATTTTCGAATTAAAATTTTTGTGGGTTAGATCTGAAAAGATTTTTATGTATAGAAAATGATCTTTCAACTTCTGTCGAAGTAATAGGGGCATACTTAAAGGGAATTATTTCCTGAACTTTATATTGCTCGCAAATATCATTCTTCTGTCAGACATCATGTTTGAAATTTTTTTCAAAATTGAAAAATCCATGTTTTTCATTATGACGGCCTTTAATGTAAGAACAAAATTGGTAAAATAGTTCCTCAAAAAGTCAAAAATGTTTAAAAAAGTCATTAAAAGTCAAAAAAGTCGAAATAGTCGCTAAAACATGAAATAGGTAGAAAAAGTCGCTAACATATTGGGCTCAAATTACAGCAAATTTTTCGAAACGTGGAGATATTTTAATAAAAATCTGTTATTACGCACGACTGAAAAAAGGTAATTACCTAAAAATCACAACCCTACTTATTATCATTTATGAAATTCAATTTAAAGTTAATTTTTCTTGGAAAAATCACGAAATTTTAAAGTAAATAATTTTAATTTTCAGAGACGCAAATTAGTACATTTGTAAGGACAAGATTATATTTTGTTATTTTTATTTAAAAATTTAGGAATGTCAAATTTAACAAAGGCAATTTGGATTTGTTAAAATTAATAAGGGGCTGTTCACAAATTACGTAACGGCCTAGGGGGGGGGTTTGAAAATTTGTTACGGTTTGTTACGGCGGCGGGGGCAAAAATGTTATGTAACCAAATTTCCTCCTTTTTATAAAAAAAATTACACTAAATATAATATTAATGCACGCCATAGCCGGGCAAAATACTTGTAATTTCAAAATACTGTAATTTGAAAATAGTAATTCAATTACATTTTGTAATTTGTAATGTGTAATTCAATTACATTGGCAGATTCGTAATTAGAAAAATGTAATTTTAATTCGTTAATTCATATTTGTAATTTGTATTTAGTAATTTGTATTTCGATCAACTTGTAATTTCAAAATACTTTTACTTTCAAATTACTTAACGGTAAAAATTTTTCTCTTTATTTAACTGTAAAAGTCGTATGTTGCTTAGAAATTCAAAATAAATAAATAAATAGGCTTTCTTTTTCGTGTTTTAATTTCTTTTGTGTTTTGGTTTAATTTTTTTGTTTTTATTTTTAATACTGGATAATTTGTAATTGTAATTTTGTAATTTGAAATTACATTATTGTAATTGGATCCAAAAATAGTGTAATTTCAAATTACTAATTTGTAATTTTTAATTAAACGAAAAATGTAATTTAATTTCAGTAATTTAATTTGAGGTAAATTTTTGTGTAATTTGTAATTTGTAATTTAAATTACATTCTCATGTATTTTGCCCGGCTATGATGCACGCCAAAAAAAACTTAAGTTATAATGAATTTTGTTTTGTTTATTCGAATAAAAAAATTGTTCAAAAAGTAATTTAAAAAGTGTTTAACTTTTGTTACGTTATTCTTCTGGGGGGGGGGGGGGGGGGAGGGGTTTCGGAATTTGTTACGATCTGTTACTATGGAAGGGGGGGGTTAAAAAACGGCAAAAAAAGCGTTACGTAATATGTGAACAGTCCCTAATGTGTCGTCGAAAAATTAGCACCATTTTAAATTCGCATTGCGTACTATCCTTAAAAACATATAAAATACAAATTTTTAAAAATAAAATATCTAAAAGAAAAAATAAATCAAAGCGAAAATGTAGTAATTGCTTCATGTTGGCCGTACCCAAGTGCAGTAGGATGTACATACACTGACATTAACTCGAAGCATTTTACACTATGTACCTATTTGATATTTGTATAACTGGATTTGCGCGAAATATTTGAATGAGTGTTAATACTTATGTATAATAAATAGATTTATAAAAATTTTAATCAATAATTGCAAAAAATCATTCAAGCATATATTTTGGCACTATCGTTTCTATAAAAAAAAAACTTTTCAATTGCGTTATAGCTACATTGTTAGAAAAAAATTTGGACAAATAAAAAAAATTTGCACTCTAAATTAATTGATTTAACGGAAAAAATTCATTTTAAATGTAGTTAAAATAATTCTAGAAAATAAAAGTTGACAATTTCTATACATCATACTGTTGCAAAAAAAAAATATTAGTTAATATAATACCTGTATTACTATATATATAAGCATGTAAAAGATGCATTATCAAAATATATATGTTTCCAAATTTTAGCTTTCAATTTGAAGGTTATTTAACTTTTGCTAACCAACTAAAATACACCACTTTAACAATGAAAATATTTAGTAGTAATATACAATGTAGGCAGTGAAATAAGCTTATAGTTTGAAAACTTTTCTACAAGGTGAACTATATAGGGATCATGCATGGGATGTCAATTATATAGTAACATAATATTTTATTTTCAAAGCAGATCATATAAATTACAAAAATGCTAACTAATGTTAAAAGTATCCAAAATCATACTCTTTACAAGTATGAGTAAATAACTACATAAAGTACATAAAGAGCAAAAAGTACAAGTAAAACACTATATAAATAATTTATATTTTTTTTTAAAGGAAACATTTGTTATACAACCATATAAGCACGAAATACAGGAATTGATTGATTGATTTGTTAACATAGTTATTGCTTTATTACTTTTTATTTGAACGAACATTTTTTCAGATTGTGTATTTGGTTTGGACAAACCACTTGACATTAGAAAATTTCAAAAACCCATCACTTTTAATTATTAATAACTTTAAATATTATAATATTAAATTAAATTAAAAATATATACAATTCGTATAATATAATTTTCAATAAAATTCCAAAATGAAACGATCAAAATGTTTTTTGTTAATGCTACAAAAAAAAAAACAATTTATATTAAGTAAAAGAATTTTTCCAATAAAAAATCACTTATCTGAAAAAAAAAAAAATAAATAAATTTTTTAATATATTTTAATATACCACATTATGTACAGTATATGTACATAATATATATATATATGTAACGTATTTATATATGTGTATATGTACACAAAAAATTTGAAATATATAGTATACACAAAAGGAAATATGTACTTTCATATTCAGAATTTTTTAATTTTTCTTATTTATTCCATTAAAATAACATTTTCCGCAGGAAAAGAATTTTCTTTTTTTTTTTCCTTAAAAAATTTATTTCTTCTTTTTGCTGTTAGGCTTCGTAAGAAAGTTTTTGAAATGCTTTTAGCCATTAAATATTATTTAAATTTTGCATATTTTGAGAAAAGCTTAAATTGAACATAAAAATTTATCTAATTATAAGATGATGGGCATAATATGTATATTCGATTACTTTAGCTAGCATACAATTTTATTTTTATGAATATTAATTTTTGTTTTTAATGAGAAAACCATATGTTTTCTATACAAAAGTTTTCTTTTTTTTTTTGCTGTTTAATTTGCACTTTGGAAAAGGTATAGAAATAATCATAATTTCTATATAAAATAATTAAAATAAAATAAATTTAAAGTATACTTATATTAAATAATAATTGGCAATAATATTCCAAAATATTGAGTTTTGAAGATTATTTTGTATAGTTAATTATAATGTAATCCGAGAAAAAATTAGATGTTAGAACAATATACAATTGAGTTACCCTCGTATTATTTTCACATTACACCTGTTTTATAAATTTTTTCTATTTTTGATTGAGCGTCGCAGAAATATATCGCTAATGTCATTTAACTGTTTCAATTTTGTGGAAACTTGAAAAGTTTAATTTTGTTGACAATTTAGTTGTGTTAAAGGTTGTGGATGAGAAATATAAAACAGAAAAATCAAAAAAAAATTTAGCAATCAATACCGATTTCGATAGCTTGCAAAAAAAAGCAAAAACTGTTTTGAACATATTTTGAAATCGGTAGTAGTTGAAATTGGTAGTATAATTGAAAAACTTGATAAAGAATAACTATAAAAAAAGTAGAGTACTATTTTAGAAAACACGATGCAACTGAAACTTTTTTGCCATTGCATTTTACTTATTCAGAAAGTTATTTTTGGGCTATGCGTAATAAAATTCTTTTAATTTTAAAACTTTTCCCCGAAATTCATAGGTTCTAATATAATAATCACTTGAAACTTCCAACTCAAATTCTTCATTAATTTTATAATATTAAAATATTATTATACAAAATACAAATTCTGACTGATAAAAAAGTGGCCATGTAGTCAAAGAAGTTCAAAGCCTCAGTTTTTTGCTAAATAAATTTTAATTTACTTTTTCTACATAAGTCTATAATTATCATAAATTGAAGAAAAATTAAGGAATTATGTATTGATTTTCTATTATAAAATTAACCATTTCATTAATATTAATCATTTAATTTAAAATTTAACAAGAATTACATTTTATAAATAAACAAAATTTCATTTAATATTAAATATACATACTTAATATAATTTAAAAATATTTATTTTCGAAAAATAAAAGTCTAAAAACATAAAAAGAATTTAATGATTTTATTAGATATCTTAAAAGAAAAACATTAACATAGATTTTATTTAATCCCAAAATAATATGAAAGCTTTACAATATTATGTATGTACTTATCGAAATTGTAATAAAGGAATTACATTTAAATATGGTGTAATTAGAACGAAATATTGCTTCATTTAACTTTATTCACAAAAATATTCTTAAAATTACGAAAATAATGTAAAAAAAAGTGTAAATATGTATATTTTAAAAACGTTCACACTTCTCTTACAATTTTGTTATTTTTTATAATTTTATATTATAATTTTAATATATTTAATTATATAATTTATTTTTTAAGGGTTACCATATCACTACAGAAGTCGATTAAATATAGTGAAAAACTGAAAAATATCAAAACTTAAATGTATTCTTCTAATAATTTATAGTCTACACTACATAATATAATTATATATATGAAGTTTATTTTATATATTTGAGTTCAATCGGAAATAGAAAAATAATATTAAATATTATAAAAATATTAATAAAATAAAAAAATTTTTTTCTAGAAATAGATATTGAAAAAATTCGATAAAATTACATTGTTAAAAAAAATCAAATTCTTTAGTAAATATTCTCTAAAAATAGAAACTAGAAACGAATAAATTCTAACATAGATCAACTTCATTTCAATGTGAATATGGTAAAGAAAAAAAAAATTATTTTATGGAAGAATGGTAGATTAATTTACTTCTAAGAAAAATTATTTAATTTTATTTAATAAAATATGAATACATATAAATTTTGTGAATATGACTAAATGTAAAAGATTATGCAAAATTTCCATTTAAAGGCAGGTATGCGGATATTATAAAATTAAATAATCTCATATTCCCTTTCTGTCAGCTTTTTTTTTTATCTTATTTACATCCTTTTATGTATACTTATATAAATTATTAACTAGAATAACTAAGAAAAGAAATTCTCAAAAATCTTCTAAGTATGTACTTAAAAAAAAATTATCTACTTTAAAATTGGCACTGCTTATCTTATTCATCATATGCAAACCAATATACTAGCTTTCTTTTTCTCTCAAAAAATTGGAGACCCTTAAAGACCCACCTCCCGCCATTGAGCTGAAATCGACTATAATGCATTGCCACCGACTACAAGTATTTCAAATGCATCAAAAATGTTATAGCCTGTCTTCTATTACGAGCACACAATATTAATCAAATTTTCAAATTCAATAATTATGTTAAAAATTTTTGAACTTGATTCAAATCTTTGGCGAATTTGATATTCAATTTTTAATAAAAAAAAACTTATTTTCAGATGGCTTACTTGAACTTAATAAAGTTGTCCACTTATATTTAAAAGTTTGGTGGGAAATTAAATTTTTTTTTCTACTTAAATTACATAAAGAATTTTAAATGAATTTTGAGAGTGCCAATTGAATATATTTTATGTACAAGTTCATACATATTTGTATATTATGTATAAAGAAAATAATATATTTTCTTATTTTCCCTACTTTATGAGCATAATTATATTTTAAAGAAAATTAATTTATGAAAATAAAATTCCATTACATCCTTGTGCGCTTATCTTTCCATTAGTATACTTAAGGCTCATTTTTGAAAATGTGGAATACTATAGTGTAAATTTAATTAGCGATTATAATTTAAATAGAACATATCCTTATAAGTATATATAATTTTTAATATCTTTTCTTCCACATTTTTCACATAAAATGAAAGTTTCCTGTCAAATGCTAGATTGAATTTAATTTATTGGATGTTCTATAACTACATGTTTATAAATTTTCACCTGTTCGTTGAGACATCTTTCCTTTATTTTTAGAAATATCCTAATTTAAAAAAAAATATCCACTAAATAGTAGAAAATAAAACTCAGTATATATTTCCGAATTCATTTACTTCTAAGAAGATAATATTTTAATGTTATAGGAAATTTGTTGCATCTATTTAATTAAAAATAAAACGTTGGGCTATTAAAGAGACCAATATTCGTTTTTTGTGGCCCTAATTTTTTTTAGGTTCGTGAAATCGATTTTTATCTAGATATATCAGTGGTGAATAAACGGTCGATCGCCATTTGAATATGAGCAACAAGTTCGAATTTTATTTTTGACCTTCATGGAAAGCACAGAGCTACACTGAATTATTAAGCTAAATCAATTGAAACTATTTTTTTTGAAGTCACAGTTGTCAACAAAAGTTTTCAAAAATTTTTTTCATATTTAGAAGTAATGAACGTTAATACTACATTTGACGACTAATTGCAGAATTATCAAAGGGTCTAACTTCGATTTCAAAATATGAAAATTATACTTTGTTCTATTTATTATGAATACTAACAACAACAAGAACAAGAAAATAAGTTAAGCTAAATAATTCCCCAACTCCTATTAATGCCGTACGATTTGCAATCGTGGATGTTTATTACTATAGAATTAATGCGTCAATTATTTTTTGATTATTCGAAAATTTTCAACATATAAAGTCCTAAAAACATAATGTGATAATGTTGTTAAATTTACTTTATTAAATACCACACCATTTGACTTTTATTTTATTGTCCCTAAATAAAGGTCGTTACATACAATAGAAAATCAAATATGATTGGAAAATGATGGTCCTTTTATTGTTATTGAATTCCCAGAAATGAATTTATTTGTCATTATTAATTAGTATTTAATTATATTGTTATAAATAATTAGAATATCAAATTGTATCGACATGTTTACGGCATAATGTAAAAAAATTTTAATATTTGATATTTAATATAATATTTCGTACAAGGTAGATACTATACAAACATCATACATAAGTATATGTACAATGTTGAATGTGTGCGCCCATAAAACGAAATTATGTAGAAATTTTTGCTATATATTTGCTATAATACTATTTTGAATTATTAATGATTTTTTTTTGAAAAACAATTGAAACCGAATAAATTTTAAAAGCAAAAATTTTATATTGAAGACCATCGGACGAGTCATTAAAAATTTCAATAATAATTAGGCTATTCAAAAATTTAATTTTTTTTTGTTAGATTGTATTCTCAGAATATTAGAATCGTATTACATTATTAGAAATTATAGTAGAGATAACATTTTTTTTGTATGTATGTATACAAGATTTACCTATAGATGGTTAAAAATAATTGTAACCACAAAGAGAAAAGGAAATTTAAATCTCTGCTATTATAAAATTTTTGTTACATTGTTATAAATTTCTAATAATGTTCTTATTCCAAAACAATAAATCTTCTTTAAGACATATAAAATCCATATGCATACAATAGGTTTGATATTAGCGTTAGAGTTTATACTCACAAGTGCTGGAAGTATAAATTTTATATGTTATATTGAACAAAAAACAGACAGGCATTTTAGTCTTCAAAAAATAAACAAAAACAAACGAACAAAATAAGTAATGATTAATATTTGCTCAGTTGGTTCATTTACAATAATATTTTATAACTTAAGGTTTTAAAATTTTTTAATTTCATTGAAATTAATTACATATTATGCTCTGCTGTTGTTCTGAATTTATGAATTACAAAACAAAAACAAAAACAACCATAATTACAAAAATATTCAAAAAGCTTATCAATAAAATCAAATCCCTTCATTGTAAAATAAAGAATTCCATATTCAATTTCTAATAATTTTTTTTAATATCAATTCCAAAAAATTTTAAAATTAAATTTTAAATATTATTTAGAAAATATAAACTAAAAATTATATTTAATTTTCAATTTAATACACAAGTTGATGATATTTAATTATCTAATTATTAACTTTTTATTTAAATGTTTGAAAATAATTGTTGTTATTAACTGAGATCTGAAAATAAGGATAATTTTAATAAAGTTGTGAAATAGTGTGTAGATGTTTGATAAAAATGTACAACTTTTTCAACTTTATATACTTCAAATTTAATGAAAGTAAGAGATGATTTTCAAAGGATCATAATCTGAATTCAAAATTTTATGTCTTCTAACAGATTTTTCTAAAATCAAAATTTAATTTTTTCGAAATCCAAAATAATGTTAACAATGTCCCATGCCCAATCTTACACAAACCACTAGCAGCGCCCGTGGACCTCATCCATAATGTTCTACAATGCCTACATTATGGGCAATCGTATTCATATTAATAGCACATAGTGATATTCCCACAAGTTGTGTATTATTAACGAGAATATTTTAAACCTACGATTAATTGGAAATTTAAAAACGTTTGAGAATAAGATTCAACCTACAATTTTTTTTGTACGAATATCTTTATACAACATTTTCTTTAACTATATTCCCTTTTATAAGATATTTTCATTACCACACATTTTAACAAATCATCCAGATTTTTCATTTAATTAATATCAATAATAATTTTTGTTTTATACTTAAAAAAGAATAAACATAAACAGGATAATAAAAAAAAAAAAAAATTATAATTTCAATCCAACACAATTCTCATAAATAATTAATTTTGATATTCTTACATACAATCAATCCTGAAAGTTTATAAAAAAAAATTTCCCAAAGGAACGAGCATATTATTTTTTATTTTTATTATTATTAAGATTTCTTCTTACAACATTCAATTTAAAAAAAAAAATAATAATAATTCGGAGAGACTTGTGTAGGCTAAGGGAATTGTTCCTTAAACGGCAATGCCCTTTCAACAATAAAATTGTTATTTTTTATACAACATTGTGCCAAGAATAAAAAATAAATTTTAATTCAAGAAAAAATAAATCTTTTTTTTTTTTTTTTAATTTTTGCTGTCATCAGCTCCTTCTTTAGAGAAAACAAAATCTCTGTTAATTTTAATGTTTAAAAAAAAGCAATTCAATAACCCACAACATTTTTTTCAATTTGTATAAATTTATGATCCTCAGAAGAAAGCTCAATTGCATTACTCAATTTAAAATCTGACAGTTTCAAAATTGAATTGTACAAGAAATCTTTGAATGCTTTATTGCCGAATATAATATAAAGTTCAGCTGTACAATAAATACTATAAGCACTTTTTTAATCGGACTCAATTAATTTTATGGTAATAATAAACCTTATTTAATCCAAGCCAATGTAAGGCCATTAAAGTAAGGCAAATCCCGAAAAGTGATAAACTTTGATAAAAAAAGTTTTATTAAAATAATGAACCACAAATTTTAGAGAGTAATGGAAAAGTGATGACGGTTGTAGTATTTTAATAGGTAGTGGAAAAAAATCTATATAAATTATTTTTCCTAATAATAATGTTCAATTTTTTCTTTGTTCTCTTTTTATGGTAGCCAAAGGTTATTATTCCTTGAAAGAAAAAAATCCTTGGAAGTGCAATAAAAATAAACTGCTTAAAAATGATACTGAAAAAATTATTGAAATGACATGTTTTAAGCTTTAACTAAATCTTTAACGAATAAAAAGATTAATTATGCTAATATTTATTATGCTAATAATTTAAAAAAAAATTTATATTTTATAAAAATTAAATTTAAATAAAATTTCATAAATAAAGAAATTTTTTTTTTATTTATAAAATTTTATTCTTTCAATAAAAAATATATAAAATCTATATCAAATTTTGAAATTTGGTATTGATGTTAAATAGAATAATTTCATTAAAAATACAAAAAAATAATTCCATTTTAATTAAATTAAATTGGTATTTGATAATTATAAAAAATGTTTTTCCTTAGAATTCATGACTTTGATTATTCATTCCTATATTTATTGTGATATTGCGCCATACATTTTTCTTATCTTCGGAATGAATTATGCAAGCATTAGAAATATTCGAAAGGTGATTGATTTAACAAAAAATTGTTGTAGAACGCTAAATCCAAATAGTTTTTGTGAGTAAATTCTACTGTATTGCAATTAAATTTACTGACTGAATTAGATAAAATTATCGATACAAACTTTTTTAACTCAAATAATTAACCCAAACACTTTTTCTAAGAACCGAGGTCAATGCCTGTACATTTTTGTTGTGCAGCCTTACGAAAAAATAATAATAATGAAATAAGAACCAAAATATTGTAAGTAATAATAATAATAATAATAATAATAATAATAAAGTTTATTTCAATTCATTTTACATAATTACATTCCAACTTAACCTAATAAACAAATGACAATATCCTATGGATGTCTGTCACGACTGGCTATGATTTATTTTTACATTGTAATTCATCCTAATTACTTTTTTTTTTTTTTTTTTTTTTTTTTTTTTTTTTATCTAAGATTACGGAGTTATATATTTTCCTTTTTATTTCAATTACAATTCAATTTCTATTTCAATTTCTATTTTAATTTCAAATTCTATTTAAGTTTATAACTCTAATTTCTAATTCCCTAACTCCTCTAAGACTATTAATTGGCCAACAAATAGTTCTTTATATTCCTTAATTTAACCTCTTTTTTTATATTTATTCTAGTTCTCTTGCATTACAAGCCACGAATTTTAATTTTAATTTCATTATTAGTTTTCAAAAGTTGAACTCTGCAATCAGACTAGCTCTGTATACCCACGAATTAATCAAAAAAGGCACTAATTTTTCGTACGGTCCATTATTTAGTAATTCCAAAACCTGCATTTCTGTCAATACTCTCGTATTCCAGAATTTTTGCCTTAATTCCCCTAAGATTGGGCAATAACCTACAAAGTGGATAACAGTTTCAGCCTCCCTCATATTACAAAGTGAACATATTCTTTCATTACCCTGTCTCCACGTATTGGCATTTAACCCCAACCATCCTGCCCTGGCTTTTAGCACCCAGCTAATTCCTCTTGTATCCTTTATCCTTTCAAAATATCCTATTCCTGATTGGTAGTTTAGTAAATGGTACACTCCATTACTAGATGTTGTACCTGCTTTTTCGATATCACTATTATATCTTTGTTCTTTATCATTGCATTGTATTGTTCTAATTATTTTTTTCCACTCCTCTTCCCCTTCTGCCCACAACTCCCCTTCTATTCCATTCCTTCGCGCTAAAGTTTGTAGATTTTCGACCCACCCCAATCTATATTCTAGTGCTTTTTTCGCCAGTGCCTTAGGGAGTCTTTTTTCGTCAAATCTGTAAAAAACTTTAGAGATATAATTGCAAAATATTCTCAATGTGAAGAGGGATATGGAGCCTACACCTGTCTCTAATCTCAAAATATAGCTAGGGAATGCCTGTGGCAGGTTAAAAATTTTTTTTACGTAGAATCTTTGAAATTTTTCTAGTTCCTCAAAAACCTTGCTTCCCCACACTTGTGCTCCATAGCATGTTACCGATCTTGCTACCGCGTTAAATAGTCTCATTTTATCATCAAACGATACTTCTTTTTTTGCCACAAAGTTATTCCAAACAAGACCTATGCTAGCTTTACTTGCTTCGATTTTCTCTTTCAAATGGCACTTTAGATTGAGTGAAGGTGTAATACTTATGCCCAGATACTTATAACTACTAACCACTTCTATTAACCCCCCTTTCCACGTCCAATTTTCACATCTAGCCCTTCTGCCCCCACCCTGCTTCAGTATCATGATTTTCGATTTTGATAGATTAATTATTAGATCCCACTTGTCGCAATAATTTTCAAATTGATTAATCATTCCCTGAAGAGCTTGCGGGCTTTCAGCGAACAGCACCAAGTCGTCAGCGTATGCTAGCAATTTTAATAATATATTTCCAATTTGTAGCCCCCCATCTAATTCGGTTTCGAGGTCATTAATAAATAATGCATATAAAAGGGGACTTAACACACAACCCTGTTTAACACCAGTGGTGCACTCAAAATATTCTGACAAGGAGGAACCTCCCCAGACCGCTGAAAATGTGTTCGTATACAAATTTTTCAAAATATTTATAAATTTTCCAGAAACGCCTTGATGACGTAGTTTAAACCATAATTTTGTTCTATTTACCCCATCAAACGCAGCTTTTAGGTCAATAAAAAAACAATAAACTTTTTTTGTACCTGTTTTCCATTTCAACTCCACAGCGTTAAAAAGATTAAATAAATTGTCATGGGTAGAATATCCTCTCCTGAACCCTGCTTGAAATTCATGTAAAATATCATGCTCTTCTACCCAATCCGAGAGTCTTCTGTTTAACACCCCCGAAAAAACTTTTGAAATACCATTTAGAAATGAGATTCCACGATAGTTACTGGGGTCGTTGACGTCTCCTTTCTTATATATAGGGAATATTATTGCCCTTGTAAAAGTTTCTTCTACTTCCCCTCCCTCTAATAGCTCATTAAACTTTTTCTTTAAAAATGGTATTAATATCTGTGGTGCATACTTTAAGAATTCGACGGGTACTCTATCTTCACCTGGAGCTTTACCATCCTTCATCCCCTTTAAAACTTCACTTATTTCATCTACAGTAATTTGACTGTCAAGAATCTCCGAATATAAACTGGCATTAATGTCAAATACATTAAATGTCCTATTACATCTACTCGAGTTCAGACTTACTTCGAAATGATTTTTCAGCACATCAACGTTTGTGCACATTTTTTTGTAGTCAACGGTTTTCAACTCTGTGACCCATTTCCACCAATCTTTTCCATCTCTTATGCTCACTAGTTTTTCCCCTATTGAATTATAATACCTATTTCTTTCCGCTCTACAGATGTTTTTATAACGTCGATTTAATTCTAAATATTTCTCCCTAGCTAAACTATTCCCTTTTTTACGAAAAATTTTCAGCCATTTAAATGCAACTTCTCTTGCTCTCATGCAACTTTGTGAAAACCATTTTTGCTTATACGTCGGCGGAGATCCATTATGGGCACTACTCGCCACGTCCTTAATAATTTCCATTATTTCGTTGGCAGAGAGATTCTCACCTTGAAGTTGAATTAATTTTCGTTCTAAATTTTTCCGGTAGGTACTTAGGTGATTCATGTTCCATTGCAACTTTGGGAGCAATTTCGTATTATTAGAATCTCGCAAACATGGCTCCTGTAGAGTTATTATCAGGGGCATGTGATCTGAAAACACAGATTCCCCCACTGTTAAATTATTTATGTACGGTAAAAGCCTGGTTTCAGCAATAGCTAAATCGTTCACTGACGCACCCATGGAACCCACAAATGTATATCTACCCTCTTCGTCCCCCTTCGTCCTGCCATTAAGTATAACATTTCCCAAATTATTGACCAATTCTAACAATTTCCTTCCTCTCGAGGTAATATTTTTGTCTTGTGACTTTCGTAAACTCGTAATACACGGATTCAAAGCTAAAATTTCTTCACATACTTCTTGCTCTTCCCCAATCTGTACATTAACGTCGCCCACAATTGTAACATTATAAGGCCAGATCTCTGTGAAATTCTTCAACTTATCAAATTCGATATCCCACTTGTTACAATTTATATATAAAGGGAGAAAATAAAAAATTTCGCAGTTTATTTCTATCTTCAACATATAAAAGTTATAATTTTCTTCTAAATTTATTTTCAGATTATTTCTATTCTGCTTAACTCCTATCAACATACCCTCACTTGCCCGTCCCCTCAAAGCCAATCTGATTGCAGGTTTCCACCACAATTTATACTCGCCAAAATATTTTTCATATTTTTTACAATTATCTTCTGTTACATGTGTTTCATACAAAATAAAAACGTCGAAATCTCCAACAAACCTAAAAAAATCAGACAAAAACAATTTGTTAGCCAAGCCATTAATATTATAAGACAAAATTTTTAATTCAATATTATTTATATTTACATTTTGATTATCGTATTCATTATAATTTTCCTTATTTTTTTTTTTAAATACGTGACGACATCTTTTTTTTTGCTAATCTGTACTATTATTATTCCTATCAAAATTTTTCAGATCTTCAAATAAATTATTAAATTTTTTACTAAATATATTCTCTAATACCTCACTACCTTCCTTCTGTCCACATACCAACCTATCATTTTTCCAAAAAAATTTCTTATCCTCAATAATCATAATATCTCCTCTTACTTTTATTTTCTTTGAATTATCAACTTTTCTAATAAGCATTCTTAATTTCATTAAAATATTTTTCCTCTCCAAACCCGCTTTAGTTAGGTCCCTATCTACACTAATATTCATACCTCTTAAACAATTAGTCTTATTTAAAATTTTAAATACATCCGCTTTTCTTTCATATTCAACAATTAAGCTACTTTTGCCATTTCTACCATTTAATACTACTGTACGTTCCACATTAATTTTCTCTGGTATCTTCAGCACTTCCTTATAAATCATTTCCAACTCTTGCATCATGTTGCCCTGTTTATTCAAGCCGCTCCAAACCAGTTTTTTTGCACAAACCTCTCTTTCCATTAATTCCATTTTAGTTTCCATCAGTGTTTGTTTATTTTCCATAACCGCCAATTTTTCTGTCAGGCCAATATTTTCTTGTTTAACGGCATTGAGCTCATTCTTTATTTCTCGGATGTCATCTTTGGTGGCCAGATTTAATAAGTGCCGGTCGAATTCTTCTTTTATCATCCTTCTAAATGATGCCAACATCGACTGCCAATCACCTTCCTTCACATTATTATTATCAGTCATTCTGTCCCCACTTACAGGTCTTTTCGGGGCTTGTCCACTGTACTCTTCTGGTGATAGAAACCTGTGTCCTCTTTTCGCTGTAGTCGGTGTTTGCAGAAAATTCTCCAGTATGCTATTTTAATTCTTAATGTTTTATTACTCACAATAAGGCAATTAATTTATTTTTATTTTTTTATATTTCTTTGATGTTACTTCTGTCAAATGATTTTACATATGATTTTATTCTTTTACCTTTTTTTTTTTTTTTTGTTCTTTTGTTAATTTCTGTGTTTAAGGTTATCAGCAATGTCAAATATCCACTGACAATATTTTTGGTAATATAAATTATATGATTTATTTTATTTCCAATTTATTATTGTATTACAGATTAATTAATTCCTTTTTCTTTTAATTTTATTTTCCTTTTAATTTTAATTTTATTATTTCCAATTTTATTTAAAAAATAATCCAGATAAAAAAAACCGTGATGTTAATTCAACGCCAGTGTTGCCATATTATGTACCATAAGTACATAAGTACATGTTTCAGTTTGCTAGCATTATTTGTTAACAAAATAAAATCTAGAAATTGAGTACTAGTCTACGTGCATATATAGTCAAAACAAAGAAATAAATTATCTGCCTTTATCTTTCAAACAAATACATATAATAATTTTCTTCATTTCGCAAAACAATAAGAAACAAATTAAAGTATTTTTTACAATTTAATACCTTAAATTTATATTAAATTTAAAAGATTTAAGAACGAAAAATAAATCTTCAGAAATTAAAGCTTAAGTACACAATGTTTAAAAAAAAAAAAAAGAAAGAAGCTTTTCTACAAAATTTGCTTCAATTTATTTTTTTCCAAAAATAAAACCAAAATATAATAATTATACCTCTATATTTTTCAAAGAAGATAATAAAATGAAATTACATTATTATTATTTTGGTAATAGTTATTTCGTGGGAAGTGTTCAAAATATCTTTTTAAATACCAATTAAAGTTAGATTATAAAATAACAAATTATTGGTTATTAAAAGCAAAAAATTAGTTTTGAATGTTTTTATTTTTTAAATGTACGATTCAGAATATTGCGTAAGATACGTCTCATCTTCTAATATAAAATAAATCTGATTTTGTATGTCAAATGTAAAATCGAAAATTATTTGAAGTATTTTAATGCGGAACTGAGTTAGAGTTTAGATCAATGTTTTTTAGGTATTTCTTAATTGCGGCTGGCATTGGTTTCTATCAAATAGTGCCCGAACCATTTAATACCAAACAATGAAAAAAAAATCAAACAAACTGGCCGAGGTTCGCGCACTCTGCTAGTAATTATAATTGAAGTTAACATATAAAAAATTTCACTAGTACTACTATTTTACCCCCTGAAAAAGTTTGTTCCACTATAATAATGGAGCGCGATTGTTATTCACACAATATTGTGGTCGCGGACGGTTTAAGCTTTCAGCTTCTTGAGGTAAAATGAAATATCATGAAGACATTAACTTTGAATGTAGGCTTGCATAATGTAAACAGACATTATAATGGAAGATTTTACTTTAAAATATTTGGACTTTAAATTTAACAAATCAAATAATTAAAAATAATTATTAGATTAATCAAAACAATGAAAATCGAGGACTAATTTAATAGAGAATAAGAATTTTTAGTATTATTAATAAAGATTCTTTTAATTTGTTTCGAAACATTTATATCTATACCATATGACGTTTGTGTAATACTTGCACGCGGCTATACTTAAAATAGAATTTAACCGGACTATGAGACGTCATAGTATCTAACTATTAAATTCTAACTATTAAATTCCCTATGGAATAAAAATAAACACTATTATATAATAATAACCAAAACTATTATGAATTATTATGGTCTGAGATCTAATAACGAAATTAGACTTTATGTATGTGAATACATTATTCTTTTATTACTTCAAAAATGATGAGATATATAGAATAAAAACCATTATCTTATTTTATATTAAATTTTCACTTCATTTAAGAAATGTACCATCTGAGATTATTTTTAAGTCAGCAAAAATGATTCATTTGAAGATAAAAAAAAAAAAAAAACATAATGAAATTTATTTAATGTATCTTGTGTCAATTTTGGACTCTTTTAATACTGTTGTATGTATACGGACAAATATTATATTTTATATATAGAAGGATATTGTGTATATATAATTTATAGTTGTGTTGATAGAATAATAAGAAAGAAAAGGAAATCTTTGATTGAATAATATAGTAATAAAAATGAAAATAATATTAATATAAAATATATTTAAGAAGAAAAAATTACTATTGAGTATTGAATTATATATTATATTAAGAAAAAAAAATTTTTTAAATTGATTAAAATAAATTTTTTCTGTAATTTTATTCAATCTTAAGGAATAAAATTAAGTATTTGATAAGAAGTGCAAAGAAAATAAAAAAATTTAAAATGCATTAGAAAAATATTATAAAAAAAATATATATAAAAAAAAAATCAATAAAAATATGAATGGACGAGCACATTAAACACTTTCAGGCATTAAATTCAGTAAATGTTAAAGTTAGCATCTACTAAATCCTTAAAAAATACCATATATATTATAACTATTGCGCCTAAACATATGAAAAGGATAAATAGTTAAGTCGATCATTGTAAAGTTAAGATTAGATATTTATTTGTTACAGTGATTACTGTATTTTTATGCACGCACATACATATAGTACATTTTACGTACCAAATTATAATTTCTCTTTAATCCCATTTTCATACCAGTTGTACAAGAGCTGTTCAGAGAGTTATGGTATTCACATAAATTAAACTTTAAGAAACAACTAGGATAATTTTAATTTTTGTTCCTGTTTACCTAATTGTCAAAACAATTTATTACTGATACACAAACATTCTGCAATGCCACCAATCACATATACTTCTCTCAATACGAACACACTTTTATCCTAAAAAAAACCGAAACTTCAATTCTATCAAAATCTATTCTAAATATTTAATTTCTCTATAATAATAAATGAAATTTAATAGGAGAAATATTATAGGTTTTTATGTTAACAACAACCACAATACCAAATTACATTTAATGCATGAAAAAATAATTTTTAAGTGTTAGAAGAAGTTTATTTTGTGTGCACACATGACTATATCGTATAATAAAAAAACAATAAATTTTCCTCATTTTCTTTCTTCGTCAAAACACAACAAATAATTTTAAGGTGAACACAAGAAGATAAAATTGAAGTGAATTGAATTTTTTAAGTTTTAAAACTTTATAAAATTTGTTTGCTAATTTTGTGCACATGTTTAACGATAATCAAATTTTATAACTTTATCTATCTATCTATCTACTCTTATCTTATAACAAATACTAAAATAACATGTCTAAAAGTTCTTTCAAGAAAAATAATATTTTCCCACCCTGCAAAAAAAAAAAAAAAACAAAAGAAAAAAACAAAAGCAAAAAATCTCACACAAAATTTCACATTCACTCCAAACAAGGATCCTCAACATTTGTATATACCCCTATATTTTGTGTACAATAATATGACATGAAAAATGTGCAAGGGATTTGTTAAGACCAAAAAATAAAATTATCGTTTATTCAACTTTTGATATTTCTTTATCCTTAAAAAGTTTTCACTTTTATTTCTTACCATGAACAAAATGTTCAACTTTTGGGACTTACATATTTTGGAAAAAAAAAAGAAAACATTTTTTTTTTTTAACCTTTTTTCGTGTTAAATTTTATGAGCCAAAAATTTTTTGTAAAAGAAAAAAAAACTAAATATTAAAAAAAATTTAATAATCCAAAACTCTATATTTAATCGACCTATGTTAGGTATGAGGGAAATAATTCATCAAAATATATTATTATATAATATAATTTATTATACTTATCCTTTTTTATGAATCTTCACAGTTCTGTTATGTGAAAAAAAAAAAAGTTTTTATTTTATACATGGTCAGCATAGTACATAGTCTTCAAATTGAATAAATATCCAGAAACGTAAAAAGATGTATTGATTTTCTTCAAAGAACGTATAACCTTAATCCGCAGTGTAAATTTTTCCCATCTAAATTGATTACCGTATTACGGCCTTCTATCCAATTTAATTAAACTATATATATATAACAAAATTAATTATTTTTTCTATTGAGACTTAAAGTGGTAATGTGCAAGTAAATATTTTGGTTTTTTTATCACAACCTTCAATTACTTATGGTTAAAATTTTACGTATAAAAATTAAAAACTTCAAGGCATACATACACCAGGAAATAGATGATAATGAGTTCAGTTAAAATTTTATTCCACCTTCACCACCTTCAAAAAATACAAAAATTGAAAGAAAATATAGAATCATAAAAACATCAACAACAAACTCATTAATATTTTTTTAATACTTTTTATAAATATCAATAACTTTGTAAATCATAAAACTTTATACAGAATTTTTCTCTCTTTAAAATTTTCTTAAAAATAGGTAAATCAAGAAAATTTAATGTATGTCAAATGGGAATCAAATATCAAATTCTATTCATATTTTGTATCATCAATAATAATATTTTACCATTAAAATGCAATTTTTGTTTACTTTTCAATATTATTTTATTTATATTTAGAACTTTTTGTATGAAATAACATATATATATGTATAACGTTCATTCATATTTTAGTATTATTTAGAAGCCATAACAATTGAATTGTTTATTTTTTATTCATATTGGATTGAGTTTTTCAACTTTATATGCATAATAAATATTTGAACTGAAAACTTTTTTAAATATCTTTTATTATGCTGTCACTACAGTCATATCGGTTTATTATTATCGTAAAATTTGAGAATTGTTTTATTTCTAAAAAACATTACGAATCTGGAAACTACGAATCTGGAAGCAGTTCAGATACAATATTTTTGTAAAATTTTATGTAAATTCAATATCTTTTGCTATTAATAATTTTACTTTTTAATATATATATCTCTTTATATGATTATAGCAATATTTGTCATAAAATTTCAGAAAGTCGTTTTATATAAAAAAATATTTTTTTTATATATTGTTCGCTAAAAAAAAAACAAAAATTATAATTTTCGAGTAGCTATACATTTTGCTATACATTTTTGGACGGTTTAATAATTATAAATGCAAGATTTTCAGCAAATAATACCAGAAAATATTGTAGTTCTAGTTATTATAACCCTATATAGCTGGTTCTTATAGCTAATTTTCCAACCAATTTTTTTTTTCAGGATACGCTTATTTAGTGTAGTAAGTATATATAATAATTATCAATTTACATATTTCAAAATAATTATATATCTAAGTAAAGCACACCAGCAAATTGTAATCGAACCATGACTTTCTCACATTTCATAAATAAAAATGTATTTTGTTTTTTTTTTTTTTTTTGTTTTTGCAGAATATAAAAATAGTATATTTATAGAAATAACAATGATAGAATATCTAATTTCTATTTGGTTGATTGGAAATTTTGGATAAATAAATGGTTTTCTAACCAAAAAGTTGATTCAAGTAAAACAAATCGGAAAATAATTAAATTATCCGAGTTCAAATAAATCTAATATAATTTCAATTATGAAATTGAAGGTAAATTCATATTTGCACAAAATAATGATATGTATATATATTACAACAGCATATTATGTAACAATAATATGTAATGTTCATTGTACTTGTACATTTATGTAATTATACTTTATTGTGTGTATGCACATTTTTCATTATAAAAGATATAACTTATACTGATCTAGAACATATACGTAGAAGAAAATTATTCGAACAATATATAGGGATGTTTTTTTATCAAACTTTTTCAGCATATTCAATTTCTGTTAGATTATGGATTCAAAACTATTTATGAGAGATTTAATTACGGATTTAAGTTATTAAAAACGATAATTCTGACAGCTGGTGAATTTATATTTTCTGTATATAGGTCAAATCGAACTAGTAGATAGCTATATAGTAAAACTCGCTATTTATGATAGTAAACAGAAATAGCTGATATTTTTTTCTTTTTAATGTAGACTAAAGATAATTTTAATTATTTTCTATTTAATTTTTTAAATTTAAACAAATATTTTTTTTCAATTTATTCTTCGCTACAAAAAAAAATAGAACTATAATTTTGGAATAACATCTTTTGCTACAATTAATTTGATATAAATTTTTGAACAAGTTTTTTTTTTTGTTCTCAATGAAATAAAAACGTAATCAATGACAAATAAAATGACTGGAATTACGGAAGAATTTCAATGTGAAAACAAAATTTAAAACTTTCTATATTCATTAAAATGAAAAAAAATTTAGGAAAATAACTTTAGTCTTTTTTGTCACACTTTCATGTTCTAAGAAATTTCTGCTAAATTAAATATCATGAAAAAAAATTTAAAGATTTTTAAAGATTCTATAAAGTGTCAATCTGTAACAATTAATGTTGATTTTTCGGATGTAGCATCCGATGAAAAAGAAATTTAATGGGAAATATAACTTCAATGCAAGAAAAATTTAAAGTAATGTAAACAAGTGCTATTAAATATTCTTGAGTGATTCAAAAGTCAATATAAAAGAAAATACTGAGTTCTTTACCTTGACACTGGTATAATAGAACTTTTAGTGAAGTCTTTATAAAAATCTAGAACAATTTACCTCATACAATCAGTATTGGGTCTCAACATTTCGAATTAAAATACTTTTTTTTTTGTTATATTTCCACAAACGCTCTCTATCCGCTATCAAACTCCCAGTTCAAATTCTTGGTCACAGTCGTTCGAATTCTTCGTTGAGAGCATCTAATTTCGAAGTCCGAACTTGAATAATTAAATTTCTGAGGTTAGAATGTTGGAATAAAGTGAATTAGATTACGCATATTTTGGTGCTGATACGATCCCAGTAGTTTAATATTTATAAAAGCATTTGTACAGGAAAATTAAAAATGTTTTTTTAATTAAATGAAAACAAATGAAATTAATTGATTTAGTGAATTTATGAAATGTAGAATGTATTTTGAATGGGTTAAAAATAAATATTCCTATACTACAAACTGTGTGTAAAATTGTTAAAAGAATTTTTTTAAACTAATAAAAGTTAATTTTTATTATATTTTTTGGAAGTTATTTCACTGATCTAAATTCCTCCGTAATTTGAAGTTGTTGATTTGATTTGTGATAAAAGGAAGGCCCAAGTTTTAAGTGCCTTAAAGTTTGGAACAATTTGATACTAATTAATGCCATACTTTGGATTGTGACATAATCGAATTAAGCTTAATAAAAAGTCACAATAGTGATATGCTTTTCGAAATCTTTAGTTAATTAATACATATCTTTTACATATTATATTTTTATTAAATAACCGATTTTTAAATGCCGTATTTTTATTATATCATAACATAAGCCTGCATTAAAGAACACTAGCAAAGAATTCCATTTTTTATAGCAAAAAAAAAAATACCTAGTCAATACTAATACTAAGAAATTTTGCTGAGTTCAAGTAAAATTTTGATAAACACTTTTTTTTTTGTATGCTCCAAAGGTTTAATCATTCCAAATATTGAATGAGATCTTTTAAATAATAAACATAAAAATAATAATAATATTATTCTGTCATTGCCATCAGAAAACATTTTAATTTTTTTTTTTTTGTTTTTCAATTTTGACACTTTGACAAGCCAAAATCGTTAACATATTTACATATTTATATATACCTAACCTCAGCATATATATAAAATAATGTATGTACATATTTATTTAATTTCATTTAATTTAATTTTTTTTTTTTTTGGATCAGACAAAATGCTTCTATCTTGTGGCCATATTTTTAAAAAAAGAATATTTTTATTTCAAAGGATTATTTTAATTTTTTCTCTAAACATTGTATATAAATCCCATACCATTTATAAAATAATATTTCATTTATTGCCTTTAGTATATTAAAAAATAATTTACATTAATATATTTTGGAAATTATTATTATTATTATTATTATTGTTAATAATAATGTTTATAAAAATTGAACATTTTATGAACCGAGAACCTAAACATAAAAAAAAATAACAAATATTTTATGAAAATATAATTTTGGTATATTAAAGCTTTAGTACACATAAACATATATATATTTATTATTTTATTATTTTTTTCTTGTTTTTCTGTGAAATTATAAATATTTATAAATTTATTAAAAAAAAATATAATGGTTATGTTTTCAATATAATATATAATATACACTTGGAATATAATCATGAAATTAAATTTATTGAACGATATAAAAAAAAAAAAAAATAACACGATAAGTCCCTAAATGATCATTAAATGTGGTCAGTCAACTATAAACGAAATATGTACACATTTACCTAAGAAATTTATATTTAATCATGTTTTTAATAAAAAAAATAATAATATATAAAATTATACTTCTAAATTTATTGTCGTGCAAAAAACTACTTTATTTATATTCCCAAAATATCTGCATATAAATTTATAATTTATAGTTTACACGTTATTATATGAATAACAAAAATAATAATATTTACAAAAATTCTAATTTTGGACCCTGTGGCAATTAACACTATAATAGGATTAGAAGACGCATATGAGAAAAATTTGCATTAATGTAAATTATGAAAGTCATATTAAAATTCAAATTTCAGTACATAAAAATTCAGCTGTGAAAATTTATGCTACCACTCAATTCCCACAATTTTTTGTTAATAGAAGACTATATTAAAACAAATTTTTCTCACAAAAAAAACGAGATAGTTATGGTTTTGTAAAAGTTTTGAGATTTTACTGCAATTTGAGTAACAACTTCCAAATTTGAACTTAAACTTTATTTTTTTTTCTCAATGACAAAATTGTAAAAGTGTTGAATAAAAGTTAAATATAAAAGTAACATATAACTGGATAATGGTACTATTAATTTACAGAGCAGCGTTATTAATTTACAGAGCGATAAATGAGAAGGTCTGTACTAAAGTTTAAAATTATCTTTCTGAAAAAAAGCATTATTTTGTCGTCCTGATAGATTATCCATATATATTTATACAAAATTGTGACTAAAATTCTCACTGCTCGATGCTTTTAATAACTACTATATATTCATATAGTATACATTATTTTGAAAAATTATCTCACAATAATTAAAGAATAAAACTTTTATTTCTTATTTCTTATCTAAGTTTTTTTTTCTTCAGATATTCATTGATATACATCTGCATGTATATCATCCACGAGCATTATTTATTATGTATTATCTCGTTAAATATTATGTCATTGAAAATATATACATAGGTATATGTACTTTGTATAGATTGTACGTGAACATATACAATTTAATAATCAATAAAAAAATAATTTTTCAGTTTTCTTTTTTATTATTTTTCACCTTCTACCTAATAAAATCTTCAAAGAATTCATGGCAATGAAATATGAAAATACCTCAATGCTCTTATAAAGTTTTAAAAAAATTTTTATTCTGTAACAATTTCAGACCTTTGAAAAAACTGCTCAATTATAATTTATATCTGTACATTCGTATACTTTTTTGTAGACTCTTTTATATATTATGTAAATCATAATAATATATATAATATATATTATATATTATGTTTTTCTCGTAAATCCTTTTACAAATATGTTCAGTACATGAACGATATGTCATGTATAAGTATCATAAAAAAAACTTTTTATGTATATTAATACTTACTATACTATATGTACATACTATAATAATTTAGGTATACTAAAAACATTTGGATAATGCAAAAAAAAATTAAAAGAGAGAACACCTTCGATTATAAAAATATTCTAAGTACTTGTGTTTTTATGTTCTATTCACATCAAAAATATATGCTCACTTATGTAAAAAAAATCACAAGGTTTATGAGATATTTATTTTTTAAATTTTTTAATATTAAAGTTCTTCTTTGATTTTGATACATACATATGTATAAATTATTTTCAACATACAATATTTTTGTCATGATGTTGAGCTTTATGTTCTTTTTTTTTTTTTTGATTTTGTTGTCAGAAAAATATGATTCTTAAAAGGAAATAATAAATAATAATAAAATCCAAATTTTAATGAGGATCTATATTATTTTGAACAAATATATATACATATATATAACATTCAGGTTGAATATTTAATTTTCATCACAAAACAAAATCATATTCATATAAAGAAATAAAAATGTATTTAAAAAATCGATAAAATCAAATATGGTTAGAAATATAATTGAAATATAAATTAAATTTCGGTTGGGCTATTAAATTTATAATTGAAACCGATAAATGTTGAATAATTCGTCTATACAGTATATACATATGTATTTAAAATAATTTCAAAATTTAAATTTTCCACAGGGATATTAAAACCAAATTTAGAAAAATTTTAATTCCTCAATCATTAATTTAAAACATTGGTTTTACTCTGATTGTAAAAAACATGTTTTTGTTTTCCATTAATTTAATCATAAATTTTAATTATATAAAGCACAAATCATATTCGTTAATTTTTTAGGTCAAGTCAAATGAAAATTTATACATTTTATTTTAGTAGAAAACGCAAGATTTCAATGTTTGATAAAAAATAATTTTCTTTTTCTTAGAAATATTTTTCTAAAGTTTAATTTTCTTTTACTATATTAGTATTATATATACTGTTGTGATGTACGACGACATTTGGATGAGATTGGTTATTTGGTTGTTTGGAACTATACTTTTTAAACTGAATTTCAAATTAACACAATCTACACTAAGAGCCAGCTGAACGCGTGTGCGAACTTTTCGACAAATAATAAATTAACGTTTCTATTTATTATAAAAAAGAAATCACTAAATATTATTCTTCTATTTTTTAAGGCAAATCACATAATATGTGTGTATAGAATACGTTTGCCTTAATCACAAAATTCCACTTTTATTGCTTGAACTTTAGTTGTTATCACAGAAATTAAAGGGAAATAAAAATCACCAGAATCTGTTCTTAAATAGATCTTTGATAGTCAACTAAGGACGAACTGTTTACTCATACTTCCTACATACAAATATTTACGATCATCAATCGACTAGGAACGTTTGAACGGTTTCTATAGAAAATTAAATTGCTGAATTTGTATAAATATTGAAACATTACGATTGAATTTTTCCAGATCTAAAGCATGGCGTTTTCTATTTCCTAAATAAAAGACGTTTGAATAAAAAAATTCTTCCACAATTTTGTGTCTTTTGTAGTGTTCCAGATATACAATATTATATCTATATATATAAAAATTAATTTCTAAACTGTTCGACCGATTTCAATGAAACTTGGAGGAGTTGTTGTCCGGACCCCAGGTTAGGTTTATTAACTATAAAAAGGGAGGGGCAGAAGGGTGGACAGAAAGAGTTTTCTTTAAATTAATGTTATCAAGAGTGTAGCGGAGCACGTTGGGTCAGCTAGTATGAATATTATATACTAATTTATATAATGGTATATACTGGACTACGAGAATTGTAAAATAATCTTTAAAAAAAATATATTTTCTCAACGAAACTATTCTATCGGAGATTGTTATCATCTAACTAAACAGAATTCTGTGTAAAGAAATAAGAGATATATAATAAAAACTACTTTAAACAAAGTTTAGATTAATCTTTTTGCAGTGTAGATTTTTATTATAAAAACTTTTTCTTTACAAAGTTTCACAAAAATAAAGAATTATGAAAAAAAAGGCAAGAAACATAAAAATTAGAAGAAATAAAAAATAATTAATCATTTACCGTCTGTACTAAATTAAACATTTTGTTATTCGTCAAATTTTAATAATTTCATTTGAATTTTTTTATTTATTATTATTATTATTTTTATATTTGCAGCTCGTTCTTTATATACTTGTTTTTTCCTAAAAATAGCTTGTTGACTTTGTTCTTTGTATATTTTTTTTAATTCATATGTTCATTTTTTTTTTTTTTTTTTTTCATTCAAAACAGAATGAATTTTTATAATTTTTTTTTTTTTAACATAGGAAAAAAAAAAAGTTTACCAAATTCAAACGTAAAATTTCTTTAACCTTCAACCTAAAAAGAAAATATAAAAAATAAAATAAAAACAGTACCTAGACGGAAAAACTGAAAGAAAAATTTAATCCAGACGATTGAAACTTTGAAAAAAAAAAAAGAAGAATACAAAAATTAAACAAAAAAGAAAAATGATAAAAAAAAATATGAAAAATAATGTAAATCTTTTTTGATTAGTTTTACATATGATGAACGAGAAATTTTACCGAGAATTTTATGGCAATTTATTTTAAAATGCTTCTGTTGAATTTTTTTTTTTCTTGTTTTAATTCAGTTGGATTTCTTATTTTAATACGATATTAAAGAAAATATTGGTTAAAAAATTGTCTGTGAAATTCAAGATGTATTCTTATAAGAACCACAAATCCAGGTTACATTGATCTGTTGTAAGACTATCTATCCCCAGTAAATATTTGTTCACAGGGTAACATTACCAGGATATTTAATCGGTTGTGTTTTGCCCGTTTTTACTGGGTTTGTCTATATATTGGTTTCACTTTATCATCATTCCACAATTAAAAACAAAAAAATTTAGAAATTTTGTTCAAATTTTAATGAAGGCGTCTTGTTGTTAAATTCGAAAAAGAAAAAAATTGGTTTAAAAATAAAAATTTAAAAATTATTAAAAAATTTATAAAACAAAATTTAATTTTTAATTCAACTACTTAACAAAAGAAAATTTTAAGAAATGTTTCAGGAAGAAGCCTTATATTTAAACAAAACATATTTGTGGAGAAGCGACTAATTTAATTGAATTTTATTTCATTTCGTTTCGTTTCGTTTCTTTTTTATTGAATGACCAGGTAATGATACCTGCTAGAAGCGAACGCATGTATGAAAAATTTTCATAGACTACCCGGTGCGGTGCCAACATCAGGTAATCACTGGGTTTTTCTAACCTAATATTAACCGGGTTTTCACCTATAAAATATTTATTTGGTCACTTATAATGGTGCGGTGTTATCGGGGCATAATGCCTTAGGAATTCAAACAAATGGTTAAAGTCATAAACACAAAATTTCCCCAATTGGCGTTAACAATTGACTATTTTTTTTAAGGGCATAAAGCTATAAATTTCAAATTTTGGATTCAGGTCTGGTTTTTATTTAATATGATAAATGAAAAATTTTTTTCTATGCCCAATTATTCTTGGAAGACGGAATGGAAAATCAAAGATTCGAAAACCTAAACCTGGTACTAAAACACTTTTAATCGCTTAGGTATAGTTTATGTTTCAAAAAAGAGGATTGTACTCCCTGCAAGGCGCAGGTACACTCAAAAAAGCTATGCTCGCTTATCAATAGGTACCTTGCGCAAAAAGAGAGTCGTAATTCACTTCTACGCGTAATAGACGTAATTTACGGCTATACAAATAATGATGGCGTTTGTCATAATGCTGAAAAATCAAGATCCATCTCATAAGTAGTACTTAGTTTTTGAATCTATATCGTCACTGCGAACTTTTGTACCTAATATAGTAGGACATGAACTACATACGAAACTAAAGACCAAAATGTAGAATAAGATGTGCTGATTCAGTCTGAAAAAAATTGAAGAGACGTTTTCAAGGCTGCTCAAATAAGTTATACTTTTATGGTGATAGTATTTTAAGAAAATTATTTAACTCTGACTCATAAAATACAAAAACATACAAATGATCGACAAATCATAAAGTTAATAACAATTGTTCAAATATTAAAATATATTCACAAATTCTATTTACATAAATTATACGCAAATTCTAGACTGATCTACCTATAAATATTTATTTTCAATATTATGTATAAAGTGTAGACAAAGAATATTTACCGCACATAAACATTTTAACATTTTTTTTTTTTGTGAAAAAGAAAACATCATTTAAAAATTTCATTAATACTGTTTTGGTCTACCTAATTAACGTCGAATATAAATCAACAGGTCCTTTGCATAATGTCCTTTTTTTTTACGAAAATACATAATTACCAAAAAGACATTTTTTTATTTAACATTTTTAACTCAATAATAAATCAATTAAAAGGAATTCGCGTAAAAATATTCAGTAATAAGTAGATTGAAGTTTTCTCGTTTTACGTTTGCAATTGCTTATTCAAATATGTACATATATAAAGCATTTATACTTAATTTGGAAATAATTTTTCTTTTGAATGTGCATTTCATTATATGATTTTCGATGTATCTAAACATGATATAATTATAATAGTAGACTTTTTCATTAAACTAATTTTTAATCTAATTTAATTTTATTTAGTTTAATTTGTTAAATTTTAATTCTATTTACGAACTGATACTTAAATTTGAAAAAAAAACTATATAATGTTTATAAGTGAAACATCTAAGGGAATTATGAACATTATGAAACTTTATAGTTAAATAAATAGAAAAAGTTTACCATGGCCATATGGTTAGATTTCTGGTAAAAATTCATAACACATTTTGTTTTGGAAGAAGTTATTTTGTACACCTCATAAAAAATAATTAACGGTTTCTAAATTTCAATATTTACATCGTCAGCGTTAATTCGTATTTGTTTAAGAATTTAATTACTTACAAAATGCAAGGCATTAATTATCAAAACAAAAATATGAGAACACAAAGGTGACTCTCTTAACACAAACCCGGAGTTAATAACTAAATAATCGTAAATATGGCCTCGAAAAAAAACAGAATATACTGGCTTAGATTCTCGTTATTCTCATTATTACTATAGAACTGCACTCTGACAGTATTACTATTAAACTTCTAAAAATGTTGAACTATTGAATTGCCAAAGTTTATTCGGCTAACTTAACAGAATACGATGATTTAGGTTATCGAAAACCTAACTATAATCTGGAAAAAAAAAAACAAAATAAACCTGTTTACCTTCAAACAGATTAGGCGTAAAACTAAAACAGATTAGGCGTAAAATTCTTCTTTACGGTAAAGAGCAAAATATCAGTCAGCTGGGATAAGAGTTTTGGCAGGTAGTTATGAAATTTTATTTAGCGATAATAAAATTTGCATATTAAAAGTTTGGGAATTTATGGCCTGTATTAGTAATAAAAAAAAACTCGCACGATGTGGATAATCAAAGCCCATGCACACAGCCTTAACTTAAACATCAATTTTTTCAGTTTTACAATATACAGTTTAGGACAACCTATATATAATACCATTAAAATACAATAGAAAAATTACGAAGTTGTTGATTCAAGAAGTTATGTTAACTCAATGATTACAAAAAAATTTAATCAATTCAACTTTTTTTTTTTTTTATTTAATCTTAAGGCTAATATAAATATTAATTAAAAAAAATATATTTTCAAAACTTTATCTATATATTTTCTCTTTAGGAAACCATTTTAACTTTAATATAATAACAACAACAAAAAAAAACAACAACATTTTTAATTGAAATTTTATTTTAACAATAAAATAAAATATTTTATAATATAATAACAATTTTCATTTTATATTTTCTTTTTCTGTTCTATTTATTAAAGATCAAAATGAATTGATAATAATTTAAACCATTTAAAGAGTATTTTTATATTTATATTTTATATTATTTTTAATTATGTATAAATTCAATTTTTATTTAAGCAATTTTGATAATTTTATCAATGAAATTTTTAACTTAAAACTAAATAGGGATAATCCAGTTTAATATTGTTTTTCTTTTTTTTTATTTTATAATGGGTGGAGTGAACCTAAGTAAATAAATCTGATTTTAAAATAATTTTTTTATTTGTAATATATATAATTATATTTTATATATAAATAATAATAATAATTTATTTTTTTTCAACTTAGTTTGTACATATATATAAATTAAGTATCTATTATGACTTGTGGTAAATAAGCATAGGGTTATAAGTTTGAACTCATAAAACACTTTGATTTTCAAAATTTAGTATATTAGTTATTGCTCTTGCTCTGCTCCAAAATTCTTAAAGTGACGATTGAAAATTTAATTGTACTAGAAGAAGTTAGACGAATGCTTTATTTCCAAATTTAAAATTTACACAGCACATATGCTGCGCTTACACCGAAAATGTATTTACAAACATGCACACATTCGCCGACTGATGACATAATGCAATAATGTAATTATGTATTTAATTGTATTTGAAAAGTAAGTAAAAATGTAAGATATTCCAAAATAGCAACCGGTTTGACAAAATTTAACAACCGTTTCGACTAAATTTTTATCTTACATTCGCTTTGATAAAAAATAATCCAAATTAAAAGAAACTTTGCTTCACTGATAATAATAGCCTCTTTACGTTATCAATTAATAAAGAATTCCAGTTCTTTCATTAAAATTTCATTAAACAAAACACTGAAACATTGTAACAAAAATTGTCGAGATTTATCTACCCAACATTATAATTTTCCACAGAATTCATTAAAAATTTTAAAAAAATTTAAATTATATAAGTTTTATACGAAATTATTTTGACATTTGACCCCCAAACCCGAAATCGTATAATCTCAATCTTTAGCCAGCGACATGAAAATAAACCAGGTTAATCATTTTTTGACATTCAAAGCTTAAAAATCAATTTGGCAGTTTATAGGTAAGTTATAAACAGTTTAGAAGAGGACAGATGGATAAAACGATGGACATCTAATAAAAACATATAGATCGTTTTTTGAGCTCCTGAAAATTGGCATACTGTCAGCTTCATTTTGTCTCTATCAACAAACCATTTTGAAAATATATATTGAAATTAAAATATTAATCAAGCAGCAACGTATTGGATAACTGTTGAAAGTATTGGTGGGCAAATATGTGCAAGGAGAAAAGAAAATTAATACCCAATGCTATATCTCATATTGTTTATTAAATTTTCTTAGTACTATTTCATAATCTAATTTCTAATATAGAATTCCTAAAATTTCCATAGTTATATACTCAAAAATATTGTCAGAAAATATTTTTTATGTTTACATTTAAACACATCTGCTGGCTTATCAAACAGAAAATTGGTATAAAAAAAAAAATTCTTCTTTTAATAATAAATAAATCACTTATTTTGTTTTTGCGATGAATAATTTTTCTTTCATTTTGTTTTCTATTTTAAATGGTAATTTGTTATTATTAGAAAGGTAATAAATATTTCAAAAAAAAAAAAAAATGATTTATTTGTCAACTTTATGAATTGACTATGCAAAAATAAAAAATATGTTTTCATAATTTTTATTTGTTAACTACATCATGTAACACATTTTAATAATTTTATTGTTTTATTCATCAATTCATACATACTTTATTAAAACACATTTACTTATCGAAAAAAAATACCCATTTTGCCTAGATACAGAATAAATATTTATCTATATTTACCATAAAATAAATGTTTCATCTTCGCTTACAAATTCTTTCACTTTGCTCTATAGTCAGGTTATCGGCTTTATTCCTTTATCATCATACAACCTAACTAAGAAAGTTCCCTATATAGTACTGAAATAAACAGCTGTCATAAAAGTATTTTCGAAATTATTTTATACTAATATTTTTTAACAACACTATAAATAGATTTTTACCTGAAACCTTAGAAACAGACCCCAGAGCTTGAATTGAAACCCTACAGCTTGAATTGAAACGGTTTTTTTTGCAATTTAACTTCCAATTGTTAATATATAAATTTATTTTCAATTCCAATTGCCTGTCTCTAACAGACCTCTAAACCTTGTCTGATTATTGACTATAACAATATACAATAAAGCAGCATTTCTCAATATTTTTACTATTGCGACCTATAAAATATGAGTTCAAATTAACGCGACCCTCAAACAGAAAATAGTATGCATTGACAAGTAAAAGAATGGGCATGTGGTCGGTATGTTGTATTTAGTAGTATAGAATTTAGATCGCTAAATGGAATATTATACGCGACACTTGCCAATTTATATCACTCGACCTTCGGTCTCGTGATATAAGTATTGACTCGTGTCAATGTGTTTTTGTGTATACAGAACTCGTAATTAATAACAAATTTAGTTAACACATACATTAATCTACTATTATTTATTTTTATTTTGATTATCAATGCAAAAAAAAAGATGAATGTATTGGAAAAAAGATGTATAAATTAATTCTTCATACATAATCAAAATGAAGCATTTTTTTCCATTAAAACGACCCATTGAAAATCTTTCGCGACCCAAATTCGGGTCGCGACCTTAAGGTTGACAAACGCTGCAATATAGGACTAGGAAATGCTATATTCTAGAATTTCTCATATAATTTGCAATTCAAAAAACTTTCAAAATATTTTTCTCGTTTAAGTCATTTTGAAGACATTATTTATTTTAGTCTTAATGTCCAAACTTTATACATTTTATCAATTTCTTCAATAACAAATATTCAAATTACATTTTATTTTTATAATATTTTTATTTTTTCAAATAAAATTATTAAGCTTAAAAAAATATACATATATAAAAATAGTAATAAAGGAAATAAAAACTTTCAAATTTATATTCAAACAAAAAAAAAATTAAAAAGTTTTTCCTGAAAAATGAAGAAAAAAACCAACTTACCTAATTCTTAGAAAATTATAAGCAGGACCCATTGACGTTTATTGCCATTGTTAACAGTGTTTTTTTATCCAAAAGAAAATTTTTTTTTTCTGTTTTTGTTTATAAATTTTATACTTCTCTATATTCAAAAAAAAAGACCAAAAAAAAAATATTTTATCCCTTTTTTTATTTTTTTTTTTCTTTATCGGACATATAAATTTTTTATTATTATTTAACTTTAATATTTCATATATATACTTAATTAAATTAGATATCTTTTTATTTATTTTTTATTTTTTTTCAAATATTTAAACAAAAAAAAATTCTCTTTTTTTTTATTTAGACTTTAAAACCTTTTTCATTATTATTTTGCTAAATATATAACGTCTATATGTATGTATAATATATAAAACCATTATTGTGCCACAAGAGAAAAATAATAATAATAATAATAAAAACAAAAACAGGAAAATTATTTTCTGCAAATAAAAAAAAAATATGAAAATAAAAATATAGAACTGTGTTAAAGACAAAAATCACCTTATAACAAGGTGTCAAAAGTCAAATCCTAATCAATCATTTCATTTTCTACTTGAGGAAATTTGTCAATAACTTTTTTCAACCACGTGATTTTCAATTAATTTATTTTTCTTTTCCTTTTTGCTAAATATTTATAACGTCACATTATTACATTTTCTCATTATTTATTCTCCCAATTAAAAAAAAAAAAAGTTTTATATCAATTTTTTTTTCTTTTCGACGTTATTTATCACCGTGTTAATAAAAGGTCCTTTTTTTTTGCTCCCTTGTATTTTGTGTATAGTATTAAAGAGCTTTAATAAAAAAGGTTTTTTTTTTTATTAAAATAGGGGTGTGATAAAAATAAAATTTTTAAAATATTTTTAGAAAACTTTAATTTTTTCAATAGCTTAATTACTTTATTTGTATACATGAAGATTTTTTGCATCATCATCTGACTTTCTATCGCTAGTGGATATATGAAAAAATTTACAAATGCGTCTTGTTTCCAATTCTTTCGATTTAGGGAATTTTTATTTTAATCCAGTGAGTTTTCCAATCAGGGTCTAAACATATTTTATATATAACACACTTATTTTCGTCGGCATTGATAGAGTTGAAAGCGATTCGGCAGTTCATTAGTTATAAGCGTTTAATGGCGGACGGACAAATGATCCGACGGACGAACAGTTTGTGAAAACATAATATGTGATTTTGTCATTTTTGAAAAAATTATTAAGCCGGATAAAACCATACCACTGACAAAAGATTTTTACCACTTTACTGAAAATGAAATAAAATTTAAAAATTGAAATCCCTACCCTTAATGAACCAACTGTCCCTTATCTATTTCTTGCCAAATTCAACGTACCATTTGTAGCTATCTTAAACATTCAAAGATTTAAATAGCTACAATTATGGTCAATTGTAGCTATTTTTTTTCTGTGCAAATGGTTACTATATAATTTTGTTAAAAGAAATAAAATTACTTAAAACATCTTAATTCAACTTCATATCTTACCCAATTATAAACATTTTTAAAACATAAAACCCATTTTTTTTAACCAATAAAACAACGTATATTTGTACTAATTCAAACAAAATAAAAATGAAAAATAAAAGAATAAATCTACAAAATATCGTTAAGCTTTATTTTTCTTTAGAAAAATAATCTTAGAAAGTTTCTTTCATTTTATTTTATTTTTTTTTGTTTTAATTTCACTTTTTTATTATTTACAAAATTAATCAAAAAGTAAAATATTTACCCAATTACATAAAAAAAGAAAAAAAAGAATATATATAAAATTTTTTAAATCATAAACTAACATTTTTTCAACCATCATAAATTTATTAGGAAAATAATGTTCTTATGTAATTTTTGAAATTTACAAAAATCCATTTATTTAGTGAAACACAAGAAAGTTCTTGAGAATTTAAAAGGAATCTTAAAAACAAGTCCTCCAATGATGAGACATTTTATTTTTATACTTTTTTTTTTATATTATATTTTTGTTTATATATAAAAATATTAAAAAAAAAAACCAAGAAAAATCTTCAGTTAATAACTGGTATTTAATGTTATGTCATAAAACTTTTTTAAGCTTTAGAACCGTAAATTTTGATTATGAACATTTTCTTTATAATAAAACTTTTCTTGAAAAATAATAAAATACATCTAACTTATGTCATTAGTACCTAATGAAAAATCCTGAATAAAAATAAAGTAGGTTTCTTTTATATACGATATATATATATAGGAATCTTTGAGGGAAAAATTAATGAAACAGAAATATTTATAATGTAGGTACCTAATATTTGTGATACGTACGTATACTTTAATTTTTAATATCGAGATCTGTAAATCAAAAAAAAGAAATATTTCAACTCATCAACACAGTAAATTTCAATGTACAAGTACTTGCAGTACAAGATTGTAAAACAATATTTTCCATAAAAAATGAATCGAAGTAGAATCAAGATTTGAGATTTTGACATTAATTCGGCATTGAAAGAAAGAATTGATAAAATTTTAAACTATACGGCATCTCAAAATTAATCTGAAGCCTAACTTTCGACAATCTGTATCTTTTGAAATTTTTAAGCTTTGAACTAAAAAAGTTAAATTATGATTTCGAAATGAGCCGTTTATTTTGAAAGTGGTTTGGTTTAAGTCCATTTGTTTTTGTATTGAGATATTTAAGGGTTTGTGTTTGAATTGATTTAAAAATATTGGTAACTGGTATTAAGTCGCTTTCATGTTTTTATGACCTTAAACATGTTAGATTATAAAATGAAATACCTTTTATAAACATTATTTGCAAAAGAAGCTATTTTTGAGAGCTTAAAATGGACTTAAACCACTTTCAAAATCAGTAAAATTACTTTTTTGTTTTTAAAAGTGCATAAGTCCACTTTGTGTTATTTGTTTAATATTACAGTGAAACCTGCCTAAGACGGAACCTCAACGGACCGGGAAATATTTCCGTCTTAGACAGGTTTCCGTCTTACACACGGTTAATAAAAAATATTTTTTGATTCTTAATTTTTAATGTATGTATGTCTAACATGTATGTTATATATTTGGTTTATTAAACATTAGTTTGAAATAAAATAACAAAATTTGGCATAAAAAATCAAACTGTCATATAACAAAAGGTAAAATATGTATACCTTAAATTCAGGAACTTTTATAGGTACATACATATATACTACACATATTAATATATTAATACACTGAGATAAAAAACGTGCTAAAATCGTGTAAAAATGCATAAAATCATATATTTTCCGCAACAAAAACCGTCCAATGACGGTTTTACTGAAATCAATGCCTTTTGGGATTAAAATTTTTTTAAAAGAGAAAAAAAAATTTTTTTTTATTTTTTTTTCTTATTATTTATTTTTATTTATTTCTATTTTTTATATTTCTAATTTCTTATTTTATTTCTCTTATGCCCTCTTCGGGATTTGAACCTCGGTCTTTAGCATTTCAACCGACCACTCTACCATTAGGCCATAGTAATAAAATTATTCATGAGCACAAAATAGAAAATATAAATATAGTATACATTTTTCTTATGCTTTCGTCGGGATTCGAACCTCGGTCTTTAGCATTTCATTCAACCACTCTACCATTCGGCCATAGTATTAAAATTATTGAAATATTTTAATTCAAGGATTTTTGGATTAACATTAATTCTCTTGGTGCTAAAAATTATGCCTGTGGGCATAAAAATTATGCCTCTGGGCATTAATTTTACGATTTTAGAGCAGTTTGTACTTGATATGATACCGAAAGAACTTAAATATTGTTGTTTTTTATAAAAAAAAAAAGTATTTGTTGTTGTTTTGTGTATAAAAATACTAGAACTTGATTTAATACCAAAAGTCCTAAAATTTAGCACGCCTTTTTTGGCTCAGTGTATATATATTAATATATTATATTAAATAGTTTGGCATTACTGTTTGTTTAGCTTTTTTTTGAACAAAATGATAACAACAATTTTTAAATTCAATAGTTATAGTAGTTGCAACCATCTTCCGAACTCCCCTTTGAATAAAAAAACAGCTGCATCCATAGCTTGTTTATCAGTTATATTCTCATCTTGAAAATCGTAATTTAGATAAACATTTGTTTAAAATGATAATAATATACCCAGCAGAAAATTACATATGATATACATATGATTAATATTTTCCCAGCAAATGTGAAATGATATACCCAGTAAAGAATCAAGGAAAAAAACAGTGATTCATTTTTCCGTTTTACACAGGTTTACTAATAGTAAATACGAAATAAAATCTGTCCGTTTCCGTCTTAAGGTATTTTCCGTCTTACACGGGTTGATTTGAATGGAAAAATCAACAATCACAAAAAAAGTTCCGTTTAATGCAGGTTTCCGTCTTACACAGTTTCCGTCTTAGACAGGTTTCACTGTATTATAATTTAATTTTTCTTTTTAATCAAGTTTATATAACTCCAATATATTTGTTTAGTGATTCTTCTAATCTTTAAATAATTCTTTTTTAAGGTAATTTCTTGAAATTATTATTATGTAGAGTAGTTAGATGAATGTATTATTTTTAATAAAACGAACAGCTTCATAACTAGATACAGATTTTTATTTATTTAAATCGAAACAAATGTGATTTTTAAACACATTTTTTTCGGTTTAAATAAATAAAAATCTGTATCTAGTTATAAAGCTGTTCGTTTTATTAAAAATAAAGTTAATACATTCATCTAACTACTCTACATACATCAAAAATAAAATATTTAAAATGTCTACTACTATTTCATTTTTTCAAAATAATAATTTCAAGAAATTATCTTAAAAAAAAATTATTTAAAGATTAGAAGAATCACAAATATGTATTAATTCATTTATTACAAAATTAAAATAACATTCATTTAAATAATTAAAATAATTAAATTATTTTATATTATTCTTTCTCCTCATTTACAATCTGTGTGATGTATAGGAGGAATATACATTAATAACTCCATCATGGCCTTGTACTTAAGAGTTGAAATGGGGCGTACATTTTTATATAAAGGTGTTAATTTGATATTATTAAAGTTTCTTGGTCTTCCCCGACGAGGTAATAAATTAAGAACTCTGTATCCACGTCCATAGATGTTTTATAGAACATTTTATAGGGTTCAATTTTTAAAAATCGCATCCAACATATTTTTAACCAATTTATAGGTTCACCACGAGCGTTTTTTAATCTTTTATAAATCGGTTCTTCCAGAGGTTTAGTTGAAAAGATATAACAAAGTGGACTTAAACCACTATCAAAATTTTTTTTTTTTTTTCGTTTTGTTAACTAGCTAATTTTCAAGTGTCAAAATCAAAGCGATTTTAATGATATTAGAGTAAAATTGTTTATAAATAAAAACAATATATAGGATTGTGTTTATTGTTATCATTAACTTTTTTTTTTGGAAAATGGACTTAAACCACTTTCAAAATAAACGGCTCAAATAATGAAACTATACACAGATAAATGTATAAGTACATAGTTATTAACCACTAAAAAAAATTTATAACAAAAAATTTACATAATGAATATATAGTTTTATTTTATTATCTTTTTATTTTATCTTTATTCAATTTTAAAATTGTCTATTTTTGAAATTGTCAGAAAAAAGTTTTTTTATAATCCCTTTTTATTTTATTTTATTTGTTTTTTTTTTGTCCTAACATTTATTTTGATGAATCGATTTTTAAATTTAACATAACAGCATAATATAATAAAAATTTACTATTATACATAATAATAAAGCTTATGGATATTATACTATCTTATATATACAAAATATATCTATAGTAGAAATATAACACAAAATAATAACCAAAGAAGATCGATGTTAGAATAGAAAGCCTTTGTTTATTTTATTTTTTTTTATTATATTGCGATTTCCGAATTTTTTCTTTTTTTTATTAACTATTATGTATAATGCTTATTAACTTAAGAACCTTATTGGTTTTATAAAATTGAACGAAAAAAATGTAAAGAAGGAAAAACAAGAAATTTACAGCGTTTTTTGGCTCTAAATTTTTTAGTACCCCAAATCACGTTAATGCAATTTTTTTTAAATTAATTGTAAAATAAGTTAAATTTAGAAGTGATACGGATTTATTAGTAGAGCTATCTATTATAATTGAACGATGTTGCTTGAACGTAATCCCCATTAAATTCGTTAGAAACTTTTTAGAAAACTTTCAGACAGAATAATAAAAAAATTACTAATTTAGGGCTAGAACCGAACAACCGATTACTTATATGGGCCGTATTGCAAAACATTTACAAATACATACACTACTTTGCAATTGAACAAAAGATATTTTTGCAACGAATTCACAATATTGTGCCTGATTCTAAAAGTCCTTTTTACTTTCTTGAACTGACTAGAGCAAGTAGATTTATTTGACGTTTTGAAACAATTTATATAAGTATGAGCAAAGTTTCGCCACACTTAATTATATTTATTGTAGGAGATATAATTTTTAGAATTTCCTGATTTGGCACATTCATCGAAAAGTTTGGACACAACCTTGCGGGTTTCAGGAATTACAAACCATTTATGGAGTGATTTTGTTATCCTGTACTAGTTGGTCCCTGATTTTATCTTTCGGAATGTTCGGCTCGGGTTTTCGAATTTCGAAATTTTGCACTCGGAGATTTTGTCTTCCGGGATTTTGACTACATATAGAAAATAGTTCTCGGATTAAAAATAGTTTGTGTCTTGAAAATATGCAAAAGATAACGTATATTGTATCTTTATATACATAGGTATTTTCCAAATTTCAAGTTTGTTTGAACTGTGAGCCAATAGTTATGATTGCCTTTCACGGTGTTTCCGGTCGTGGGTGCAATTCCTGAAAAGGAGTCTCGAATTTTCATAAATATTTTTTACATATCTGTCTTCTCATAACAAACTCTTGTGATAAGGTAAAAAAAACACCAGTTTAATTTAGGAAAAACTTCATTGAATTTTTCTCGATCTATTGAGTTTCGGCCCTTTGCATCCTTTTAAAAGTAAGGTAGATTGGAGAACTTTTGCAAATTTTGAATTTTCACATTAATTTGGGATATACCATTTAGTCAGGGATTATTATATACTAAATTAACATCATATTTAAATAAAAGAACTAATTTTTATCTACGAAGAATGCTAAGCGCAATATTGATATACAATTTGGATATAAGTAGATAGATATTTGTCATCCTTTAATATTATTTACATAATAATAACATAATAACATATAAAAATAATTTAATTTTAACATGTTGCACATTTTTCTATTTAATATAATTGAAATTTGTGTATTTTTAAGAAAATTATCTACTTTAGGACATTCGATAACTCTCTTTTGTTACACTATTACTGAAAAACCAAAAAGAACAATCCCGTATATAGTATACACAGTATTTTATATATGAAAGATATTGAATGAAAGATGTCAAATTTTCATCAAAAAGTTTTCAATTTTCATTAAAAAATATTATAATGTCCTAAATCAAAAAAAACAACAAAAAAAATATATGAAATAAAGCTTAAAGTTTTCCTCATTGTCATAGAAGACTATTGAAAGTAAAAGTTCTTTTTTCAAATTTAATTTTTAAAATTATTTAAATTAAAATAAAATAAAAAAAAATTAATATTATTTTCAAGCACATATCCCTGTTTTTGGTGTTTTTATATTTTTCTCTTCATTCAAAAAGAATAAAGAACCATAATATTCATTACTTCTTTTTTGTTTTGTTTTTTTTTTTTTGTTATCCTTTTTCTAAATCATTGTGCTTCTGTTATTAACATTTTCTAGGATAACATACAACAGAAGCAAAAAAATATATATATATTTATATGTAAATATATATATAAATAAATATATTAATTCCCGGTACAAAATGAAGCACACATGAAAACAACTGAAACAACAACAACAACAAAAAAAAAGTGCAAAATGAAAACTTTATTTCCGTTTTTCCTTTTTTTTTTTCTGTGATTTTCCTTTTTTTTTTTTGTTTTTCTTTCTTTTCACAGATTTTATACGTGTATAAAATTTTTCTTCTTTTTATTTGATATAATTTTTGTATTTTTTATTTTTTATTTTTTTCGGAAAGGATATTAGCCTTACGCGAGTGATTGCTGTAACCAAACTGATTCATACAAGGAGAAAGAAAATTTATTTTTCTGATAATGTTCTCTTTAACAAAAACAAATTTTTTTTTTTCAACTTCTTCCTTTTTTTTTATATATATATACATATACATACATTCTATATAAAAATATTTTTACAAATTTTTATATAAAATATATAGAAAATTTTATACATTTGATATTTATTTAGTCCTTTTTTACGTCTAGAAGAAGAGAATAAAAAAGAAAACGTAAAGAAAAAAAAAAAAAAAAAAGGAAAAACAATTTTCATTTTTCTTTGTTGTGTATTATTTTATATAGAATGAAGTAAAAGTAGAAAATCTGTAGAAATTTAAATTTATACTAAAAAACATTTAAAATTAGGTATTAAAAAGTTAACTTTGTTGCAATTTTTCTTTTTTTATTTTTCTTTTTTTGTTGGTCGTGATGAAAAGTGTTGAAAATTTAAAGTGACAAGGGACGAATGGTTATTTTACACTGTGAATTTTTTGTTTTTCTTGTATTATATTATTTTATTGTTTTTTGGAAGGAAATTTTGTTTTGTGAATCATTTTAATTTTAATCTCAATTTGGTCATATTTTCAATTTCATATTCAGATTATTGTTATACTCTATATAATAAAACACTATACAATTATTGTCTTGATTTGTCACTGAGTGATTTTGTAGCCAAACGCGTTTTTTTTTTCGGTGACATGAAATAACGCCCAAGGTATTAACGCCCAATAGGCGTTATTTCCCTCCGTAGTATGAAATAAAGCCCAAATTGCGTTTAGGCTTTATTTCTCACAGTGATGGGAAATAACAGCCGAAAATATGAGGAATTAACACCCAAATGAAAGTAAAGAGTGAATTAAGGCCTAAGTAAGTGGATTTTTATTTTTATTTGCAGCACCATCTGTTTTTTGTGGCTACATGACATAACCGCGAAATAAAAAATAAAAGTGTCATAACCGAGAAAAATGTCTTATATTTTTTTTTGTCATAACCGCGAAAAAATATGGCAAAAAATTGAGAAAATTTCGTTTCGCGGTTATAACAAAAAATTTTGTTATAACCGCGAAACACAGAAACTCGATCATTTTGAAAAATGAAATAAGACCTCGATAAAAAAATGTTGTGTGACCAACCGCCCGCCCGCCGCCCTGCTTCCTCCCTGCCGTGTGCTTACCACACAACATTTTTTTATCGAAGTCTGATAAGCACACGGGAGGGGGGGGGGGGGCAGCAGGGCGTATACACACAATATTTTTTCGAAGGTTAAACAAAAACGAAGTTTAATGAATTTTAATTTTTTGACATATAAATTATTAAACTGTCAACTCAAGTTTTTCTTTCATTATATTTGTTCTATGGTTCGCGGGTATTCTGTTGAAAATAAATCGAACGAGAGGAGCTTGCGCACACACATCAAATTTAGGTTTTAAGTATATTTATTGACATATTATGTATATTTTGAGTAAATTCGATAGGTTAACTCGCACACCACCTATTTTAAAAAAAAAATCACTCGCTCGACCCTACACATTTACAAAGCTAAAAATTAAAAAATTAGATGTCAAACATTTCTTTTGTTTGTTAGAAGGGATTCTTACAATAATTCGCATTTGTGACTTCGGAAGAAGCTTTTATACCTAAAGAATCTATTTAAATAAATTTAAAAAAAAATTTTAAAGAAAAAATAATAAATTTTCTTTATTATTTGCTATATTAAATTTTATTCAAATCTATAGTTTACCTATTTTTTTTCACCGTTGGAGAGTTTTTTAATAGTTTTAAATTGAATTAAAAACAAAACTTTCGAACGTTGTTTTGAAATTCTACCAAAGTCTAATTGAAACTTTAATTAAAAAGCTAAAATATACTTATTTGTCAATGTCACAAATGAAATTTAAATTTTTTTCGTGAATCTTTCATTTTTTCTAATTTTATTATTGAAAAGTAGAAACAAATCAAATTTGATAGTTTCTTACTAAACAAACACTATTTTCAATAGTATTGCCTTCTTTAACGTACCTTGACATTATATAAAAATTTCTCGGAGTTTACTATTTGAGTTTTAAGGTACCACACAGGTAGCCAAACAAACAAACAAATTTTATATACAGACAGATAGACATGTTAATATGATTATGAATAAATGATTATTAAATGAATTAAACTTTTTTACAACGTTTTTATCAACTCACTTTCTGTCCAGGAAATTTTGTAATCAAATTTTAGACCACTTTCCGAGAAGCTGCAGCTCCGAAATTTTGAATATAGCTCTGAACCCGATGACAATACAATATTCTACCTCTTTAATCACGATTTGAAAAGTTTCTCGTCTGTTTGTCTGCCCGAGAAATTAAATTTTCACAACCAAAAGTTTGTCCGATTTCATTCAAATTTAGTACATAAAAAGAAGAAATGAATAAACACACGAATTTCGTAACAACAAATTTATTGGCCTCCTACCCAGCGACCTTCCTTGGGAAGGACCTCAAAAATTCGTCTGATTTCTTTCAAATTTGGTACATAAAAAGAGGACATATTAAATACACAAATTTCGTAACAAAAAATTTATTGGCCTCCTACCCGGCGATCTCCTATGGGGAGGACTTTAAAAGTACGTTCGATTTTATTCAAATTTTGTACATACAAAGAAGACATAATAAAACACACAAATTTCGTAACAAAAAATTTATTGGTCCCCTACCCAGCGACCGCCCCTGGGGACCTACACGTGGTAGACCTGACATTCCATAAAAAAAAATTTGGAAACCTGCTTGGCATCATTATGTATACATTTATCATTACAATACATTTATAGTATCACCTCAAAAATGTGCCCCACGTTTCTAGTTATAGACTGTTGTAATCAGTTTCAAGTTTGTGTGTCCACAATCCTCTGAATGAGCCGGAGAAAAGTTATAAAGTCTGTTACCAAAATGAAACTCATAGTAAAATTATTTTATACTTTTTAGTGCGCAAGAAAAACGTTGTTTGTTATAAAATGTATTTTTTATGATTTAATATTTTTTAAATTTTACAATGAGTTTATACTAAAAAGTACTTGATATTTATTATTATATCTTCTTTGAGTCTATTTAAGTAATTTATTAGATTTAATTTTTGAAATAATACCATTGAGTGTAGTGTAATAATGAAAATATTATAAAATAATATACGAATGATGCTTTCCTAGACAACATCATAAAGATGAAGATGATATTACGTTCCAAATTTATTAACTATGGTTACAAATTTATTTTTGGTATCAAGTAGGTACCAAAAATAAATATATAAAGTTTACTAAAATGAGATCTTACTTTAAAAGAATCAAATTAATCCAATGGGAATGTTAAGTTTTTATGATATTGTCGTTCACAATATTATGTGTGTTTCCTTTTTAAATGAAAGCGTGTTTTTATATAACATCATGTATTCATTACTGACTTTAAGGGAGAGAAACCATACCTTAACTTAACATTAAATATAAATGTTTCTGATATTTCCTCAAATTTTTGAATTTTTTTTTTTGAATAATCAAAGTATTTGAATTCTTATTTGAAAATAGTAGGAAAAAGGCAACTTAAAAGACTTATACAAACTATAATTAGAAATTTAGGTATTGAAAATCTTTATCGCTAATATTAATAGTTTAAAAAACATTTTTTATAACTAAGTAAAATTAAGATGATTAAAATTTTAAGCTTGTAGATTAAGCTTTTTCTAATTTCTTAGAGTGCAATATATAACAATTTGTTAATGGAAAATGAGAAAAAAGAAGTGAATTTTTCTTGCTACTTTTCATTGGAATGGAAATAAATTAATGTGTAAATAGCTATTTCTGTTGTTGGTATTGTAGGAATTCTAAATATTTATGTAGATACATATAGTGTAAATATGTATGGATGTATCTTGAAAATAAAAAGAATAGAGTGAAAACGAATATAAAGTGAAATAAAGTGAATTGTATGGAAATGAAAATTTAGGTGTAACTAATTTTATATTTTCATTTTGCATATACCACCATAAATTCAAAGTCATATTTTATTTTATTTTATTTTTGTTATTTACTAAAAACAAAATTTTACTTTTCTGGTACATGAATTTCATGACAAAGTTCATAAGCTCAAAAAAATAAAAACAAAATGTGAAAACTTTTTACAAATGCATTTATTTCGTATAGTTTTAAATATTGTATAAAATTTATTTGTTTGGAATACCTTTATGAATTAAACTGTAATTCCTTTAATTAGGATAAAGTTTTCTAAAGGAAAGTGGTCAACAATTTTCTGACAATGTAACAGTACATTATTCATTAATTCATAGTTTAGAAAAGAGAGCAAAAAATTTTATGTTAAAAGTTGTAATTTATAAAAAAGTTAACTAAAAATTATCAAACATTTTAATGGTTGATTACAGAGTTAAAAAAATTTTTAGAAAACTAAACAGAATTAAAAATAAAATATAAAGGTATTTCAATTCAAAATTTTACAAAATTTTCTTTAAATGCAAAATAATAATTTTATTACTATAATATTTTCACCACAAATACTAGTTTAATATGATAAAAGAAAAACTCGGTAGAAGAGTTCCAATACGATTTAATTTTTAAAGATTTTTACAAGTATTTTTCTATTTCAATTTTTTTTTAAATTGTCAAAAAAATATTGCAAAATTCGAAAAAATTCTAAAACTCCTTGCCTGGAATTTTTTTTCAACAATTTTTAATATTCTTTATATCGTAATTTTTGATAAATTTTTGAGTGTTCACTTCCTGGGCTTAAAGTACCAATTTATATGAAATTTATATGAACTAATATAACATAGAATTAAGTTTTTTTTTTTTAAATTTAAAGTCAGTATCATGACTAAAAAGTGTCAAAATGTTATCAATGAACTAATAATATTCTAATGTTTCGACAGTCCTTGATTTAACATCATTTTCTCAAGAGTTATCTAAAATTAGTGATTGCATACCGGTTTTTCCGGTAACCGAAAAACCGGTTTTTTGTGCTAATTTAAGCCACAGAAAAACCGGGTTTTATTATCCTTAAAAACCGTAATTAATTTTAGGGTGAATATAATCAATAAGAACTTAGTTATAAAGGATTATTACCTCTTATACATAAGATACGAAAAGTTGTAAACATTTTTAGAAAATCACCAGTGAAAAACGATGACATCCTTAAAAAATGTACCATACTAGAATATGGAAAAGTCTTAGACTCCAAGACGCGATGGAACAGATTTACTTTTCATGTTGGAGCGATTTTATGAATCACGAACATACGTACTTTCAAAAATCATTTATTGATTTGAAATCATTCTTTTTTTTTCGATGTTGAATTTAAACTTCTATCAGATACTATTGCTGTTGTTTTACCCGTTAAATTGGGAGTCAAACCCTCTTTGAAGTCGAGATGCAAGCCTTTTGACTGTCGATGCGACCTTCATTTTCGTACTCTTACATTTGGACAAAAGTAGTTGCCAGTCTAGCACTTGGTATTAAAATAAAACTATTATCCCGAATTAAAGAAAGACGAACATATTTATCTATCTTACTTCAGTATCTTCAAAAATACTAAAAATACCAAGTGGTGGAAGCCGAAAAAATTCAAGTGCAGATTCCAAAAGCATCGATTCTTAAACTTTTAACAATAAGAAAGGATGCATATTTTTGAGATAATACTATAAATGTATCGTAAAAATGCGCCCAATCTTTCTAGTTATAGACTGTTGTAATCAGTTTCAAGTATGTTTGTCCACAATCCTCTGAGTGAGCCGGAGAAAAATTTTTAATTTCTTCTTTTTAGTCAATTAATAAACGTGGTTTTTAAAACTTTTTTATTTAGTATTTAATTTCTTTTTTTTTAGTCAACTAGACGTCAACCCGTGCTTAGTTACGGAACTTGATTGATTTATTTTTTGTTACGAAATTTGTGTATTTAAACATTTTCTCTTTTATGAATGAAATCGGACGAAGTCCACTCCCAGGGGAGCTCGCTCGGTGTGTGTTTAATTATGTATTATTTTAATATACCAAATTTGAATGAAATCGCAACAACTTTTTAAGTCCTCCCCATGGGAACGTCGCTGGGTAGGCGGCCAATATATTTTTTGTTACGAAATTTATGTGCTTAATTATTTCCTCCTTTTATGTACTGAATTTAAATGAAATCGAACAAACTTTTGGTTGTGAAAATTTGAATGCAAAATTTCACGGGCAGACAAATAGACAAGAAACTTTTCACATCATGATTAGTGGTAGAATATTGCATTGTCATTCATTGGGTTCAGAGCTATATTTAAAGATTCAGAGCTGTAGCTTGTAGGAAAATAGTCTAAAATTTTATTACAAAATTTCGTGGACAGACAAACAGACAAGAAAGTGACTTGATAAAAACGTTGTAATAATAATTAGTCTATTGAATTCGAATAAAAGTGGATGAATATTGATTTGTATTGTACTAATCAATCTTTTTACACTTAATTAGCTTAAATGTTTGTTCGTCATAACTCGTATTATAATATCGCATAAATATTTTCCATAATTTTACAAAATGAGAGGCATCTATCAGAAACAAGAAAGAAACTCAACGCTATTTTCATAAATATTTCCCAATGAAGTCTGGGATAGTTTTTTTGCAACAACAAAATACAAATAAATGAAATGAGTGAGTGCTGTCGATTTATTACGCGCTTCAAATATTTATTCGAAATCACTAGTGTTATTATAAAATGCTACAATGTGAGTTAAATTCAATTGGATTTAATATTACACATTATGACAGTGAATTAAAATTTTCGTTTAAAAAACAGTGATAATAAACTTCAAATTTTGCCACATGGTACACTACAATACATTTTATCAGGACGAATTTTCATCCGGGATATAACTTGTGAAACTAAAAAAAATTACAACTTATGTGTATACATATAATGTAAAAATATGAATGAAAATGTTTTATTTCCAAATTGCGAAAAACAAAAAAATAAAATAACTTTTTATTCTAAATGTTATGTGAGAATAAAGCGTGTGACTATGGAAATTGGAATGTAAATATTAAAAAAAAAAAAAAAATTAAAAAAGCAGTATACATGGTTTTTACTAATAATCCTACGGGGACCTATAAAATTATTTAAGTTCATTGAATAAATTGAAGCAATAAATATTTACGAACTTCCAACTTTATAAAAGTATTTATATACAATATAATATAAATTATCGTAAACATTATTCGTACACAGTGCCATTTTTATAGTAAACAAAATTGTACGATTTTTGAATTCTTAAAATTATGTCAATTGCTCAAAGACGATTTAAATATATATTTATAATTTCAACTTTACCACTCTTAATAATTTGTAACAGTGAAACATTCTGTCACTTTCAATTTTTATACTTAATCAACAGCTTCAATATAATTAAGCGATAGATTAGGGCTCAATTCAAAATCAATGTCTATTCGAACTAAAGGTGCAGATAAAAGAAATAATTTGCAACATTAAATAGACTTCAATCAAATGGCCAAATATTTTAGTAACAGTTATTGTACATGACAAAGTTTTTTAAATTTGTAATTTCAGATATTTTAAAATTTTGGAAACGAATGTAAAATTTCAATTTCAAACTTTAATATTGAGGGGCAATATATTGGAAGCGATGTTAGTTTTTTATATAATAATTACACCTGTAGTATATATTTTGCTTCTAGCAAATTTCCTATTTCAAATCTAGGTTTTTTTTTTATTGAAACTGAATATTAACAGAAAAATAACAAAATTACCGAATTGGGAGTAATTTTGTTTTAAAAAAATTGTTCCAGATAAAATTAGAAGTATTTATGCGATGATCTCAAGAATTTATCTTATATTTTATTAATGTTTATATTTGAATACATATATGTATAGTGGAAATAATAATATTGACTTTTCATCTTAAAGTTAAATGTAATTGAAAAAAATAAAAAGATAAATAAATACATAAAATATAAAAATAATATCAATTCAGACATACGTGCTTCTACTAAAATAAGCAATGTCATAAAATCAAATCACAGAATATCAAAACGTGTTAGATTTTAATTCAATATATTGGCATATGCAAAAATGCCAAATATGTCAAAGTTCCCTATATTGCTATTATTGACTAACTCTTAAAATAGGTATGTAGGTATATATGAAATTGTTTTTTTCTGCCAATAAACTCAAACATATATTACATATTATTATTATTATTATGAAAATACGAATAATAATGTCTATCATTTTTTTTTTCTCTAAAATAAAATAAATTTTCTAATTTCCTTTTCACTAAGAGGATTATGGTTCTACAAATTGGATTTTTATATACATGATTATAAATGGGTATTAGATTTTTGAAAATTATGTAAAAGTTATTATTTTCACCGCAAGCCGACTATGAAATGATTTTGAACAACATTCAAAAAGAAATATTTTGTTATATTTATAAGCGTATATTTTTTAAAAATCATAAACATAATTTCATGTGATTATTAATTAAATGCAAAAACGTTAAACATAATAAACCTCGGAGCAAAATCCTTGATTTCAAAGTTGAGTCAATGTAGAATGTTGTAGATATTTTAAAAGATTTCCATTTTTCCATATAATTTGATTTACCTGACATTTCATTCATATTTTGGATTAGCATTATTCTAAATTAATACGAATTTTTTTTTTATGGGAATGAAATTGTACCTTATATATATTTACCTAATATTTACATACATTTATGCACTATACTCTTTGCGACTTTAGATATCCAATAAACTCTAATGCTACCCGTAAGAATAAAATTAGTTAATATATTAATAATTCTTCTTAGAAAAAAGAGAAAGATTACAAAAATTTAATTTTAGAAGTTTTTCAGAGAGAATTAAAATAAATTAAATTTATGAAAACTATGTTTAAACTTAACATTTTGCACTATTTTTTTAGCTATATAACGTTAAATGATATCATTCAATATTCTTAACAATAAACTTTGATTAAACTTGAACTATGAATTGAATTAAAATTATAATATGAAATTAAATAATAAATTGACTACTATGTACTAATATTATTATTTCTTTAAATATTTTGATACAACTAAATCTTTATACATACAATTAATAAACTCTGATCTCTTGATTTATGTTAAAAATATCAAAAAAAAAAATAAAAGGGTTAAGAAAAAAAAGCATGTAAAATATAATTCCTTAGAATCCTTAGATGTTTAATATTGAAAAAATTGAAAAATTTTCCAAATTTTATCCTAATTGCCTAAAGTCAATCTAATCTAACGTATTTTTGCTATTAAAATATTTATGCTTATACCATAATCCTTACACACATAATATCTGTGACTTATGTATGATTTTTTTTTCTTGTATCAATAGTATGTAAGTATGTATGCATCGTGTAGGTTAGGTATATTAAATTTATGATAAACTCTATAAATAAACGGAAGGAAATTATTATAAACATGAAGGATTTCTAAAACAATTTTAAATTAAAACCTAAAAAAAAAAAGATTTCATATATCTAAAAACACATGTTGTATCTATATGCTTGGTTTGAATAAGTAACTTATGTCCTCCTTTTATGATTAAGGTTTTTTTTTTTGTTTCTTTCTCAACAATGTTGTTATCCTTAATTATAAGTTTAAGATAAAAATAACTTATACTTCACTAGATAATAAGATTTTGTCGTTTTAACTAAAAATAAATTTATTTTTAATTTAGAACATTCTGGTATATGTACATATATGGGCCTCATGAACTAGACAGTCGTGCACAAACTACCGCCCGCGGGCCACATACGGCCCGCTAAGCTGATTAATACATCTACTTCAAATTTTCATAAAATTATATTTCTTTTTAAGAATTTAAAAAAAATATAAAATAAAAGTTTTCTTATAATTTGTTTATATGTATTTATTTTTTATTTCGTACAGTAATAATTCTTAAACAGGAAAAAAATATTTTCTTTTATTTAATTTGGCTCCCAAGTAGCAAGAATACTGGATTACTTTGTATACGAATTCATGTATAATTAATTAGTAATTAGAAAAATATAGAAGGCTTATTTTTTTACATTTAAAGATTGGATGTCTATTAAATTCAAAACGACAAGTTATTAGTTTTAGAGATTCAAACTACTTTGCCAAAAAATATATATATTGCCACATTATAATTAACATAGCTGTGAAGTGCTTATATTTTTAACAGAATTGTAGTGAACTAAAATGACCGCAATGAACAAGAAGGGTAAAATTGATAATAAAATTTTGTTTTTTTTTAATATTTTCAATAAATTTTTTTAAAATATCTAAATATGTCATTTATTTGTAAAATCTCATTTATTTGTAAATAGGTTGAAAGAATGTGTTTTTTAATATTTGGCCCCAAACCCTCTGATGTTTTTTTACAAATGGCTCGTGGCTACAAAAGATTGGGCACCACTGAACTAGAACTAATAAAAGGATGAGTAAATTATCATTATAACTATGAAAGCCAAATTTTTCCATTGGTTTAAAATTCCCAAATTTCTCGGTTTGGATTGACTAGAACCCAAAAAAATTAAAAGAAAAACGAACCACAGCCCTGAAAAAACTGAAATTGTGCCGAACGGAAATGAACTTACGCACCCCAACTTTTAAAATGAACTTATTTCCAATGATTTTAGATTAAAAAAAAAACTGAACTTAAATTGAAATGAACTAAAAGCCATGGCCGGGTCTAGTTAATTTTGTTCGGATCTAAGTTCATTGGAACTAAGTTGATTGGAAATAGGTTCATTGCGTTCTATTTCATGGAGCCACATATATGCATTACTGATTGTTTTACGGCTTTATTTAAACCAAATATTGTTAAGGTAGCCAAACATTTTCAGCATACTCTGTCCACGAATTTCATATGTAAAATTTTTATGAAATATTTGTGTATTCAACGATGTCGATAGAAAAAAATTTTTTGAGATCCACTCCATACATTATGACAACTATTTTATTTTATATAATAATATTAATCATCTTCCCTGACTTAAAGCGCTTTCAAATTCGAGAAAATTTGGTCCTCAATTAACTATACATGGTGAATGTTTTTTTTTTGTTTTGAATTTGCATTTATTTGGTATAAATCCAAGTTATGTTGATTCAAAATTTGGTCACAATAGAAACTCTAGTTATTTTTTTTTTAATTCAATTGTATTTAACAAACCTATTTAGGTATATTGTTATTGAAATTCATTACTTGTATGTTAATGTTATTATATGTTTGTACATACTAATAAATATCTATCTAATATAATAAAAGGTGAACTCACCTCTTAAACGACCTTGACAGTGTTGGCACTTTCCTCAATTTATTTTTTTAAACGTAAATAATAAATAAAATAACCGAATGACTATGCAACACTGAATGCAAGGCGTACTTCGATAAAAACTTTAAAATATAAACAAAAAGAATCAAGGCGTACTTTATCAATAAAGAAATAAAAGCATTCTTTTCGAAATGACAAAAATCAACGCATAGTTACTAGGCTAGGCCTGCACTATTTTTTCTATGCAGGCTTTTTTCTAGTATACAATATAAGCTGAAAGAGAATTTATTTTTCTTCCAAAATTTAAATATCGACACTGTTTGGAATAAATTCGCATTTCTGAATTTATAAATTTTTTAAGTATATTACCAAAAACCAGACGAGCATAATACATATACATAGTATGCTTTATTTAAAGAATATCAAGATTTTTCAATCATTTATTCATAATCATAAACAAATAAATTTAATTTAATTTTCTTTTCTGTTTTTAAATATATAATATAATGGTTTTGAAAAAAAAAATTCTCATCATTGTAGGTCAGTTTCTACACATGTGTTGTGTCAAGGTATTACATTACCAATGTTATGTTTTCTGTATCATATTATTTTTCGAATTATTTATTTCATCAAGCATATACATATATATGCTATATAATTTAATATTAATAACATGAAATTCTATATGCACATGTACATAATATTCTTTAATGTTATACTACAATCTCAAGAGATAACAGTCATGAAAGAATTCAGTTTATGTATTTCCATTACATACATTTCTATACATAATACTTATTATATTTTATTGAAAAATAAATAATGTATGTAAATAATAATATTTTGTAATATATTCAAATTGAAGTAACATTTATGTATGTATCTGAAATTTTCAAAGTCATAAGCTCAAAAACTATTATGTTGCATATACCTACTGTATAAAACAATTCTTGATTGGAATTATTAGAGATCAATAAAATTTTTATAAAAAAATTGGAAAAGAATAAAAATTTTTAAACCCTTAAATTTTCATATGTTATATTATACTTTTACTTAGATTGAACAAAGCTCTCTGCTTTTAGATAACATTCTGGGCACTGTTGTTCGTTTTTTATGTACAATGCCTGAGTCAGTTCGCATCACACAACTAGTTCCCTTTTTTACTGTATACACAATTTTATACTGTAATTAAGCCCGCCATAGTACTTTATTCGAAATATTTACGCCATTCACGGTATTGGACCAATGAGGTTATTCAAATTAAGAATTTCTTGGCTTTATAGCGATTAAAACCCCCCTTTTTCGCAATTAAAAATTTGGCCACGCGAGCAAACGTCTTTCACGTGTTCCTCCGCAAAAGGGGTTGAATCATCCTTTTCGCAACTATTAAAGCAGAGGGATTTAATACCGCCAAAAGAAATTATAAAAAAAGGAACAGCAAAATACATAAGTGAATTCAATAGCTACGAAAAAAATGTTTGAATTAAATGACCGAAAACAAATTTGTTGACTCTGACATTTAATATCAAATTTATACATACGTATTATAATAAAAATTTTAATAATATTCTAACAATAAAAATGCATTTTTAATTTGCAAATTGGAAACACCAACTTCGTACAACGAAAAAGTTAGTGCAATAATGAAGGTTACATTAAAGTGTGTATTAAAGATAGCGTAAAAACCTTTAAATTAATTTCTTATTCATAAAAAATGTCCTTAATTTTAGTTACAAGAAAATACTTTTTTGCACTTATGTATATTATGTATATAAATATGATGCATCTCTACAACATTGTTTATATAATTTATAATATATAAGAAAGAATTTTGTGTTAACTTTAAGTATGTTCATCCGTTTTTTTTTCGTAATTCATAATGTATAATGTATAATATAAGTATGATAGTGTGAAATAATTTAAATATTTTTAAATATATCAGCTGTTTTCTTAAAAATCATGAAAAAGAATTGTAAAAAAAATAAAATTGAAGCAAGCGCATTTAACACCAGTTGCGCCTTTCATTATTATTAAAATACATAGAGCATTCTGAAAGATTTTTATCTATGATGTCTACATCATTATACCAAAGTTTGAGAAAATATTGTACATAAAGAAATGAAAATTTTATTTACTTTTTTTTATTATTTAAAAATGTATGCAAGGTTGAAAAAAATATTTACTTTAAAAAAAAAAAACGAAACACTTTGAAACCTTAAATGAATTATAATATTTACCAACTTTGGAATATACATAAAAATATATTTTACATATACACAATATTCAACAAATAAAAAAGTAAATACTTGACTTAAAAATATTATACCACAATATGAATTATTTCTTATTCTATTCAGAAATTGTTGAAAATTGAAGAAATTTTATTATTGAAATAAAAGAGATATAATAAAATTTAATATTTAATTTATGATTTACTTTTTCACCATAAATTTTAGATGAATGTATACTTAGTTGCAAAATGTACGTTGATGTTGTTGACTAGGTTAAGACAAAAATATTTAAATAATGATGTTGCTTAAAAATTGACTTTACTTTCGATAATATTGCTTTGAAATTATAGCGTAAAACTGCTCTTTCAACATGTTGAAATATTTACTACAGACGTATAAACTAAGTTGAAAAACTAGCCTTCTAAAAGTCTTGCAGCATTACTATAACTCATACACTCATACAAAATGTCAAAATAGTTTGAAGTTTTTCAACCAGGTTGAAAGGCTTGTTGAAAAACACTGTCACCAATCCTACAGATGAGAAAAGCTAATACTTCATTTTACAACAATAAAACGATTTTTATTTTACTCCAAACGAGGCTAACCAACATATTTCTTTTATAGCAGCACTCCCTATCGATTCTTTAACAGTTAGTAGCTGGACTTACGTATTTTCTGTATTTTTTCACTGAACTGATTTCTGAAAAAAAAAACCTAAATTTAATACCAAATTTTTCTACTGTTACCACTTTATTTAAAAAAACCTATAGCTAGTCAAAAATCAACTTCCAAACACTTCTACACTGATGCTGCAAAAAGAAATAAATGGGAAGAAGAACGCCATAAAAATTCCAAAAGAAAATGTTTTATAAATAAAATTATGTTTATGGCTATCAGCTGAAAATGTAGCCGTCTATACCATGAACATTTAGATGGTTTTTTCTGAATATTAAAAAATTCAATAAAATAAGATTAAAATTTATGTAAAGCAAAATGTATAACAGCCCGTTTTCAACATTTAGATTCAAGATAGTTTACTTTAAGCAAGATGTGTCACTCACAACCAGAAAATAAATATATTTTTAGTTCCTTCAATCAGTGCCATCCTAACCAATGTGCTAGCTGTGCTATAGCACATAGGCGCCAATATATAACTGACCAAAAAGAAAAATTTTCAGTTGGAATTTGGAAATCTGTGCTGAAAATTACGAGTCCGAAAATTTACTTGTATGTTTTTTAACTTTTCGCGTCAATTCTCCGAAAACACAATTCACCGAAACCACAATTCACTGAAAACACAATTCTCCGAAAATAGTATTAAACACAATTCACCGAAAACACAATTTACCGAAAATAGTATTAAACACAATTCACCGAAAACACAATTCACCCAAAACACAATTCATCGAAATCACAATTCACCGAAAACTCAGTTCGCCGAAAACACAATTCACCGAAAATAGTATGAAACACATTTCACCGAAAACTCAATTCACCGAAAGCACAATTCACCAAAAATTATAGACAGGTTGAGTTCGGTTAAAAAAACGTGGCGATTTTTTAACCGAACTCAACCTGTCTATAATTTTCGGCGAATTGTGTTTTCAGTGAATTGTGTTTTCGATGAATTGACGGTAAATCGTTTTTTAATATTTTATTTATTTATTTTTTAATATATAACATATAAGTCTTTAATTAATTTTTCTACGTTATGAGCGCCAGGAAATTATTAGCACATAGGTACGAAATACATTAGGACGGCTCTGCCTTCAATACCATAATATACCAATCTTTTAAGTATATACGGCAGAAGCAAATATAACAATTTTCATCGAAATCCAGACCTCCAGTCCGAATCATTGGAAACAATGATTTTAAATGAAATCCATTAAAATGTTAAAAAAAAAATGTACTTGTATATAAAATTTTTATGGAAATTATTTAGATTTAGACTTTTAGTTGGTTAGTGAAAGTGAATGTGAACGAGATTGCTTTATGTTGGCGTATAGAGAATCGACTAGGCGTTCCATTAGTTCTAAGCATTTTAACCTGAAAAATGTAGTCCGTTCTTTCTGAGGTAAAAATAGATGTGCATGAACCCAGAATGTAAAGATTATAATTATTTGATAATGTAATTCTAGCACTTGAATACGTACTTTTATTAGTCTCAAGCACAAAAACTTATTTGAAGGTACATAAGGTCGTTTACACACCATACCTTGGTATATATACTTAATGCCAATTATAATTATAAAGAACTTGTAGTTGCAAATAAGATAAATCACAGCTTTGCCACTTTCTCCATTACACTTTTTAAATTCTAGAATATATCTGTATTCTGTAGTCATAAAACTTTGTAATATTATTATTCTAATATTTATTTTTTAATAATAATATGTTTATGTGATTTTCATAAGATGCTAAAATTATCATTTGCAGAATAAGGTATAGCAAACTTTTTAAAGTATTCTCCTTATTAAGCTAGGCATGACCCAAAAAATTAAATTATGTACATTTTTTTAAACCAAAATAATAAAAAAATCTATCTTGAAAAAAAAAAACCATAATGTCAAAAAAATCCTTATATAATCCAAAGCATAAACTTATACAAATTTAATTTTATTGATAAAAATTTACAAAAAAAAATTTTTTGAATTATATTTAAGATGTAAATATTCCAAGGATTTATTTTCAGTAAGTTAAAAATTTTACATATAAATTCAAATTATGACGTTTCTTCTACTTTCTTTCTGTTTTTTTTTTTTGTATAATAATAATAATCAAAATAATGATAATAATAATAATAATAATAATAATAATAATAAATAAAGTATATAAGAAAATAAAAAGCAAAATATATGTATAATTCGGTTTTACTTGTATGATTCATTCAAAAAGTTTATTTATGCTTAATTTTGATTGTCAGGGAATATTTCTTTTTTTGATCATTTTGATTTCTTTTGAAAACGTTTTTTTTTTTTTTTTGTGGATCGGAAAGATAAATTTCAAATTCATGTGCTTAATATAAATGTATTGCTTTTATCTACAATATTTTTATATCTTTATTGATTTCCTATAAAGAGAAAAAAAAAATAAATGTAATGAGTATTTTGTTTTTCTTTCAAGGAAAACTCATTTCAATTTTGTTTTTTTTTTTTCATTTAGAGGGTAACAAAAAATTTTTTGGTTTATTTTTCCCTATTGAGTTAGTCTTCACAATAATAATGCTAAATAATCGAAATTTAGTTATAAATTTAATTTAATATAGGTTTTCTTCTTAGGTAAACAATTCTCAACAAATTAATAAAATTAAAATTTAATTTCTATTCCTGCGAAATATAATAATTTTTCTATGTTAAAGAAAAAACAAATTATAAATTACAAAATTAATTTACTATACTCGTATAACAAAATGTTGTTACGACGAATTAAGGAAATAATATTTATTTTATTATTATATTTATATAATTATATATATATATATATATATATATTACACTTTATTTGCATATACAGGTGAATTGGAAATATCTTTTGAATATCATAAGAAATATATGTAGTTCTTATGTTTGTTTTATACTCAATTAAATTAGAAAATTTTACATTTTCAATTATATAGAAGTCTTAAGCTTAAAAATAATATAATTTGTTCTGAAAAATATTTTAAAATAATGTAAATAAAATTAAGTAAATAATCTTTATTATTTTTTTTTTTCAGTTAACAATAGGTACTTTTCTTTATTTCTTTATCTACCAAATTACAATTTTCATGTTGTAACAAAAGTTCAATAAATTTAGAATTATTAATAGTATCTAACAATAAAAACAATAATAATTCAATTTAGTTGTGAAAAAAATTTACCAACTAACCTTTATTTAATTTGTTGTCAGATTAAAATCAAAAACATTTTTTCAAAAAATATAATTTCTAATTCTATTTGAAATAGGTTAAAAAAAAAAACCATGATTGGTGTTGTGAAAAGAACATATAAATTCTTGAATTTATATAGAATACTAACTAATGCCCGGCGGGAGTGCGCTGCACCGCAATCGAATGAAATGAAATATACTTATTTTTGTATGTTTATGTGTTTTTTTTATTGAATGAACGAATATTTGATTTTTACATACTGTTTGTGTCCAATTAAATCAAAATTTGAATCAAAACATAAAAAAAGTTTGTAATAATAAAGAATGATCGAGTATTGAAGTCTGAAAGTTTTTTGATACTACGGCGTTTAGACCCGTACAATTTTTATGTAGCGAAATAATAACAAGAACATAATAAATTAGTACCTATTCCTACCACATGAATGATTAGTCAAAATTCCATAGTGATCAATGCTCTTTGACCAAAAAAAACTGAAGCATTCAACTTAACACCTGATTTTGAAAATAGTTTGATTGGGAAAATTTTCCAATAATCCAAAAATCTATTCTCCGGAATTTATTGAAAATAAAAATTAGATGAACTAATATTTTATACACATTAAATCAATTTCATTCATAGCAGGGCAGGTAGCAAATATTTCGCAAAAAGTTTACAACATTATAATTCAATTGCTATTAATTAACAGACTTCTTTAAAATGCTTTAATATAAGTTTTAACATAATTCTATTCTCCGTATTTAAAAAAAAAATCCTATATAAATAAAAATTATTCAATACTTCCTTTATAAGTCTTTTAAACAAATTTTCACCTGAAAAAATCGAGGTTTCTTTGAATCTTTTATGTGCATTTTGTTTCTTGAATTTATCAAAGAGAATACATTTTTATTCACCCAAGGTCCATGGGTGAATTTGAACATTCCGTTTTTTATCAGGCAAAAGAATCAGAATAAGAATTTATTTTATTTTATTTAATTATTCAGGATATAAACTCGGAAAAATTTCAACTTTAACATTTTCCATTTATTGTTATCGGCTTGGTTCTAAATATTATATTCTTTGATAGGAATATTATTACATATGAATTCAATTCATGAAGAGAATATAATTATTTATTTTCATCAACAAAAGCTGATGATGTTTATCATTATTTAAAAGCGAAAAAAGTGATTTTTTATTAAATCAACAACAGAACTTTATTCACATTATAGGTAAAACAATATTCTCCTCATCATAAATTCCATCATGATACAGTAATGGATTAAAATCTTCAAGAACAATAAAAAATCATTCCATCCCCTACAATTCAGTTTTTGGAGTTTCTATTAGAAAAGATATTAGTAAGTTTAAGGGGGTATTCTGATCTAGTTTAATGCAGTTCTGGTCGAATTTAATGAAATTTTTGAAGTGCTGTAAAAAAAAACCAATCAATATTTTTACTATCAATTTTTTTATAGGATATATATTAATGTTTTAAGAGTACAGTAAAAAAACAAAAAAAAAAAAAGTTCAAAATTCCAATAGTTCGCAGCTGATGAAGTGGGGGCTCTCAAAAATTTGGCACGTGACCATTCCCACGATTCAGCCCTTCTGGCAATTTGAAAAAAAAAAAAACAAAAACGATTATTAATCTTTAGGAATGCCTCTATCGTTCGAACTAAAAGAGTTGAAAAATCTATAATCATTAAAGAATGATTCATCAAAGTATTCTGAAGAAAAAGTACAATCATGCAACCATGTCTCAGGTAATGCAATTTTATTGCAGATCTAAAATGAAATTCATTTTATTTTTATTTTTCCGTGCTATATTTTGATAATACAAAGAAATGTTACTTATACAAATTTAACAAAATAAATAATAAAAATTTTATGATTCTAAAATTTTATGATTTATGATAACTAAAATTTTTGGTGCGTTTCTAAACTCAAATTTATTCACAATCGTTCCATTAGGATGAAATTCCAAAATAATATTAAAATCAAAGGTGCATATTCTAAAATTTTATGATTTATGATAACTAAAATTTTTGGTGCATTTCTAAACTCAAATTTATTCACAATCGTTCCATTAGGATGAAATGCCAAAATAATATTAAAATCAAAAGTCATCAAATCAGCTTTAACAAAATCTTTTTTTACTACTTTCAAAGCCCAGCTTCCTCGAAATATAGTTTTTTATTTGATCAATTGTTGCAGATGGTCCAATTGCAATCACATTTTAAAGTTTTCATAGCCAGTTCCTACGTCATTCGAATCAGAAAGTTCATACGCCTATTGTAATTAACATTACGAGATTCAGTGGTGGAATTAAACCTATTCGTCCCTTGCTTTAATAAGCGATTTGATTTTATTGACTTTCAACTTAATTTTTAGAATAAATTAGTTATCAGTAGACTGCGGATTTATATGTAATTTTTTGTTTTCAGTTTAAAATAAGAATGAACTTTGAATATCTAAAAAAATTGTAAAAGAGATTTTCGTTAACATATCGAAATATGCATTTTTTATGTAAAATTTATGCAAGTGCATATGCAGCAAATATGCAAAAAATATGCAAATATATCCAAACATATGCAAAATATGCAGAAAAATACATAAGAGAAAATAACAATTAGTGAAAAATACTTATTATTTCATATCAAAATTAGTTTATTCAATTGATAAAAATATTCAATTATAATTCAAATCGCAATAAATTATAATTTTTTTTTCAATACAACGCAGAGCTGACTAAATTTAAGTATTTTGCAATATAAGTACGAGTATACTGGTACTGCAAAAATATTGCAGTATTTTCTCACAATATACTGATACTGCAGAAAATTTAAGTACCAGTATACTGGTACGTGAACTGACATAACCGCGAATGCCATAACCGCGAAAATTTTTTGTCATAACCGCGAAACTAAAATTTGTATGAGTTTCGCGGTTATAACAAAAAATTTTGTTATAACCGCAAAACTAATATTATTTTTGTCATAACCGCGAATTCGCGACAATGTTCGCTCATAATTTTGCGGATGAATTATGTGTTTTAAAAAGGATTTAAGTCATCCGAAAAAGTTGCCAGATCAGTTTTATTTTTCTGAAAGCACATAAATTATCAGTGATGGATGAGTTATGTGCATTGCAAAGGATATAAATAATCGGTCAATTTTCGGATGAGTTAAAACGGATATAACTTATCCAAAATCGACCGATGAGTTATTGCACTTCGCCCACATGATGTGGTAGAAGCATATCTAAAATATTCGCTATACTTTCCAGAACAACAATTTATTAAATTGAAAAAGTACATTTAGTACTTCACGGAACTTTGTGTGTTCTTCTTCTCCATAAAAACCTGGAATTTTCACAAATTAACCAAAAATATCGCCAGAACAAATCAAAAATTGTTACCTTTTCGACGAAAAATTGACGATTACAACTATACAAAACTTCGAAACCAGATTTCAAAATTTAAAAAACCAAATCAATAAAGATGAATTTTAGTAAAATCGCATTATTTTTGATAATTTATTTTGGAATTCGGTAGGAAGTACTTCTATTGTAATATTTATTACTATACTAAAGAAACAATAGTAATTTTTTAACTTTACAAGATAAAAAAACAAGATATGTGAAATATACGTAAATATGCAAAATATGCAAATATGCAAAAATATGCAGAATGTGCGAATATGCAGATATAAATACATTTCAAATAATTTGTTTTTACACAAAACATGCTTATCTGGTTCTCTTTTTCTTCTAGGCTAATTCTGTACGAATATGCAATTGCATATAAATCCGCAGTCTAGTTATCAGATTATTGCAGGAATAAGAAAACTATTTGAAATATGCCTTTCATTGAGTAATTCAAAAAGTAAAATCAGTTATAGATTATAGATCAACATTCTAAACAACATAGTTTTTTAGAAATTAATTACCCTTGACAAATTTTGTGTCAACTATTTTTTTTCACTTTAAACAGAACTTGTTTCCCTTTTTTATACTTTTAGTTCGGAGAATAAAGTTGCGTTCAATTACTTTAATCTAATGACATAATACTGCCATTTTATACTTACACATAAAATATTCGTGATTATTTTTGTGAATTGTGATAGCGGCGAAAGACAGGATCAATTTAAACATTACTATAGCTCAGATTAAAGATTTAAAGATTTAAAGATTTATTGCTCGGATTTGCTTGTATCCCTAAAGTTGAATCTTATTATTTTAGAGCATAATCCAAAGGACCAATACCCCAATACGTAACCAGCATTATATATTGATGCCTTAAAACAAAGTTTATAATGTCATGTTTTAAAGTTTAAACCATAATCGGAAAAGTGTTATTTTCGCAAAAATTTTGAGATCCTTTTCAACAAATTTCAGAAAACGTGCCATACATTGAAAGATTGCAAGACCTGGAAAAAACAGAACGAACTCTCAGAACTTCGCCTACTAAAGAAATTGGACAATTATTTATGATCGTAATTAAAATATTGATAGTGTAATAAACAAAACAAAACATTTCGTATAAAATTATTAATATAAAAGAAATATGATTAATTTTTTTTTTCTATAGATTTATTATTTATATGTTTATACATACATAAGTAGTAGCTATATTACTTAAATGAAACAGTAACTTAGTTATACAATCTTTTGTGCATTTCTGTTTTATATTATAAACGTACAAATTCATGTAAATAAATATAAATTCTTAAAGTCTGACTTTTATCTAAATCAAATTAATAAATAGTGGGATAGTTATAGGAATAATAGTATCGTTTGTTAAAACAAAATTAGATTACATGTAATACAAGTTTAGTTACAGAAGTTTAAACCAATTTTACTATTTATATGTAACTTTACATGTAACAACACATAAAATAATATAATCCTGTAATTAAAACATTGTACCAATCTTCCAGCACTTTCGCCAAAAGCTCAATGTTCCATACACAGAAATTACATCAGTTAAAGAAATATATTTTCTTGTTTTTCCTGTAATATTTTTTGTCAATGAACTTAGATCCGAATAAAAAATAATAATACTAATGTTTCTGAATACCTAAATTAAATAAAAATTATATTATGTATATTGGTCAAGAAACAAAATTTTATTCACATCTGTAGTATGGTTCTGACAACAAAAAAAAATAAATTTTTTTAATTTAATGATATTTAGAAAATGAATAAAAATTTTTATCAAAAAAATTATATGTACCATATAACACTGTGCCGTACTACCGTTTTATATATAAGTTTTATATATACCGTTTTATATATATGTGTAATATACAGATTAGGAAATGATAATATCTCAACTGTTGCTTTCTTGATATTTTATATAAAAATTTCAAAGCACATGAACTATTTATATACAGGGATTATATTTACTCAAATTTAGTATTATATTTTATATCCTTACAATAATAATATGCTTAAATATATAATACCCTTTAGGCTGTATGGGTTTTACGTTATTTAGATTGAAAGGTCATGTTTATGAAATTAGTGAGTATATAACTTTATTAAAATCGTGCCTAAAGTTAATTTAAAAATATTTTTAAATATGCATACCTAAACAAAAATTTCACCTCAGAAATATTAATCTGTGCTAATAAGAGAATTTTACGTGTACAATTTTAAGTAATTATTTTTTTTTTTGTAAGTAGTTTGTACTGAAATAAATTATTTTGGTTTAAATGATATTTAGAAATTGTCACTTGCTTGAAGAAATAAAACTTGTTTAACAAATTCTCAATGAAGACCGATCGAATGAAAATTTTAAATGGAACTTTAGTTTTATGAAACTTTTTCATGTGTTTAACGTGCATTATTTATTTGATTTTAAATTATTGTATGTTACTTTTTTGTATTCTAAAACTGGCTCGAATTACAACAGACAATAATCTAAAATAAATAGCTTCTACATCAGTAATTCTAACAAAACTCTAAATTAAACCGGAATGAAATTTGGAAGGACATTTAAAGAGAACGTTACAATGCTTCTGTTAATAAAATAGGAGTATAAATGTATTATGGTTAGTCACTGTATTTATGAGGCGAAACGTTGAGCGTCTAATTAATAAAATTATTCAATTAAATGAAACCATGGAGATCAAATTTGTAGGACTTCAATGACCCACCTCAATTAATATTTTGATTCATGAAAAATCAAATATTTTTTACATTTCTTTTTTTCTTGCTACCTTATATAAATTTCCTTTTATTTGATGAAAAAAAACCATTTAATGGTTATGATCCTATAGGTTTTTACAAATATCATGATTATTTTGGGTTTATTCAACATGATTTTCAGTCAAAAAAATATGAAGACTTTTAAATCAAACTTAAAGGATTATTGTGTTCTAATATTTAACTTTATTTCTTCTCTGAATAAAGTTAGAATCTAAGGTTTCAACAGATGTAATACGAAATTTTTTATGAAAATGATATAAATAATTATAATAAGTTGAACAAATTAATATAATTAGGCTTCATCCCTCATCAGTCAAAACAAGTTTTATTCTTTCTTAAAAGTAAAAAATTCAAATCATTTTTTTTTTAATTAACGTTTTGAAAATTACATAATATACCCAGAAGTATTATAGACGCACAAATGGCGGTTGTTGTTTGAAAAGAAATTACTTTATGTATGATACAGTTTGTAATTGAATGATTATTCGCCTTAAGTAAGACAACGTATACAATTTACTCACCTGCAGTGTTCTGTTGACAATGTTTTTCAACAAGTCCTTCAACCTGGTTCTGTTAATTTGTATTAGTGTGTTGCGTTGAATAAGCATTCAAGCCGTCGAAATCATGCTTTATTGAAAATTCGTATGTTTTTAAAATTTAAGCTTAAAAATTTTAAACGTGCTTTTTTTCAGTAATCATTTGCTAGCCTCTAGCCATCAATAGTTACGCTCTCAGTAAATTTTTAAACTTGAAAGAAATCATTATTATGTGATACAAATACAAAACTTTCATTTGAAGATCTCAGTACAACCAATGTCAAACCCGATCTGTATTCCACTCTGGAGGTATAGGTGGATTATTTTCTCTTTTCGAATTTGAAAAAACGGAATGGTTGTAAATTTTCTTTTTCCGCGACCAGCCTCGCATCTACTTATGTTTTATACAGCATTACTATTAGTCTACACTTAAAGGTTCAAAAAAAAAATTTATTAAAAGATTTATCTGATCAAAGACATTATTTTGTTCACGATTTCTTTTACACAAAATATAAATTCGTAAGTGTACACACAATTGAAGGCTAGTAATGAAAAAAAAAATACAAAAAACTTAGAAGCGAAAACTAAAGTCTCTCTTGATATTTAAATTTAAAGCGATGTATGATTGGTATTAAATTCTTTTCTTTAAAACACCTTTTATTTACGATGAATAAAACACATTTCAATTTCAAGTTTTAATTTAATTCTTACGTACTAAATATTTTTTTTTAAGACTAAAAATTTATCACTAACCAAGCCTTTTAAATGAATCTATTAAAAACAAACAGTTTTTTTTTTTGTTTAAATAAAATTTTTTTATTACTTCATTTTTCTAATAATCATCTTTACTTTGTACGGGATAAAGTTTACTTTAAAAAGGTAAAATTCTTTTTTTTTTTTGTACTTAATATATGTACCCAAATAATCTTTAAATATTTCCACAAGTAAATTCTTCTTGACGTACATACACATGTAGGTAGTATTTCTAAGTTTGTGATATGAAATAAATATATTATAGAGCACTAGCACATACATAAATAAGTAAATATCAAAAAGCCAAATAAAAAAAAACCTTATTTTATACAAAACATATAGTATTATATATTCCTTCGTCTACATTAATAGTTTAGCAAAAAAGCTTGATTATTTATACATTTTTTTCAAATAATATTTTTGTTAATAATATAAAAGTAAAATAAAATTGAAGATGGTAAAAAAACCACCCATTTGAAGGATAACTCGATAAGCCATTTCCTTTTTCCTTCTAATTTCAATACGTTCAAACCATTTTATTTTTATGCTTAATTTATGTTTTTTTGAACTTGATAGATACTTTAACATATCTGATGTATGTAGCTTTTAAAATGCGAAAAAGTCTATTTTAAAACCAAAAACTACAGTAAATTTTCCAGCAGCAAATTATATTTTTAACAAAATCTGCTAAGTGCCCGACTTGAAAGTGATCTGTAATTACGTACATAATTTTATTCAACATTTTTCTTTTAATCGAGAAATGCTCATCCAAGCTCTAGTTAAAATTAAATTATTAAGTTAATATTTGAATATGTGGATATGTTAATTTTTTTTTGTATTTATTACTTAAATATATTTACAAAAATTTATACAGATATTTATATAAATATAAGATACTTACACAGAAAATATACATTTATCTTAAAACTTAAGGGTTCTTCCTTTTTACGAAATACAAACGAAAAAAGGATGAAAATTAATAAAAGTCAAAACGTAAGGATATCTATCAATGCTATTACTCAGTAAAAAACAAAAAAAAAATCTAACAGAAAAAAAAATTTAACTAAATGATATTTTTATGAAAAATTGAGTAAATAAAAAGAAACCCATAAAAAAAATATTAGAAAACAATTTAAAATTTATATAAATAAGTCGTAATCCTTTATTAGAAAGGACAGTGAGTATCTTTTCTTTTTTTTTTTTTAATAATTTTACTTGTTTTTTATTTTTTTATTTTCCCGAATTATTTTTGTTTGTATACATAAATATTTTTTTTTAGGTCAAAAGGATAAAAATAAACACAAAATTCATTATTTTTTCTGTGTATATTTTCGTGATTTCTTATTCCCAGTAAGAGTATTTTGTTAATTCTAATTTCATATAGACAACGGATGTTGAAATTTTGTGTCAATTTAAAAAAACAATAAAATAATATTGGATCAACGATGGGAATCATTATTTCATATTCCAACATAAGTTATTTCGAAAATGAATGTTAATCAGAAATTGTTTTTATGAATGTTTGTTTGCATGAGGCCAGGTTGATAGTCCGAACACAATGTGTAATACCCGACTTTCTTAAAAATATTTAAAACAAAATCAAACAAAATCGTGACTATCACTAGCACCAACTGAGTCAAACGAGCACAAGTAAAAATCATAGAGACTTTAAAAATATAATCTGCAATTCAGTTATTAAAATGTGACACTGTGTCAATGCACAAAACTAAAAAAAACAAAAATTAATAATTTAAAATGATAACAAAATATAATAAAAAGAATTCGATAATTTTTTAATTTGTTTTTATTTTTCCATAATTTTAACATTTATTTAATCAGAGCAATTTCCTTCTTTCACTTTTGTTAGGCCTGGAGTTTTTAATGCTGAACATTCTAAATCTCTACTATTGGAATATGTTTTACCATCTGATCCACATACTGGACGATACTCCAATGTAACTATACAAGGCTTTTCTTCTGCATATATCATCATTGCAAAAGCAGATAGAATCAATATAATTATTCCGAAAAATTTCATTTTTATTTTAATTTATTTTATTTTTTATTTTTTTCAAGATACTAACAGCTTAAAACATAAATCTTATTTAACAATATGAAATAAGTTATTCTATTACTTTTATAGTACTTATTTAAGTGATAATCAAATTCAAGGTTATCAAGTCATGACTTTAAAAAGCTACAGGGTATTCGGTCAATTATTCGAAAATAATTTCTTCTTGATCTAATTGATTTAAAATTTAAAAAATGTATATCCAAAACGATCATTTAATTCAAATCAAATGAAGGTCTAAGAAATATAACATATTAATGTTAATGAAATGTTTTCATCTTAAAAATTAGAAAAAAAATTAAGAATATTCACAACTGGAAAATACTTTCTGTTAAAATGATATAAATTTTTTCGTTCCTAGTTTATCAGAGATGCTTTCTTTCTAGATTGACAAAATATTATATATGCCTTTTATTCGTTCAATATTGTAATACCCATGCCAGATTTGTTCTCGATTTTACGATTGTCACTGAAATCTCATTGAAAGAATCCAGAAATTTTTTTTCACGATTTGCTTCGAGGAGATTAATCTGGAGAGAAAATCTAAATTTGCCACCTTACCATCAAAGATTTCAACTTCTGGAGCTAAAGGCGCAGAGATCATATCTGGCATTTAGTTTCATTAACAAGGTCTTTGGATGTTTATCCTCAAGTTCTTTATACTTTCTTACGCCTTAAATTTTAAATTTTGTGAACTTATTACGGCCAAAATAAACAGTCGGTGTTTGAACTAGTCGTGACTCACTGTTTCCACGATCCTTCAGTTTTGTATGTGTAGGTATCAGTGGTGGGATTCAGCCGGTTCGCACCGGTTCGCGCGAACCGTTTCTTAAAATATTTATGATTTGCGCGAACCGTTTCCTAAAATTTGTAGGTTCACGAAAATCGTCTGAAAAAGTTTTAAAATAACTATTCACTGCTTTAACAGTCCCTCCGTGGCAATTTCTCAACTACTCAAAGAATATACAATTTGAATTTACATTGAAATTTGTATTAAAAATAAAATTTGAATTATATAAAAAACATGATGTTTGTCTTTCGGTCTGTGTGTTATCTAAAAATTTAAAAACTACTTTCACACGATGAGTATCTCGACAGGTGGTGCGTGTACAATTTAAAGTAAAACAATTTTTTTCTGGCTTTTTTATTAGTTTATTAAAAGAAATACTGGAAAATATCCTATTTACTGTGAGCAAAGAACCCAATAAGAGTAAAAATATGCTCTTACAAAGTAATAAATGTGTAACAAGCAAGCCTGTTTTGAAATTACAACATTTGGAAACATCAATCTAAAAATTTATGAGTTTTTATGAAGGAGAAAGTATATATATGTTCTGGAAAGGTCTTTAGAATCTAATTTAATAAATAAAAAATTTTAGAGGATTCGAAACCACGAAAAAAATTGTATTATTTTTTTTTACGGGATGCGAACCGGTTATTAAATGTTTTGAATCCCACCACTGGTAGGTATGTGTTGATATATTGAATTCATACGTTGAGAATATTTTTTTCTACATCTACAGCTACTAATTGGATATTTTGTAAAAGCTAGCTACTTTTATATGAATTAAAAAGTAAAAATAAAATAAAGCAAATTTTGTTTTTCTAATCAAATGTTTTGCGACAAATTATTCAATGGATTATCTATATTTGTACAAACTGGATAGTAAACCGTTCAAAGTGATTAAAAAAATAATCACTTCAATTCTAATACTAAAAAAAAAAAAAACAAATAAAAATTTCATAAATAAAATATAAAAAAATAAATATGCGAAAAAAAAACAAATTATTATTGAAGGGTATGACATCAAAAGCAGCTTTTTCCATTTTTTTCTTTCACAAAAAAAAACTATGAATGCCTGCAGCATCATCGACATAACTATCAAGCCGTCTTCTGGGCAAAAAAAAAAATCTTAAATGTCGAAGGGATGAAAATCATAACAAATATAAAATTTATTTGTAAAAAAAAAATATTAATTAAACCAAATTTTTATTCAATTCAATCGTTTTATTTTTCCTTAAAAATTAATATTAATTATATAATAAATTGAATTTAATAATTAAGTTATGTTTTTTTTTTGTCTTATGCCTATTTTACAAACCAAGAACTCGAAATTTATCTCGGTTTCGCCTGTATTTTTCCAGTAGCATTGAAAGATTATTGGCACTCATGTTTGTTTTTTTGTGAGAAAAAATGGATAAAGCTACCTTTGATACTATATACCTCTCAATTATTTTAAACCACAACAATTTGAAAAAAATATTTGTTATTTGGTTTATTATTATAAGTTTAAATAAATATATTAAAAAATTATAGTCTCAAATTTCACTGGAAAAATTTCACTGTATGAAACTAATTTTATGACTGTATTATAATACAATCGTTATCTTGCTAATCAATCCGAAATAATAAACTATGTATATTGAAATTCTTGCTATAATATAAAAAAAATAGATGCCGGTTAAATGATTATACAAATATAAATACAAATTATTATAAACTTAAAATCAATATTTCAATAGCTTCCATTATTCATTATTCAACAAAAACTTAAATGGAAACAACCTTACGGATAAGCAACACCAACATAAATATCAAACTTGCAGGGATAACTAAATGTATGAAATTGTACAAAAATACTAAATACATACCACAAATAAAATTAATTTATTAAAACATTAATTTAATATTAATTTTTATTTGAATAAAAATCAACATAAACCGAAAAAAATTAAAAAACCGATTTAATTTTTCATATTACAGGCAACTAAGTATGTAGAGTTTTTTTTCTTAACGGTTGAATTTGATCGATTAATATAATTTTCATTCAATTCAATTCAATTTAGTTTTTTTTTTTTTTTTTCAAAAATAAAGTTAATGATTTAATAAATTATTTTAATATTAATTTTCCCTTTTGCCTTTTAAAATAAATAATCCCTTTTTATAAATCAATACTTAATTTTTGCTAAAAGTACAATTTCATATAATTCCTAACATTTGTTACGATTTTAGAATTAGAATGTTCGCTCATAATTTTGCGGATGAGTTATGTGTTTTAAAAAGGATTTAAGTTATCCGAAAAAGTTGCCAGATCAGTTTTATTTTTCTGAAAGCACATAACTTATCAGCGATGGATGAGTTATGTGCATTGCAAAGGATATAAATCATCGGCCAATTTTCGGATGCGTTAAAACGGATATAACTTATCCAAAATCGACCGATGAGTTAAGTACCGATGAGTTATTGCGCGGACCCTGATTTTTCTCTATCTGGTCAATTATTGCACGGAATTAATTTTTTAGAATTTTATAACAAATTATATGAAAATTTTTTTTAATTATCAGTTCTACGAACTGGGTAGTGAACAATATTTCTTATTAAACATTTGTTTTTTATTAATTGCATTTTAAATCAGAAAATTTATTTCAATTAAAAAATTATTTGTGTCATCATCACTCATCAGCAGACCAATTATATCAAACAAATTAAATCGCAATAAAAAAGTGAAAGATTGATCTTCAATCTGAGTAATCAGTCTAAAAGTAAAATTCATAAAGAATTTTACTTATTTTTTTTTGTTCAGAAAATCGTCCACAGATTTCGGTGAAAACTTTAGCGAATTCGATTAAATTAACAGCAAAAAGAAAGTCACATCATCAAAACCCAATTTTTGTTTCTTACAGCTGATCTCTTAATATTTCGTTTAGCTTTGGTTGAGCAATAATGTACTGCTTTTCTAGACCAGCGTTTCTTAAACGCGTCCCCAACTAGAGTCGTTAGATTTTTTCATGGGGTCGCGAGAAATTCCCAATTTAAAACAACTTTCTATATATATATATGTCTTAAATTAAAAAACTTGACAAGGTTTTTGAATTAATTTTTCAAGGTATTAGATGATTTTTTAAATACCTAAAAATTTTTTGGTTGTCAATTAAAAAACAGTATCTATATCTATCTTTGTCTGAAATGGCAGTTCAAATTGTTTTGCCATTTTCCGCTACATATTTGTGTGAAAATGCATTTTGATGCTTATTATATGATAAATCAATATAACGCTCTCAATTGCGCAATATTGAAAATGTATTGAGACCAGCGCTTTCGAAAATCGAGCCACAATTAACATTACTTTGCTCTAAAAAGCAAGCCCATCACATTAAAATATATTTAAATGTTTTATTTAATTTAAATACTAAATAATTTAACTAGAAGAGGTTATTAATCTTTATTTTTTATTAATTTTATTATAACTAGAAAATGTTGTTTATTTTATTTTAATTTTTTATTTATTATAATATTTACTATTACTAGAAAATGCTTTTAATTATTTTATTACCTGAAAATTTGTTATTTAAACTTTTTTTTTTTAAATAACGATTATTTCTCAAAAAAATATAGGTTGTGGGTCGCCAAAATAGGACATTTAAAATTTGGGGTCGCATTACAGAAAAGTTTAAGAACCGTTACTCTTAGACTTTTGAAAACACCGTAATTGGTGAATTATTAAGGAATCATAATAAATAAGTAAAGAGATAAAATGAATTTCCAATTTTTTTGCTATCATCAAAATAATTGAACATCTTCAATGTGTCATCACTCATCATCAAGTAATAAATGTAATTTACAAGATTGTAAATTGACGATTTATGAAAAGAAAAATCATACTGAGATGTCAATTTTAGATGTGAAAGAAGTTAGAAATTCAATTATAATCAAATATAATCAAATATAATAAAGATATATAACACATGATAACACCCTTTAACAAATTAAGGTAATTTGGAAGGAAGCAATTTTTTAAGATTTTCGTTACATCCTTAATTTTAGACGCAGTTTATATTAGTGTTGTTAAACTTTGACATGATTATAAAGTTAAAATACTTGAAGTTATGAAAATGTAGTTTAGGCTTTTTCGTCATATTTTTTTTGATACAAAATTATTATCTTGAGCTTTTGCCACCGAAACAGTAAAAAGCTTATTAATGTCGATAAGTTTTTTTTTAATGTTCAGTGTTATTTTTTACGAAATGCCACCTTAATGGAAGTAATAATAACGTTAGCTTTTAACAATTTGAAATTATGATAAAATATTAACAAGAATATCAAAAATTAACTAAATTAATAAATGTCTCAAAGTATATTTTGTATATTACGTATTTCGTTCCAATCAATGAGCTTATCTGTTGTTTAATGTTTATCAAATCAAAAAGAAATTGGAAAGTGTCATTAAAAAATATCACAAGCAGTTCCAGTTTAAGTGGACAGTTCAAAATTTACACTATTCTAGCCCGAAATATATATGACATAGGTTGTTAGGTAGGGTACCCTGTACCCACTATACTTTATTTAAAGATTACAATTTTTTTAGTCATACAAATTTACCCCCGAAAATTGATTCACCCATATTCAGCGGCGGACTGGCACCAAAATTCGGCCCGGGCATTTCAATAGGAAGCCCGACTGCCAGTCCGTCGCTGCCCATATTGTGTATTACGATCATATTTCTAAGGTGCGACCGTTTTTCAAAAAAATACTTGGACTGTTTTTAATTTTTAATTTAAAACAAGAATTTTTGTGAGGTTTCAAATAATCAACAAGACATTTTTTGGTTTATTATTATATTTACTTTATATTCAAATATTTTGGTTATTCGACGAAGGATGGGAAGGGCTTTCAAACTGAAGTTGGAGTATGCATTATTTGTATTGTACGAATACAGAGTAAAGGAATGCTACTGTACACATTCAAAAGAAGAAACATTCAATGAAATTCTAAAGCAATCTGCGTATAATTGTTATTGAAAATAAAAAACTTCTTAATTCTACTATTACAAATTTAAAAATTATAGAACATTTGGATAACGTGAAAGATGAAGAATCTCAAAATGATACTGGAAAAGTCGACCACAAGCTTGTGGAAATAAACCATTAGGAAAAGTTCTATTTCAGGTACGAAAAGAGTTCAAAAAAACTCATTTGTTATTTGTTTTTTTTTTTTTTATAGCATTGAATTTTATGGTATTAATTTTCAAATAATGTACAATTTTTAGATTAAATAAGACTTTTTAAAAAGTTTCTTTACCTGATTCAAATTAAACCACATTTTCCATGAGAACTGGAGACGATCCTACCTTATATATATTATATTTTAATTCTTGTCTTGACACACACTGGCTTTAAAGAACTTGGTTCAACTTTTTTTAAAATATTTAGTTTTTTTACAACGTTTTTATTAAGTCACTTTCTTGTCTGTTTGTCTGTCCACTAAATTTTGTAATCAAATTTTAGACCATTTTCCGACAAGCTACAGCTCCGAAACTTTTAATATAGCTCTGAACCCGATGACAATGCAATATTCTACCACTTTAATCATGATGTGAAAAGTTTTTTGTCTGTTTATCTGCCCGCGAAATTTTCACAACCAAAAGTTTGTCCGATTTCATTCAAATTTAGTACATAAAAGAGGAAATAATTAAAAAACAAATTTCGTTACAAAAATGTATTGGCCTCCTACCCAGCGACCTTCCCTTAACGAGGACTTCAAAAGTTCGTTCGATTTAATTCAAATTTGGTACATTAAAAGAGGAAATAATTAAAAACACAAATTTCGTAAAAAAAATAAATCAGTCAGAGTCCGTAGCTAAGCACGGGTTGACTAAGAAGAAGAAAATAAATACTAAATAAAAAAGTTTTAAAAACCACGTTTTTAAATTGACTAAAAAGAAGAAAATAAAAATTTTTCCTCTGATTGTGGACACACATACCTATAATAGAAACTATAATAGAAACGTGGTGCCCATTTTTGAGGTAATAATATAGATGTGCAGGTGCACAGGTAAAAAATTTAGGATACATTTGTAGTATTACCCCAAAAATGCGCCCCACGTTTCTAGTTATAGACTGTTGTGATCACTTTCAAGTATGTGTGTCCACAATCTTCCGGAGAAAAATTTTTGTTTTCTTCTTTTTAGTCAATTTAAAAACGTGGGTTTTAAATATTTTTTATTTAGTATTTTATATTTTTTTTCAATTTTGTTCAATTTTTTTTTTTATTTTGATTGTTTTGTTATCAAAATGTATTTTTACGATATTAACATAAATTGTTACAAAAAGTAAGTTTATTTAATTGGCTAAAACCTTGATATCGTATTTAATCGAAATTGAAAATTTTTAATAAAATAATTTTTAAAAATTAATCGATATTTAAAGAGAGTTTGACTTTCAATTATCAAAGAACGGCCTACAGAAATAAAATCTACTCATGAAAATATCGTAATTACCCTTTTTTAGAATTTATTATAATCCATCTATCTATTCATTGTCGTTGGTGGATTTATAATTTTATTTTTCAAAATAATGAAAAGTCTTAATAAAGCTTTGTGTGATTAGTTTAATGAAGAATTTGCTAACATTATTTTATAATTCTATATAATTACATAAGAACGAAAAAAAACCATTGATATTTAAATAATTTGCTTAATATTTACTTTTACAAATTTGGTTGCCTAGTACGTTTTTCTTTCAAAGAATTTTTTACATGATTTTTTAATAAATCCATAACAGAGTTGTTATATTCTTCAGGTGTTGATTTGTGTTCAGTAGCCCAATAATATATGTCCCAATCATTTGTGGGACCATTTATCAACTGATCATATAACTCTACTTCGCTTTCATTCATTTTATTTAAATATTTAGCCACAAATGTTGATAAAAGTAAATCATTTTCAAGCATACCTCGCTTACGTGATTGATAAATAAGCCTAGAAAAAAAAAATGTATTGATTGATAATAAACTTCACATATTTACACAAAAAAAAAGTTTTTCATTAAATTAAACATTACAATAAACTTCAATTGAAAGGTAATAGAGTAGGTATAATCATAATCATAAAACATGTAGTTAGCTACATTATGTAGGTAGGTACTTACACCTCGTAAATGTAATATGCATGCCCGTCTTTAAGATATCAATTCAAATATCTTCTATTTAATAAATTTAAGTTTTAAAAAAAATTATAATTTACCTTTGCTTTTTTTGTTCCAAAGGTTCATTTACTTTTGCTGGATAACATGGCAATTGTAGATAATCTGGATCTGGAAAATCAACAATTGGTATATTGCTATTATTTAGTATTGTTGAATCTTTTGATGATGATAAAAATCTTAGTATAAATCCATATTTTTGAATATTTTTAATAACAGGTAAAATCTAAAAATAATGAATAAAAAGTTTTATTTCTTGAATTTTTTTATTGTAAAAAATCTAACGCAAATCGCTGTTAGTGTCAATGAATGAGTAGAACCAGTAGAATTTCCTCTACTTTAACCTAACACCGTTTTTTGCTTGAGTTGATATTCAATTGAAAGATGGAAACATTAAGGTAGGTTGCCAGCAGAAAAATTTAAACGAAATACCTAGGTACCAAATATCAATTGAAAATACAAAACTTACTATTCCTCTATTTCGCAACATTTTGGGCCAATTTTAAAATAAATAAAACTTTAGTTTTTGTTTTTAATATTTCGTGTAAAAAATTATTTATTATATAAGTTTTATAATAATATTTAATTCTTAATTTGTTTTCAATTTTTTGAAGTTTATTTTGTTTTTATTAACTATAGTGTGATATGACGTTCTGTTCTCAGTTCTGTATGCTGTGCAGCCTGTGCAGTTGTGCTGTGTTTTGCACAAAAAAATAGCAAAAACATAAATATAATAAAAATCTAAACAGTGATGCCTGCTGAGCATTTTATTTACCGGGATAAATAGCTACGTTTTTTATGCATTGAAAATAGCTAAAAAAAATAATTATTTAATAATCTCTATATAAACTAGATTTTTTTCAAATTCACCGGTTCAAAGGTTAAATCTATTCTGTTCTGTTGAATTTTTGAGGAGCTTTAGACACTCAACGAGTATATATCGATTACTAAGTATAATAGTGTATGATAGTTATACGCTGTTATTCGATTATAGCAATATAGCATTCCCCGTAGCCCGTATAAGTACAACTTCTATCCTTTCTTGAAAATCTTTATCCTAGCATGTGACAAATGTGATAAATATGAAAATGTTGTATTTCAATTTTATTGAAACTTAATACAAATTTTTATTTTTTCAAAAATTTTTACTTATCTAAATTTTTATAAACTCATATAAACTTTTTTCTTATACTTAACTGTAACATACTGGCAAAAATTAATATTTTTCGCTACCAAAAATATAGAAAACTGGAAAACTTACAAAACAAAAATGTCATCAAACATGTAGCAAAATATGTTAATGTACTTATATCTGTTGTTATGATTATTTAATGTGTATAAACAACGACCAAGGGAAAGTATTTAATTCAAGTATTAATAATAATAATAAGTAGACCAGGAGTGTTGATTAAGGCGATTGCATTTATTGCTCTACTTCCTCCGTCACACCAATATTTCATTAAAGTTATTGTATGAGCTTTGGGGATTCGTTTTCAGTCCGCACCTCACGCATTTGGAAGCTTTCCCAAATATATTATTTCCGAATGACTCCTTCTAACTGTTCCACTTTTTAGTCCGGTTTAAACATCCTTTCCACAATGATAAATCGCGACAAATCCGTATTTTCAATTATAAAAGGTTTACACTTAATGTTTTGATAGGTAATAAAAATTAAATCAGACTCTTGGTCAATTTTTATTAAAATCTGTTCAACTCTTTTAAGAAAATAAAATATAAATGAAAATAAAAACGATCAAACTGAGAAATTAAAAAAAAAAAAAATCATGAAAATCTAGTGTAAATTTGAAAGAAATAATTAAATTTCTTCGTGTACCTACTACAACAGTAATAATAATAACAATAATAAAATAAAATTTTGATTAAAATAATTTTTACTTTGGTATTTGTTTCACAATCTCAAAAACCCTTCTATGAAAATATGTTCACCATTGCATGTCTTCCACCATCTACTGGTAAACTAGTACCAGTAATGAAACTTGCACCTTCACTTGCCAAATATGCTATCGTTTCAGCTACTTCATTAACTTGTCCAGGTCGTCCCAATGCATGAGTTTGTTGACTTCTGTCCAAAAACTTTTGATACGCTTTATCGTCCATGCCAGCACGCTTGTGTACATCAGTAATGATTACTCCAGGATTGACGGCATTAACTCTTACTCCTTTTGGGCCTAAAAATTAAATTAAAATTCCTAAAATAAGTTTCCGACATTCATGTCATCCTAGGTAGGTAGGTACTAAACTAAATTAACCTAATTCTAACGCAACACAACGAGTGAACTGATCGACAGCTGCTTTAGACATACAATAAGCCAATACCCCAGGAAATGATCTAATTCCATTCACACTTGATACGTTAACAATATTTCCTTTTGTTTTTATTAAATGTGGTACAGCTAACATCGTTAAATGATAAATTGATCGTAAATTTGTATTCATCACGGTATCGTATTGATCAAGGCTTGTTTGTTCAATTGAACCTACAGCTAGTATTCCAGCACTATTAACTAAAATATCAATTTGTTTGAATCTTTCCAAAGTTACTGTAATAATGTTCTCAACATCTTTTTCTAATGAAACATCAGCAATTGTCATAATTGCATCACAATTTGGTACTTCTGTAGTGATTTCATTCAAAAGTTTTTGTAAATTTTCTTTATTACGTCCAATTAAATTTAATTTAGCTCCATGTAATGCAAATAACTTGGCGGTACCAGCGCCTATTCCTAAAAGAAAACAAAAAAAAAAGTTTAAATTGTTTAGACCTAGCAGCAAGTTGAAAACCGCACCTGAAGATGCTCCAGTAATAATAGCCACTTTATCTGATAATGTTATGGTCATTTTAATTTCATCAGTAAATAATAATCAAATTTATTACAAAATTACTTTTTAAAATAAAATATGAAAATTTACAAACTATAAAAAAAACGACAAGAAAATAAATTATTAATATTTTTCAAGGTTCAAGATCAAATCAAGGATGATCTGCACATCATACTTTATTTTTATTTTAATTCAGGGTTACCAACCTTTTCAAATGTTTCCCCCTAAAAAAATAAAATTTCCCCCTAAAAAACCCCTAAATTTTTTTTTATAGATATTATAACAGCTATACTTATATACCTATGAGGATTTCAAATAGATGCTTGAAGAAAAATATATAACGCACATCGTAAATTATATAAATAATAAAATTATTTATTTATAATAAAATTAGCAAATAAGGTATCTTATGAAATGCAATCAAAAATATTACAAATGACACCTAAATCTTCGCTTTTAAGATCATACATCATACCCCTAAAAAAACCCCTGAAACAAATTACCCCCTAAAAATCCCTCTGTCAACAAAAAAAAACCCTGAATCTAGGGGGAAAACCCCTAAGTTGGTAACGCTGTGAAATAAATGTCAACAATCGATTTTTTGCATAGAATTAATGTGTAGTTTGTCATGCCTTACATGCAAGTTTTTATTCTTGTTTAAATGTTCTTGGCCGAAGGACTATCAAACAGGTATTTTTGCAGTTTTTTGGCTGGCTGGTTGTAGCTGTGGTAACTAAAAATTGTTTACTGAACAAATGATAGACAATCATTTTGACGATGACAGTAAACAAAGTAAAAATTAAATTAAAATAATAAATAACGGATTGATTATTGATCATGGATTTTCGTTCGGTTTTTTTCTTTTTTTTTTTTGTTGAGATTAAAATTCAAAAATAATTAAAATATAAGGTACAGGTACAGGTACACAGACGAATAATTGAATAAAAAATTCAATTAATAAAATTTACATTATTCTACGATTCTACCTACTAGAGACAGACGCCGAACGTTTTGAATGCGATTAAAATAAAAAATGGATTGGGCAGAAGATTTAAAGTTTTCAATTCGAAAGGTAAGGTACCTAGGTCTACGCCTACCTACTAAATTTGATGTTTAAAAAAAATTGACTTTTTAGTTAAATAACTACCTACAACCTATATTATTAAGTCCAAACTACGGGGGTAAGTGTTATGGCCATGGGTACAACGGGCCAATAGGCCTAAGTGCGAGAGAATACAGGAATTCCCGACCCGCTACAACCTAACCTAAAAATTAAGAATGATTGAAATTTTCAAGTCAATTAAAATTACATAGGAAGGATAGGAAGCTATTCATAGAAGAAACTCAAATCAGTGACTTTATTCTACTCTGGTTCAGACCCAATCCCTAAGTAACAACCATAATAATAGCAACCAAGTATCTATTGCCCTCGCTATTGCCTGATATTAATGAATACAGATTTGAATAATAAATTGACATTACATTGAGTATATTATTTTCCATTCGTATTCGTAACATAATAAAGTAGTATTTATTTTTAATAAATGTTTTTCAGACAACTGCAAAAATTGGACGACGAGCTGCAGCTGCTGCTAGTAACTCCACCACTACAAGCTCATCATCTCAACAATCTCCATCTTCTCCTAGTAGCCCTACAAAAGACGAGTCTTCAGGTTTGGATTTAAATTTAGATGGACTAAAGGAACCACCTCCAAAAGTATCAGGCGGTTGGGCAAACAGTGCTTCTAAATCCGGAAAGTAATAATTTTTGATTAAATTAAATTAAGAAATTTATTAAACAATGAACGGTTTTTATTTACTTTTACACAAAATTAGGTTTCTTAAAATTATCATTCACTAAAATATATTTTTTTCTATGTAGGTCACGTTTGAAAAATTCCATTGAAGAGTAAGTAGTTATCTTTTATATTTAATTTTCAAATAATAATAAAAAAAAATTTTTAAGTGAAAGATTCAAAATTAGCTCAAATTCAGAAGAATACGCATCTACTTTGGGAGACAATATTCCAACCATTCCAGATTTTGATGATATCCAGGACGAATTTCTTGACATTGTCCAACCACCAAGGTAAGTCAGTCAACTAAATTATGAAAAAATATTTAATTAATCTTTTTCATAACATTAAGTATAACAACTGTAAATCGTGTCATCACATTGAAAGAATTAAACTCGGAGTTGTTGAATCAAAAAGTTTTTTCGTCATTACAAGACATTGACTTAAGTAGTTTAACTAAATGTCTCCAGACACAACATCAATTAGATGAACCAGACATTCTTTGGGAATGGGATAAATTATTCACAGAAGTTACTGCAGAAATTTATGAGGATGCAAATGAAATATCTCATAATAAAAAATCGGAAATCATTATTAAAAATTATCAAAATGATGTTCAAAATAGCTTAGGCTTTTAAAAATTATTGAAAACTAAAAAAAATTCTGCACTATTTATTAGTTATTATTTACACTAGTTTTTTTTTTTTTTTAATATTTCATTATTGTAGCACCATCAGGCAAAAGCTTACAATTGATATCTGAAAATTTATTATTTTTTTGATAAATTTTGTTCTAGTTTTTATTTTGTTAATTAAAAATATTCAAGAAAAATGATAGGGCATTTTCTCAATCGAAAAATACTAAACTAAGAAATAAAAATTAATCGGTGGTGGATCATAATAATAAGTCAACACATGTTATGCGATTCAGAATAACCAATCCCTTCTCGATTTTTTTTAATAAATGATTCTAAGTTGTTTAAGTATAATAACCAGTTTTGGATATAAATTTATTTTCATTTCACTTGATTTTTTATCAAATATTTCCCAAGAAGGTTTTCAATTTAAAGATTTTTCAATGGTATTTGGTTATCAGATTTGGCTCGTGACTTTTGTAACCTTGGATTTTTCTCCAATCTATCCAACAAATAATGTGGACGATCAGATTAGTTACTTAATAGCGTAATTTCTAATTTGTTTGTTTCCCATGTTCCCAGGGCTAAGTAAGATTTTGTATTTGATGAGCAAACAGTACATGCTAGAAATCTCAGAGATCTGGCTTTTAAGAAAATAAATTGCCTGAAAGATTTGCAACATATAAATGTTACAGAAATAAATATAATCATTTTGTTAGAAAGTCGGATGAGACGCATTGTCGGCTTTTTTTCGGTACTGTAAAACCAGTAAAAATTTTTGGGATAAAATTAATACATTGGGACATTCTAGAGAACTTTCAACTGAGTTTGATGTTAATGAAATTAATAATTGTTTTATTCCTGCTGAGTCAAATACGGAAATTTATAATAAATTTCTGTCTGTTCCTGAATCGGCGAATGCTTTTTATTTTAGACGAGTTTATCATGATGAAATGCTCCTCGCTCTGAATGGTACCAAGTCTGATGCTGTTGATTCTGATGGGATATCTTTGAGGTTTATTGAAATTATTTTCGATCTTATTCAGGATCATTCACCTCTTCATTCATCAACTTTTATGGAGAAATATTTTGATTGTAGGGAGGCGTCAATTTGGAATAACCTTCCTTGTATAAAAAACTTGCAAGCTTTTAATGTTTTTTGGAATAATTTGATCATATACTTCAATTCATAGTTAGTTTTACTGGTGACTCTGTGTTATTGCTTGTTACTTTTATCCTTTAAATTACTCTTTTAACTTTATTTTTATTGATTTGGTGGGTCAAAAGGTAGAAAAATATTACTTTTTTCGTTTTTATTTATTACTTGTAGTTTATAGTTCAAGATTTTTTCAAACTAACCTTTTTTTATTATCTTTAAGTTCGTAAATTAATAAGCCTAATTTTGAATTAAATAAAAAAAAAATAAACTTAAAATAAATTTTATGAAATAAAATAAATAAGTACAATCTTTTTTTTTTTTAATAAAATCTTATATTACGAACATGAATCAAACAAATTACTGAAATTTTATTTAATTGTTAGATTTTAATTAATTTTGAATAATTTCAACTACTTGTTTATATGTAATAAGTTTAATTTAACGCGACAAAAGGCGAAAAAATACAACTCTATTTTCGATTATTTTTGTTTAATTTTTTTCAATCTAAATTTCGAGAAAAATTCAAAATATCATAACTATTGTAATTTCGGTGCATTGAATGAGAATTTAAATTTAAAGGTTCATTATTATAAGTATTCGACAAATTGTCATTATCCATATTGTTTGATGGTTGTATACTGAAACTTTGCATTTCTTCTATTGAAACTTCTGATTCCTCGTTAATATTCTCCTTACAAATGTTTCTGAAATTTTAAATTTATTTTATGAACATGTGAAAAAAAAATTCTACAAATAAAATTCTAAATTGTAAGGTTTTAAACTTAACAAAACTTAAAAAGTACAAAATCAATAGCTAACATTATTCGTTTATTATATATATAATTTTTGAACAAGTAAAAACAATCAAATATTTAATATCCCCATCCAAGTTTAAAACAGCTTTAAAATTTTAAAACAGTTTAATTAGTTTCAACATTAACATAATTTTTCAACTTACATTTGCATACGATTTTTTCCTGGATTGCATATTTTACTGTGTCGCTTCAATGCTGACGATTGATTAAATTTTGCATCACAATTACGGCAAATAAATGGTTTAACACCCAAATGCATCCGAAAATGTGCATTTAAATTGGAAGAGTTGGAAAATTCTTTATTACAATTTTTCCATTTACATTTATACGGTTTTTCATTTTTATGTACAACTCTAATATGTACATTTAAATACGTATTTTTTTTAAACTTCTTATCACATTGATTACATTTATAATTTTTCTCTTCTGAATGAATTTTTTGATGGTTTTTTAATTCTTGTATTGACTTGAATTTTTTAACACAACTTGAGCATTCGAAATTTTTCGCAGAATTATGTGTTGCTGTATGTTGTTTCAAATTTGATGATGTTGTAAAAAATTTCGAACAAATATCACATTGATATTTTCGTTTCGCTAAATGAACTGTATTCATGTGAAGATTGAAATTTCCAACTTGTGTGAAACTTTTCTGACAAATTTTACAGAAATATGGTTTAATGCCATCATGAATTAATTTATGAGCTCTTTTATGACTTGCTGATTTGAAAGTTTTTTCACATTCTTCGCATTTCAATTCTTTTTTTTCTTTTGGACTCGAATTAGAAATTTTTAGACTGTTTCTATTTTTTGTACCAATCTAAAATATTAAAAATTCACAGACAATACAAAATTATATTAGAATCCTTTCGTAAAAAATTTTTCTAAATTACCAGAAATGAAACTTACATAACTTTTATTATTTCCCTTAATTGTCGCATTTTCATTCAAAGTTCCCAATAGTACATTCACCTCATTCTTTTCAATCAATTTACAACTATTTTCTCCATCAAATAGAATTGTATTTATATTTTCATTTTCAGCTAATGAATCCTTATTTAAATTAAAATATGGTTTGTCAATTTCGTCATAATTACTATTTTTTTTGGAGTTGGTGGTATTGTTCACAATTTTTTCAACATCAACCAAATGACTTGTTATTGCAGTCTTCTCTTTAATAACATCATCATTGAAGTCTGATCTTGTTAAAGAGCTCACATCAATTTCAACATCATTAAGAACATCTACATCAGAATTTTGAGTCTCTGCAAAGATGTCATGCATTGAATCAAATATTACGCCGCATCCATCAGCTGGATCTTTTATCGATTGATTATGTATTGGAGAACTAATTATGGTTGATGCTACATTAAAATTGATCAAAGGAGTTCCTAAGACGCTATTGTTGTGGTTTTGTTGATCACGGTCGGTTTCAAGATTTGTTAAATTAATATTATTGAAAACAGTGGTATAGCTTTTAGCGCTAATGTAAGGAAATTGTGGTGTAGTTTGTAAATAATGTAACAATTTGCCCTCGGATGTTTCGCATTGCTGTTTCAAATTATAGGCATCCATTAAACGATAAACACATGCTTGACATAATGAAGATGGCAATGAATCCTCAGTATCAAGCTAAAAATTATGAATCATATAATTTTAAAAATTACTAAATCATTTAATTGTTCAACGAAATAGTAGAAACTGAATTGAATACAGAAGAGAGATCGCAATTAATTTGGGCCAAGCGAAAAGACTATTGAATAAATTAATATTTTGAGTCTAATTAGGTAGGTACAAACAACTACCTCCCTATCCACTTACCTTAAAAAAATTTAAATAATTAATAATTGTCCTTAGAGTTAAATTATATGTTATTGTTGTGTTAAAAATTGAATGCAACACTTCATTTTTTAAACAAACTCGGCAAATTTTAGTAATGTCTACCAGTTGTAAGGTTTCCATATTGTTAATTTTTTAATTATTGGTCTATACGTTTCTAGGTAATTTAATTAAGGCATATTAATAACAACTGTGTTATCTGCTTTATTTTCACGTCCATCGTCCATTGACTTTGGTCTGATGCACATTTATTCAATAGTATTAGAAACAATCATAAACGATTAACAAAAGAACCCAAAACTTTATCCATTCATAAATAATCTTTGTTCCTTGAATAGAATTATTTATTGGTTTATTCTTTAGATTTTTATAGGAAAAAATTAATTTGTTTTTTTTATTCTATTTTATTATAGTTTGTTTTTTTGTTTATTTATATTTTATTATTGTGTTATTTTTTTCCTCAAATTATAAACAAACAAGCGCAGACGCCGTAATTTTTTTCAAAGCTGAAGCCATTAGTGAATGATTGAAGATAATGAGCGCGGCGGGCGTCTTAGATTCTATTTCCCTACCAAAGGATTTCACCTTGTCGTGGTGGTGGGGCTTAAGTAAATTCGACAACGGCGACATGCCCTCTCGCAGAGTACTGCGTGTGGACATGTCGACGTAGCCGAATTGAAAACTAAGCAAATCCAAAAAAAACCTAATGATGAGTACTGAAGAGGATAAAAAGCGGGTGGGGATATCCACCCAACTGTCGGGAGTAGCAGCCGCGGCTCCCGGCGGATGGCCTGGCATTGCCTGTGGCAGTGATAGGTCGCCAGCGGAACAAAACAATGACAACAATACGCAACGTACAACGGACAAGGCAAAAACAAATGAGAAGGAATCCGGTAGCTTCGTCACAGCGTCTGACCGTAAGTGGCTCAGGAGATGGAAGAGTGATGGAAGAACTGAGTCGGAAAGGCGGATTTTACTCCAACAAAGATGGATTAAGCTAGCGGCAGAGGCGGGACAACCAAGTCGCCGGGTAACGTCTAACACACCGGTTTTGACAGGGTTGATGGCAGGTCAGAAAATACCTTCTAAATCGAACCCAAGTCATACCGAGACATCGCGGACACGGTCGATGGGTGATTTTAACCAATCACCTAAATCTGCACCGAGTCGTAGTAAGGAAGCGACACGGTTGATGGATAGTTCTATTCATACCGAGACATCACGGACACGGTCGATGGGTGATTGTTACCAATCATCTAAATCTGCACCGAGTCATAGTAGGGAATTTGCGACACGGTTGATGGAGAGTTCTAGCGAACTATCTAAATCTATACCGAGTCCAAAGGGAATGGAAAGAGCCTCAATTCACAAGAGGCAAAAATCCGGAGAGGTGCGGCAGTTACACCCTGCGGCGAAAAGGATTGCGGCCTACAACACCGTAGCTGAAGAACATCTCAAGCTGACGGTTATAGATAGGTCACATCCTTGTGGGAAGATCATAGGAGAAGGCCGCGTCCAAAAGGTCTTAGACTTGTTGCGGGATTGGCAGCTGGAAGCGGTGTTTTCGTCTGCGACTCCTGTACCGACCTTTGACTGGACAAAGGCCTCTTTGGACATGGTAAGAATAACATGTTCGAACAAAGCCTCGGCCTCTTTTTTGAAGGCGAGAGTTAATAATTGCGAAGCACCTTGGGAGGGAGCCCTTCTTGACATAGTCGAAAAGAGCGATCTTCCAAAAATGAACACAATCGCAATCTGGCTCCCGGGTGAAACACTTCCCACTGAAAAGATCCTGGTGGTTTTGCAGCGGCTTAACCAACCATTGGGACTAAAGTGCACAGAGTGGACGGTAATATCCCGGGAGAGCAGGGAAAACACCGGATGCTGGCTACTCTTGGGAGTAGGAGACGCCTGTCTGGAAGCACTCAGAGCAGTAGATGGAGTCATCTACTACTTATGCCGAAGGATAGTCGTCACCCTTCCAAGGCCAAAGAAGTCTGGGGATGTAATGGAGACGGAGGATGTTCCGACACCTGAAAAGGGGAAGGAACAGGTTCCAGCCTCACAAAACCTGCCGGCACAATTTCTGGTGCCACAAATGGCAGAAGAAAATAATCCAAAAGCCGGTATATAAACCACGCGAACTCAGTCCCTGATCTGAGTAATGCAGAGTCTTCTGGATTATTAGCTCGGGAGGCTGAGTGCGCGAGGGGCGGAGACAACTAGCGATCGAGGATGAACAAAATCCTTCTGTTCAGAGGAGGATCTGTTATACCAAATATCGCGGGAAACGGACTGCTGGAAAGTAGAGGGACGAGTAGATGACAATGAACGTAGTTTAAAATAGTTGTATGAAGGTAATCCAGACTAACCTTCATCGCAGCACTGCGGCAATGGATCGGCTCATACTGAGAAGAGACGGAGATAGCCCTTATATAAGGGGGGTTAAAATAGGAAGCTTTGATAAGAGAACATACCAAGGCTTCTGGGGTACAGGTAACTATAGTTAGGTCTATAGACCTAGAACTCTTATTTTAGTAAGACATGAACTAAAATGTTTTTCTATTTCACAGTTACCAAGCAGGGACTGTGTCACAATCTGCTGTAAAGGAATCAACAGCGGTAGAGACACAAACTTCCTGATGGAATCAGCATAACTTCCTTTTGATGCAGATGAACCACCAACGAAGGTAATAAGTGTCATCAATTATGGGAAGAGAACAAAAAAAGAGCTCCTAATAGGAGAAGATGCCAATACGCACCACCCGTTATGGGGTAGCGAGGGAGAAAATTGAAGAGGTAAGGCACTTTTTGATTACATAATAGTAATAATTTGTGCATACTCAATAAGGGTAATAGACCCACTTTTATTAATAGAGTAAGACAGGAAGTAATTGACATCACTGTCAGTACGCAAACCATCTCAGAATGTTTCCATGAGTGAAGGATCGCTGAAGAGGCGAGCTTCTCCGACCATCAATGGATAACTTATGACATAAAACGAAGTTTAACTAGTATGGGTAGATTGAACTCTAGTAAATTTGATAAAATCTTTCTAAAAGGAGCGAGAGAACTGTGCCAGTTTCGGGGAATGTGAAGGCAAGAGAGTAGTAAAAAAGGGGCTGCCAAAATTTTTGCAACGGGTTCTCTGGAACTAAAAACTAAATTTTTGTTTTAAATAAGATTTATATTCGTACAACATTAGAAATTTTCAAATCATATTCTTTATCAATTTAATACTGAGTGCAAAGGATATGTTCTGAATGTAAAATACAGCCTTCCACAAAATTGTATTTTATTACCACAAAATTTAATTGAAATTTAAATGAATCGGAAATAACAACCGATTCGATTAACTATTAAAACATTTAACAAGCGGTTATATAGAACCGGTATGAACCGGCTACAGCTCATCACTGATTATAAGGTATTTGCATGTATTAAAAAATTAAATTCAAAATATTTTTGACATTTAATTACACTAACAAAATATGAACAAAATACATTTGGAATATTTTTGTTCATAATAATATTTTTATTTAAAAACAATTTACGAATGACCATTATTAGCAGACTTTACTGCGCAAATGTGTTCTTAATTCAGAATGTCAAATTAAAATTAGTTAATGCGTTAATTATGCCACTCTTCAATTATGGCTTTGAGATATATTCGGGATGTACTGGTCAATCTTTACTTCGTCTCCAAAGAGTGCTAAACTGGTGTATTAGATTTATTTTCAACCTTAAGGCTAGGGACTCTGTTTCTGATTATGTTAAGGCTTTTCTTGGAAAATCTTTTAAATCTTATATATCCATCAGATTGCTCTTATTTCTCTTTAAAACTATCAAAAATCAGTGTCCTAACTATCTTCTAAGTTGGTTTCATTTTTCTAATTCCACTAGAACAAGAAGTATTCTATGCCCTAGAGCAAGAACTGATGTTTTTGTTAAATCATTTATTGTTAGAGTTTCTAAACTCTGGAATGACGTTTTTCCTGTTCAAAATCGCCGCTTCAATATCAGTTTCCATACTTTTAGAGCATTGCTGTATAGGTTGTTTGGTGACTGAAATGGTGGCTCATATCGCCTTTTTTACATTTAAAATATACTTTATTAGTGATTCAGGTTTGCTGACGGGTTGAGATGCTGGTGGCGAAGTGCTTTGTGGTGTTTTGCGGTGGTTGGTGATGCGGAAGGTGGTAGTGGTTACTTCATTGATGTTGCAGTTTGGTTTCTGATTTCTCTTTTGGTCCTTTGGTTTGTTGTCATTAAAGTTAGGTTTTCTTATAGTAAATTAAAACAAGTAGTTGCAGTTTAAGAACTTTATTTTCCATTACTTTGTAAATAAATGAATTATAAATATATTTTTCTTATCTAAATTTATTATACTCTGTAATTATGGGTTCTGGCCTAATTATGTAAAAATTTTTCGAAATAAATAAATAAATAATTTATTAATGTTGTAATCAAAAAATTTATCACGACTCACTCTAAAAAAAAACTCTGTGCAAAAATATTTTAATCGTAGAAGCTTTCTATATATTGAATTCGGTGCAGAAAACGTCATACATACGGCGCATTGGCTTACCATTTGGATTTAATTTTGGCATTATTTTTTAAAATTAAAATTGTCAAAATTAAAAAAAAATTAAAATTCAGTATTTTTTAGAAATAAACTATCGCAATATAAAAATTTAAAAATGGATAAATTAAAACCAATTTTATTAAATTTTATGACGGTAGAATGTTTTGAAAATTATTATTTTGAACATAATTTTTTTGATGGTAGGTTATTTACAACAAGTTTATTTTTCAACTTAGAATTAAATTTAGTTTTAAATTAAATCAATTATCTTCTTAATTTTTGTTGTGATTTGCCTACGTGTATCTAGATTAACTGCCTCTCATTCAAACTCTTAAAATAAAATGAATACCTCTCCAATTAATCCTTGCTAAAATGTGATATGATACTGATCTGCAAATTCTTATTCAATGGAATAAATTTCTATCTAATTGGTTAAGAAAAACGTCATATTAAGATGATTGGGTTCCTACATTGAAAGTTTAATAAAGCTATTACCATTTTGCTGATCCAATATTATTCATTAATACAATCGCCTTACCAACAACAGGGCAAACTACAACTTATCTGCAACAAAATATAATGAGGTAGGTATTGTTCGACCTGCCTACCTACCCTTTACTGAACGGGTTGATATTATTTCAGTATCTACTTACTCCTTAGTTAAAAGAGAATTGAATCAAATGATTAAATCAAGTATGAATAACTAATTATTATTTATTTTTTTAGGTCAATGCTTCAAAGCGTTATTAAGTAAAGGTTTAGGTTTTGGAATCATAGCTGGGTCTCTGCTAGTCAAAGTGCCACAAATTATGAAAATTTTATCAAATCGTAGTGCTGAGGGAATAAATTTATTTTCTGTGCTGTTGGATTTATCAGCAATAACATTTTATATGGCTTATAGTTTTGTTAATGGATTTCCATTCAGTGCATGGGGTAAGAAATTATTAAGTTATTATCTTTTTGAACCAAATTTTTTAACTTCGTCATTATTTCATTTTAGGGGACAGTACGTTTTTGGCACTTCAAACGGCAGCTATTGCTTTACTGATTTTATACTATGGTGGTTCAGTAACCAATCCTGCACTGTTCGCCTTAGGATACTGTTCTGTTTGTTACGTGCTTATGAGCGGCTTAACTTCTGTGAAAGTGTTATGGGCAGCACAATGTTGTAACATTCCAATTTTATTGGCTGGAAAAGTTAGTTAATTTTATTAAAGTTCCGATTGCTTACTAATTTAAGATAATAAGATCATGTAGTTATTTTGAGTTTTTAATGCCGTAATTTCAAGTCAAAATCATTTTAGTTAGATCGAAGCTGATTTCATTCAAGTATATTTCGTACTGGCACTATGAAATTTTTCATGGTTTAAGCATTAGTTTATTCAATGGTTATACTAGATTTATTTCTTCGTATCTGCATCCATTTAACTTAATAAAGTTGTAAAAATAGCCGCAGAAAACCTCATTTTTTTTTAAAAAAAGTTGTCTCCCAAACAGTTTTTGGTTTGAAAATTAAAAAATAAAGATTTTTGTTTCTTGTGTACAGTTTTGTTTGTTATAAATTCATGTAGCAGTTCGTCACTACTCAATCCGAAGACATCTAATTTGAGCAGATGCAACTGCAAAATTTTTTTTCGAAGTAAAATTAAACTAGTTAGAAAATAATCTTTTGGAGATACAAAAAAATTAATTTGACAGTGTATTACAAAAATCTATTTTTTAATTTGAAATGTATTTTAGAACCATTTAGAATCATCCATAAAACATTTCTGGCCCAATAAATCGGTTAAATCGATTTCTGCGCGCTCTTCATTTCAAAAAGATATTAAATTTAAAAAAAGTTAGTTTCTTAAACTCCAATGAACAAAAACCTACGTATTTAGTTTCTTACTTGACAATATTCTTTAAATTAAGGTAACAATAATTTTATTTGTTCCATTTTATTTTATTTTTCTTAGCTTTCTCAAGCCTGGACAAACTACAAAAACCAAAGTACTGGTCAGTTATCTGCAGCCACTTGTTTTATGTTGTTTGCAGGATCATTAGCCAGGATTTTCACATCAATTCAAGAAACAGGCGATTCAATAATAATTTTAACATATTTAGTGTCATCATTTGCCAATGCAGTTATTGTGACACAATTGCTCCAATATTGGAACTCTGATAAAACCAAAAAAGTTAAATAAGCGAAATATTTCAGTTTCATAGTAAAAACAAACTTTACATTCGACTTAAGAAGACTTTGCTACATTAGTAAGAAATATTATATTATAGTTATGAACCAATTTTGTGTACATGGATTGAGAAGCATCAAATAATAATAATACCTAGGCATAGAAAAAATAAAAGAATATTTAAAACAAATGAATCTATTAATATTTAAAATTTATATCGTAATTAGGATTTGAATTTTTGGATACTGGGAGAAAATATTTGAAAATCAGTGGTAGAGCTGTTCTACTAATGAAATCTTTATTTAATTTTTTCCAAATTAAAAAATAATTAAAATCTAGCTCAACAATTTGATCAGATTCTAATTGCTAGTTAAACTTTTAATTGTGAAGAATAAAACATACTAATTTGAAGTACTCTTAACATGAGAATTTATCTGTCTAGTGAACTTAAATTTTGTCTCGAAAACCAATATTATTGCCAAAATTTATTATTGCACATCCTAAAAATTTGAATTTGTCAAACCTCATTTAAAGTTGTACAATTGTACATAAAAGAAAAAGTTGCACGAAAGACATCTACATATTTGTTCGACTAGAATAAAAAACAGACTAGATTATTTCTTTTTTTGGAACTAATAAGTAGGTATATTGTTCAAACAAAATTAAACTATTAATGTTTTTCCAGTGTTTACTAGAAAGAGAAAATAATACTTCAGTAAGTAAATTGATTTCAATTGTTTCAATTTTCTTATGAAATTGACCTAAATGATTCGTTTCTAATTGATACAGATAAAAAATTGTCGCTTTTTAAAAAAAAAATGGATAACTTTGTATCACAGAAATGGAAGCAAATGGATAGATTGAAAAGTTTAGTAATGCTTTATACTTTTTTGTTTGGTGCTTATGATAATATAATTATGAGCGGCGACGTTATGAAAAAAATTATTTGACCGTTTCAGTCAAAAGACCTAAATTGATTAGTTTGAGGCCATATTTCCATCCATTCATTATGCAAAAGATTTGAATACATACTATTATGGTATTATGTATATAAAATCATTTTTTAGAATAAAAACCCTAAAATTTATCAAAATAAATTATTCAAGTAATTTTTTTTTTTCATTTATTGCGGAATTAAACACAAAAAAATATTTTAAAATTTAATTTACAGCATGTAAATTTTTGATGACTTTCTTCATGTCAATCCAGAATTGTTATCATTTTACAATAAAGCCATTTTTACTTGAAGCATCTGAAAATATATATATATACTTAATTCGTTAAATATGAGTAAAATCCAAAGTGTATCCGCGACAAAATTAAAATTTATTTAATAAAAACATTGATGAGAGATCATACTCTAAACTGATGATTAAGATTATCAAAATTTCATTATTACGCTAGACTCTGTAAGAGGTCTTGTATTTTTCACTACTTTTTCCCAAGACATGATCAGCAAATTTTTTTCAGATTAGATTAGATTAAATAAAATTAGGCCGCAAGTGCAGAAGCTCACAACTCACATTGTACTAAAACCAGTTTGCCTACTGGATTCGTTTAATTTCTATCCTAGATTAGTACTTTCTTTTTTCCTGTATCACAATGAATTCACCCTTTGTTAATCGAATTGACTGATGAGCATTTTATAAATAATTCTAATAAACAAATAATATGATTATTTTGGCGGATCTTAGTTAACGACCTATTTGAGACAATTAACACATTAAATATTATGAAAATAAAATTAAAAAATATTTTTTTCACTATCGCATGCATAAAGATTTATTTCTTAAAAATATAATGTTATTAAATCATTTCGACTAAATTTTAGATTACATACTGAACATATTTTTAAATTGTTTGAGAAGCAGCTTTTGCATAAAATGTGGCCACAATTTTTCAAACAACCCAAACTCATTCCATTTTCTAAAATACTTAGAGAACAGTCAGAACAATTGGGAATTTTTTCTCTACGTGAAATTTTTAATCGTTTTTGAGTTCCATTTGAATATTTCTCTGGTTCTTTTTCATCAGTGGTGCTAATTTTTTGATATTTCATTACAATTATATCTATTGGACATGCAAACTCTTTACAACAAGGGCAAAATCTGCTTTCCTTGAGTGCCTTCATCAAGCATTTTTTGCAAAAAACATGACCACATGGTAAACAAACAGGATTTTTCATTTTCACTATTGATATAAGACAAATGGGACAAATACTAGAAATTGAAGTTGAACTTGTATCTAATGACGAAGATCGTCGTTTTCTTTTATTTTTAACTTCCATTAAAATTTAAACTTTTTTACTGTAATAAATCGTAACTTTTTGATTTTGTAAAATAGAAGATATAAAATTTTTTCAATTAAAAATATAAAAACTAATTTTTTGACTTAATGTTAGTATGAAATCAATGTTCTAATAATCAAATATCAAAATTTCAATAAAAAGATTGATATGATATAGATAACAATATATTTATCTAAGTAAGTACAGTACGTGAATTTCAATTCTCCATTGAGATTACTTGTTAATACTGTAGCAATGATTGAATTGAAGCTTAAAATGATTGAAGTACCAAAATTCATTGGTTTAGCTCTAATGCCTTTTATTTTTCTAAGTTACATACTTATAATACTTCGCACTAATTTTAAATATTAAAAAAAATATAATATCCTAGCGTAATATGATTATACTGGACTGACATTGTAATTGTGCTCAAGGATAAAAATTTCTTCAATTACCTTATTTTTTCTATTGAAATTAGCTTCAATTTTATCTTGATTTATTTTAAAATCAATAAATTTGTCAAACAAATATCCTCGTTTAGTGGATTCTAAATATATCCGATCTTCTCCAATATCCAAAGTAGTTTCATTTATGGAAATCTGAAAGTTTAAACATTTTTTAAACATTATTAATTCAATCTGATTCAATAAGGGGGGATATTGTATATGCATTGAAATTTTGTAAAGGAGGATATCACACTGGTTAGCGGAAAATTAAAATTTTGATTTTTAGTCCACTCTCATCCTTCAAAAAGAATAAAAAATGCTTTGATATAATTATTTAGAGTAAAAAAAAATCGATATTTTTTATTACGTATGTAAGCTACATAATTTTAATATTTATATATGACACTTACACATTCAGGTAAATAAAATTCAGCCAAAATTTGTTCGACTTCGCCGTTTGAGTTTTGGATGGAAAATATTTTATGCTCAGGAATTTTCGAATTTGCCATTGAAATGGATTCTCTTATATCATTAGATTTATCCTTTTTTTCATTTGAATTTTTTTTTAATTTTTTCAATTCATTTTCATCAATTTCTTCAATTAATTTCTTACCAGATTTTCTATCAATTTCTTGAATAAATTTTTTCTGTTCGGTTGATGGATTTTTATAAGATTCGTAGACAGTTTTAACATCCCGTTTTTGAACTCTGTGTGTTACCAATGTTCCAATAAATTTACGATTTTTTAATATCAACCAATTATTAGCATTCAATGTTACTTTATATTTATCATCTAATGCTTCTAAAATCAGCGCAATCAAGAAATCACGAAGAAGTATTTTAGTTTCACATTTTGTAAAAAAAGTCAAATTAACAGCAATGTCGCAAACATCGACAGAATTTCCAGATTTATCTTTTGTTAAACGTGGTTCGCTAATGCTCATTGGGATGCGAAATGAGCTTGGTTGCTCAGATTGAAGTATTTTGGTTAATTCATCTTCAGATATGTCTTCAGGAGCCGGAATCCCGGTTGTAGTGCATAAGTTTATAAAGAATTTTTCATTAGTATTAGTTTTGAAGCATTTGATGCATAAACCTTAAAAAAAAGAAAATATTTATTTAAAAAATAAAATTCCTATGTTCACAATTATGTACATGCTAAATCATGTTGTTTCGAAAGTTTTCATAAGCCTCATCAAAAAAATTTTGTAAAAAGAACAACAGCAACAACAAGATTTCATAACATTGTATTTTTTCAAATTTTTAATCTAAAATATTCAGTTAATTTTCACTGTTTGGTACATTTTGAACGAATTTTTCTTGCAAAATACAAAACAAATATAGGAGTGGCAGAAATGGATCGCCGGAACAGCGGGTTAGTTATTGTCACTGTTCTAAACAGTAGTCGATGTCGTCAATATAGTAAAAAATAATAACAAAATATCCATTTATCTACTCCATTAATATAATTCAAAATTTTCATCTAAATCAAAATTTCTTGTGCTATATTTTTAACATATTAATTTTTCGTTTCCAAACTTCTACTATAAATTAATAATAATAATAATAAATGTTTATGTCTACCTAATTAACAAAATTTTATTTGAATGAATTTACTAACTTTATGTGTACATACAATGTATCTTATTTATGTTGTACATACAATTTATTATGAATAAATTCGGGGGTTTACTCAAAATAAAAAATTCTCACTACTATATTTAAATATTAAAATGACTAAATTTTAAAAATCTTTAATTATTTTTTCATTTCTATTTTTAATCATTTTTCTTCTATGTATGTATTTCTTTCTGTGTACAAATGTTATATAAAGTGGTTATACTTAACAAAAAAATATTTATATGAATTATTAAATAAAAAGTATCGTTCCCTTTCATTATTAATTAATCATAATTAATTTGCGAGCAATAATTCATAATAAATATTTAAGATATTCGGATGATGTTATATGGGTGCATTTTAATTATATACGCCTAATATTATACATATTCATATTCAATTCATTATAAATAAAATTCGGTGGTTTCCTGAATTTTAAAATTCATATCGACTTATAATTTTCATATTAAAATATCTAAATTTAAATTTCTTTGAGAAAAAAAAAAACAATATTTCTTTTTTACCATTTCTATTTTTAATTAAAAGATATTTGCACAATATATAATTAATATTATATAATACAAAAAAAATGTAACCTAATGTTGAAACAAAAATATGATAAACTATATTAAATCTGGAAACTGGAATAAAAAGGTACAACTACAAATCAAAATTGATATTGCAAAACTTTTTTTTTTTTTATGAAAAAGAAATTCATATTAAAAACAAATAATTAATCTAATATTTATGTAAATTCATTTCATTAAATTCCGTTATGAAAATAAAAATTTATGTTTTGATATCAATCTGTTTTTTTTTTTTCAATTTTAGTATAGAACATTAAGCTTCAGATATCGAGAAAAAAAAATTTTTATTTAAGAATTTTTTAGTTAGTCAAAGGAGGTAAATAATTTATACATTAAAAAAAACATGTTTTAAAAAGAAAAAGTATAAGAATTTTATTAAAAAAAACCAGAAATATTGACAAATTTTTTTTTAATATTATAGGTGCGCAAAAATCAACAGTATTAATAAATTTTTGTTCATTAAAAAACCGGATGAAGCTTCAGAACAAGAATTAAAAATAAATTAATAGCCGGGTTTGATTGAAAAATACATTTTTTAAGAAAAAAATATGAAAATATTAATTAAACGAACAATTTAAACAATTTAATATTTTATTATGATTATGAAAGAAGCGTAGAACCTAAAATTAAAAGTATTATTTTTAACTGAACTTATGATTAAATAAAAATTGAACACAACCGAAATTGAAAGGGCGAAATTATGGTTATTTAACTTTAAAAAATTTTTATTTTCGCTGTAAAATGATACCTAGTCTTAATATTTGACAAAACGACTAATCCTATTGCCTAATTTTTTTATTTTCATATTTGTAAAAAATAAAATTGAGTGGGAAAATCTATTGTTGTTAAAATTTATGATAAAACTATAAGATTTTATATGCGACCGATTGCGGTTTTTATATTCTCCAAAGCCATTAAAGATTGGAATATATGTAAACTTTATTACATGTTTTAAAAATCTCAAATTAATATCAATTTATGTTATCTGTGTGTAAATATACATAGCAGAATAAAAGAAAAATTAAAAAAAGAAAAACTAAAAAATCTTTAAATAATAAAAATAAATAAGACATAATATTATTATAACCAATTTTAATAAAATATTTTTTTAAACCTACAGCTATACAATAATTTTTGTAGATAAAATAAATTTGTTTTGAATGAAATGAAAAATCTAGTTTAATTGACATCGAAAAAGTATATCGCACCCGCCTGCGTCTGCGGTGATTAAAGACGTTATATAAATTCTGTTTTTAACAGTCAATCAATTTATGCCAATCTCAAAAAAATTTACCAGAGTCCGGATATTTCTTTAGTTCCATTTTAAAATTAGTACAGTACAAATGTTTAGTTAATTTATTGAAAATCAATTTTTCAATTTAATTGAATATGGATTATTTAAATGGGTAATTTTTGAAGTGAAAATTTACTCAATATTATATTCATGTAAAATTAATACGATTAAGTTATTATATTTCTGTTAATGTAGGAAGATAGCTTAAATTTTGAATGTTTGGCACAATCGTGATGTATCCGGTCCGGATTCCATAAAATTGCATTTCATAATTCATTTTGTGTATAAAGGATTGGATCATAAATCAAACTAGTTGCAGTTTAGTTGCATTCGATATTAAAGTTGAAAAAATGGTTTCATATAGTTAATGTGGGTTCAAACAACTTTTTTTTTAAGTAATTAATTCAAATACTTTCCAATCTCCTTTATTATTAATTAATTTATTATTTGATATTAGCATAAACATTACATATCCTATATTTCTTTATGATAACATATATTACATAAAATGTCTTCCCAATAAAAACGTATAGTACCAACCAACGTAGAAATATTAATATATTAAATAATAAATACCCATCATTTATAAATAATTTATTAATTATAATGTAATGACTTTTTCTAATGTTAATATTCAAAATATGATCAACCTAATAGTGTATTCAGCTTGAAACACATTTAAAAAAAGAACAAACTTTTTTACATGATATCAAATTAAGTTCTGTGCATAGATTATTATAGGTTAAGATAAATCAACCAAGACATCTTAATAAGCCAGTAGGACAGTTATACATACTTGACTGGTTATTTTTCCGCAAAGAATATAATACTAATAGTTGATTAATGTTTATGTACAAAAATTAAAGTTAATTACCTATTTTATTAAATAAAATTTAACCGAATATCTTTTTATGAATTTTTTATTTTTTCAATTTTGCATAGGTTTCAAATGTTTTTTGTACGGATAAAACAACTTTAAAATTCTACATATCGTACATTTTAATTCAATGATAATAATAATAAAAATAATTGATTGATTAAAAAAGTTAATACTTATAAAATAATTTCTCTGACAAATACACTAAAAACTGAGTATCAATTAAATATTATATAAATTAATTTTGATCTGCCAATATTATATATTATATATATGATACATAATATTTATTTCTATTTTAATCTTTTCAAATTATTTTTTGGTACTGTGAATCTCTACAAAACAATAAAGCTTTCATAGTATACTACATTGTTTATTATTTAAAATACAAAAATATATCAATTTTCCCAACGTATAATTTATGAATGAAACAAATGCGAGTGTAATAAAAGTAAAAAACATTTAAAGAATAGATATTTTAAATCATTTTTATATATTATATATAGGTATACGATATTAAATAAAAATCTATATATTATGTGTATGAAAATCTGCTATAAAAATGTACAGGTACAGACCAAATTTTATGGAACAATTTTTTTTTTTTTTTTACCAAGGTATCATAATTTTGTTTGTGCCATTTTTTTTTAGTTTTTCATGATGCTATTTCACCTTAAAATCATTTAATTATTTTTTTAATGTTTACTTTTCAACAACAAATTATATATATGAAATGAAAATCAAATATATAATTGTTATATAGACGAATCAAATCTTAGGATTTACAATACATTTACATGTCTTACGTATATATGTAGGCTGAAAATATCAATCAAAACTAACAATTATATCTAACTTTTCAAACTAAAATTTTTATTTCATTCTAACTTTCTTTTTTAATTTTCCTGAATAAAAAAATAAATAAAATAACTTAATAAATAAATTTGTAACTTTTTGGCACCAATTATTTCTTTTTTTTCTGGACTTTACTTTACGTAATCAATTTTCAAAAAAAAAATACCTTACACTACATTACATAAAAACTATGTATGTAAAAAAATAAAGGGAGCATTAAACTTGGTTTTGAAAAATTTCATCATGCAACGTAACATTTATGTATAATAAACAATGTTTTTTTTTTTTTTATCAAAATACTCAGAGCTGAAAAAAAAAGATACATACATATGTATATAATAATAAAAATAAACTTGGAAATTTATAACGATCCCAAGTTTCGTTAACGAATGAATAGATCGGTATTTCAAAGTATTTTTCTTCAATTAACTTTTTTTTTTGTTTCTTTTTTTTTTTTTTTTTATAATGACAAGCAATGTATATAGTTGTTAGTTCATTTTAAAAAAAATTTAATATCAACAATTCAGTATTGTTTTGGATACCGGTCAGGACGGTCGAGATTTAAAAATAAAAATTAAAAAAAAAAAGGAAACAAAATAATAAATAATTTTTATTTTAGAGATTGTTCTTGATATAATTTTGTATTGGTTAAAAAAAAAAACAAATTTGTTCCGGCGAGATTTAATAAAAACAAAAAAAAAAAAAACAAAATAAAACTTTGTACTTAACATTAACGAATTTCGAAATTTAAGTTTTTGATTTTTCTCATGAGACTGGCTGAATTGTGAGAGTTAATTTTGTTGAATGTAAAAAAATAAACAAAACAAAATAAAATAAATAAAAGTAATAAATCCAACAAAACAATAAAAAAAAAAAAAAATTTCAAAACAAAATAATAGTGGGTACCTACCTACCTATTACATAAAGATTGCAATTTATAACTTAACTTTTAATATTGTGAAAGTAAAGAAAGAAAGTTAATAATATTTACAATTTTTAGTTTTTTTTTATATTAAATCTAATTTATATTTTATTAATTTGAGTGAAAATATATTTTGCAAGAATTATTTTTAGTTTCTTCTTCTTCAAGACCTACATAAGATTATCGTTTGTTTCTTAATTATTTTAATTTTAGATAGCCTATAGAAATTATTCTTTATTTTTATTTTTAAATTGATTAAATTATGCACTTAAGTTGCATTATTTTTTTTATCGATTTTAATTTAAATATTTTTGATATCAGACTTAGGTAGGTAGACTTAGATTAAAGCAATACTCTTTTAGACAATAATACAATCCCATATTTATTTCTAATCACAAAACCATAAATAGTTTACTTTAATCTAAAAAAGGGATCTAATTATAAGTATTTTTATAGTTGCAAATATTCTAATTTTAAAGGGGGAAACCTTTTAAATTAATTTTTGATATCAGACTCAGGTAGGTAGACTTAGATTAAAGCAATACTCTTTTAGACAATAATACAATCCCATATTTATTTCTAATCACAAAACCATAAATAGTTTACTTTAATCTAAAAAAGGGATCTAATTATAAGTATTTTTATAGTTGCAAATATTCTAATTTTAAAGGGGGAAACCATAAATTTTATTAATAAGTTTATTTTGTGGCTTTTAAAATTAAATATTTGTTTTCTTTTTCAATGAATCACTAAATTTTGATTGGGATGAAACAAAAAGAATAGATAATTTAAATATAGGTAGAAAAAAAAGTACCTACATGTTGCTCAATGGTTAATAAATGTGACCAGAGTGATAATGAATTTTATTTTATGCCTTACAAAAAATTTTTAAAATAATTTGAATAGAGTGAAATAGCAGGACTAAACTTTCAACTTACATATTATATCATTTAAAAAAAAATAAAATCCAATAAATAATGAATAAAAATTAAATATAAAATATGTTTTAACTAAAAATCAATAATTCCAAGTAAACTTTTAATTAATTCAAATGAATAATAAAAAACTAAAAAAAATAAATAAATTGATGAGGATATAGCTAGAAAGAATACATATACGATATTTAATTTGATAAAACAAATAAAAAATTACATAGATACATGTAGTTTTTTAACTTCATCCTGTAAATCTAAAAATCTATAAATATTCAATAAACTCTTCTTTTTTTTTTTTAATTTGTCGCTGCAGAACAGAATCGTAATATTTCTTTTATTTTTCTGAAAATAATAATTAGTGTACATTTTAATCAATTTCATAGCCTCAAACATAGTTTACGATTAGAAATATTAATTTTTCTTCAATGAATTATAAAGAAAAAATTAATTGATAAAATTTAATTGTATAGATAATTTTAAAAATATTTTCAATTCAGATATTATTTTGAAAAACATGAAAAGCTTAAACGTTTAAACAAATTATTTTTAGAATGAAACGACTTTAAAGTTCTTTAAAGTTTTACATGACTGGTTTTATAATATTGACCATGAAATTTTTTTTTATCAAATTAATATTGTAATACTTTTAGAGATTTGAATTTTACATGATATATGGTGTGTATAATTAAGATGAGTAAAAATTTACCTATAAAACAAGTAATTCAAACAAAATATTATTTGTATTCGATTTTTATCTGACAAAACAAAAAATTGGAATTTAAATTTAGAATAAAATTGACTTAAAATATGTTTGAAAATGGTGCGAAAAAGTTGACAAACGCCGAAATTAGTCGACCAAATATAATTAAAAAGCAGTCTTGAACGTTTACAATAACATCGGTTTCATCCAAATTGGTTGATTCGTTCAGAAGTTTATATAGGTTACATACACAAACGGACTTTCATTTATATATTATATGTAGATAGATAAATAGATTAATCATTTAATGTGATAAAAGTCCATAAAATTAATTGTTCATTCAATTATTCTACAACACTTCTCTGGTTCCTTAAGGGATATCGATATTTCAAGTAAATACGTACCTAAAATATTATTCTAAAACCGATCTCGGAAGTCGAGAATAAAACAGTCAGAATGCCAATTTTTATAATAATTTCATATATGTTCACATGTATGTACACATGTGTGTCTACATATATAAATAAATATAGTAAACATTTTCATAAATCTTTTTTGTTTCATTATTTACTTAAAGAAGCAATTCAGTTAAATATACATTATAATTCTCTGATACTAAACGTATTTAAGGAATGAAAAGATTATTAACAGAATCACAGGTAATTTAAATGATTAAGCAGAAAAAATATAAACAAATAAAACAAAAATAAATAAAGATAGCGTTTTACAAAACTAAAACAAATATAATAATTGTATTTTCATGTATCCTTCAAATGTGAAATCTTATCTAGGGGAGAACAAAAAACATAATCAGATTCGATATTATTGTCAGTAAAAATAATTCCTAAAGAAAGTAGGAATTTATTTTCGTTTCATCAAGTAATTATTATTATTTTAATTTGTAATTTTAAAAACTACTTCTTATGATTAATTAACACTCAATTGGTAGCTCATCAAACCTGACGATTTCAAAAATTCAGAAATTCAATTATCTTCTGTCAAAAGCAATTTTTTTTTTAACTCAAGAAGACACAAGATTGTCTAATTTTTAATTCTTTGTGTAAATAGATTAGAAATTCTAATTTAAGAATTATCTAGAAACTACTGTAAATTCTTATCATTTTTATAATTTTTCAGGTATTCAAATTGAAAAAAAATTATTTTTTTAAAATACTTAATATGAAATTACATATAAGTATTTTCCTACAAACAGTATAATGTTAATTTCCATTGAATCAATAAATTTTAAATAATTAATTGACAATGAAGGATAAAACTGATTTTTTTATAATAAGAATATAAAAACTTTCATGACCTTAACGAAACATAAAAAGTACCTACTAAATTTAGTTCAGGTTCATTTTAAAATTTTCATTAATCATAATTATTTATCATATATATATATATATATTATCAATTTATCTGTTATGAACTGAAACACCTGGGATTTATTAAAAAATGTCATATAATACTGGCTGGAGTTTACGTCATTACAATCAGAGAGTTATATTGAGTTTGATTTGTTCGACTCGCCAAGTTCAATAATTAGTTTTTCTTATTCCCATTTATTCTTAGAATTAGTTTTTCGTGATTTGTACCTATTCAATTCACATAATAACCTCCTTTATATGAAAATTGTAATATTTGTAAGTTATGCGGAAACTAATATGTATAGAGAAAATGCCTTATCATTCAAAAAAAACTTTTTAATATAAAATTTTCGATATAATAATTAATATAAACTATTTTTTTTTTTCATTCGGAAATAAATTTTTTTTACGTCATTCTTGATATTTATTTGTTTATGTAATCATATGATGAAATTATAAAATTTGGAATTAAAAATGAATTAAATACATAATTTATAATTAAAATTAAATACTTTGTATTTACTGAAATTATGTACAGGAACTTTTTTAATGATCAATTTGGAAAAAAAAATGTCACGAGAACCTGAAACAGGTTGAAGTAATTAATTTTATTTAAACATTAAGCTCTTGATATGTAATAGTAAAAATTTATAAATAATTTGATAATTCGAACAAAATTTAAAGCTTGGATAATTTCCTAAAATTTTGCGAACTCTGAAATTTTTGATATTTTGAAATGGGTAAAATACATTTTATATCTATTTATAAAAACTAAAAACACTTGAAGTTTACATTTTTTGAATTTTGATTTTTGAATCATAAATTTTTTTTTGGTAACCAATTGAGTTTAAATTAATTTGTGGCTAACAGTGTTAGCTCTAATTAAGTAATGTAATTATCTATGCTATTTTTCCATCAGATTTTAGTTTGAATTTGATAAATACTAACAATGTTAATATAAAATTTAGTCAAACCAGAATTTTTAATAATATTATGTCAGCAGAATATAGTCATTTTAAATATAAATAAATAAAGCACGAGTTAAAAATTTTAACCATATCTACATTATACAGCATATACATATGTACATAATAAGGGGTATAAGTATAAAAAAAATAATTATAAAAACCAGTTAAAAATAAATAATTTTTTAACTTAGTATATATAAAAATAAATTTAAATTTTTTTCGTCGACAGTTCAAGCTCAAGGATAAATTTGGAAAATAATGACGCAAATAACTCTGATTCCCGATTTAGGTTGGATTTTTTTTAAAATATTAATTTTTTATTCCGGTTATAACTTCTTTATAAACCTCAAATTTAGAAAATTATTATGAATTTTTATTCACGCTATCACTTTTAACTAACTCTAGTGCTTTATCTTCTGATTTTGAAAGCAAATATAAATTGTATTTTATTTTATTGAAAACCCTGATCATAAGATACGTAATATATTCTATGTAATGGTACCTAACAACAATTTTTGTTATTTAATAAGGCTAAACTTTAATGAAAATAATTTAATAAAAATGATAAAATCAAAATAAAAAAATACAAAATTCATGTATTAAAATTTGATTTATAATATAAATATATATACTTATACCCTACAAAATTTCCCTTTCAACAATGTATGTAATTCTGAATCTTTTATATAATAGAAAATTGAATTTAATACAAAAAATAAAAATTCACAAATGTATAAAAAAAAAAGCAAAAATCGATGATTGATTGTGTCAATATTATATGCATTCGATTAAAAGTAACGAAATATCTATCTATCTATGTTTTTTTTTCCATTCAATTGAAAATGCATTCAAGATCATTTTATTTTATTTAATTATTTTTTAAATCTCAGTTTTAATGCTAACTTATTGTTATGAAATTCAGAGAGTTTCTTTGTATTATTTATTATGAATTACGATCGAACGTAAAAATCTTTCGAAAATCCTATTTTCAAATTCTATTTTCTAGTTTTATTCGAATGGAAAAGAGAATAGAGTTTTCGTAACATTTCTATTTCAATCGTTATTCATATAACGCTGAATTTAATAAGGGGTGTATGTTAAAAATTGAAGCTTCATATTCTGAAGGGTATTCACTACAGTTGACGAAGAAATATAAATAATTTTAATTATACTATTAACATTAAATTTAAATATTGTTTTGTTGTTTCTCGAAAGCTATCTCGCTTCTTAATGTAAAATAAGCTCTAATTGATTTCCAATTTATAACACCAGAGATGATACGTATTAGATGTCGCATTTTCTAAGGACGTCCATCAAAATGCCACACTTTGAACGCTTAATGAATTTTTAATTAGATGTACACCAAATGGTTTGTATCATTTTGTTCATTTTCAGTAGGTAGGTATGCAATGCGACATCTTATACTTTATAATCTCTGGAACTTCTGGAGGTAAATGTGTTCAAAACTAGGCAAATTAAAAATTTTAAGCAGGCGAAAGGAATAAAATATTAAAATAAGAAAATTAAGATGAGGCTAAAATTGGTAATGATGACTACAGAAGTTGTAGCCAGGTGATAACTTTTGAAGCACCTGATCGTACTCCAATTTTACAAATTTTCTAAACTCAAAATTAGTTTTATATTTCCTTACCTGGTTCCGGTTGGATAACTTTACATTCAGTTTGATCCGTCTTTCCAAAATTAGGATCGAAAATTTGTTCAAATTGTTCTTCAAGTTCCGTCTGAAATAGTAGAAAAACAAAATATGATTTTTAACTTGTTTGTTGCTTTTATTTAGTTTTTTAACTTGAAAATTAGAAATATAAAACAAGTTCTCCGCGAAAATAATACATGAATAATTGAATATGAATTAATTATGAAATATTAATATGAAAAATCATTTTACCTTTACAAATTTTAAATTATTTTCCAAAATCGACGGATCTGACTCCAAAAATATACCACTTTCTTTATTTTCAGACATTATTTAATCGTTATTGAATTGCGTTTTTAATATTTTTAATAATAAAATTTATTAAATTGATTTTATTTAAAAATTTTCTGAATCTTTTTTTTTTCTAATTAAATTTCATCAATAACAAAACTCAACTATAAACAAATTATTTTTTTATTCAATATGTAAATATGTAAACAAATTATTCTGCTTGCATTGCTATTCTACACTTGGACTTGAGCAAGATTTTCACATGAATGTCAGTGAGTCAGTAAGCAAGTAAAGTTGTAAAAGTCTAATCAGTTTTGCCAAGTTCAAAAACAAAACTCAAATAACACTCAAATATTTGGAAGTGTTCAGAAATCATTCATCAGAGTTGTATTAAGTTTTTAAGAATTTAATATGCCCGTGAAGATATTATTTAACTAAGGTATTTGCGAAATTTATTGAAGAAATTCTAATTAAAATTTAATAAATTTTTTTTTCATGTCCTGAAATCCTTATTTTATCAAATTTATACTCATGATATATTCTACAATTTAGTTCATTAAAATATATTAAAATGTTCGATCAAATATAGTGATTTCTTAGTATAAACAAAAGCATTTATATATAGAGGAATCAGTCCCAAACAAAAAATGTTGATAAAAACAGTGAAACAAAAAATCCATATCACAACCCCGTGAGCTTTTTTTTGTTTTTTTTAGACTTCCACTCTCACAAAAGCTTTTAAAACTTTCAAAATTGTATAGAACTGTTGTTATTTTTGAACTTTAAAAGGCATTTGTGAGAGTGGAATTCTCAAAAAAAAAAAAAAAAGCTCATGGGGTTGTGATATTGATTTTTTGTTTCACTTTTTTATCACTTTTTTTTTGTATGGGATGATTTTTCTTCATATACATGCTTCTTGGTATAAATAAAAGAACTTAAAATAAAAGAACTTAAAATAAAAGAACTTAAAATAAAAGAACTTAAATATATACACAAAATAAAAGTGACCGATTAAAACAAGAATCAAAATGTCATTAGGGTCGCATAATCTGAAAATTAATAGTCAAAAAGCTAATGCGGTACAAAAATAAAATTAACAAATCGCTCAATGATAATACGTGCGCTTCTCTTGTTATTGAATAAACTGTAGCTTTAGTTGAAAATCGTGCAGCGAACAAAAATAATGGAGATTTCATTTTGTTTTATTTTTTAATTAAATTAAAAAATAGGAATAATATTGGATCTATGTATAAAAAATATTTTAACAAATAAATTTAATCGTAATTAAAAATTTTAATATTTTTCATTTAAATTAATTTTATATTCTTTTCAGGGCGTTATAATTTTAGTGAATCTCTTAAATACACCCCTTTTTCTTTTGAGTGCAACCACCTGTTTGCAAAATATGATTTTCACTCAAAATAAAAAGTCTTTTTTTAAAATCATAATAAAGTAAAATTTTTGAACACTCCTCCGTTAAATTGACATTAAATTTTTTTTTTTAGCATTAAAGGGGAAAGAAATTATGAATGAACTGAATTATTGATATTTATTATAAATATAATAATTGGTTATTATTGGATTTTGTATTTTTGTATAAAAAAAACTTAACTAAAAATATTTTTTAAAGAAATTAGAATCATAATAATAAGTAGTTTAATTGATTTTCACGAATTGTGAAGCGCTATGGATGAGTTTTGTGGCTCTGAATTTTGGGTAAGTTCTCACAAAATATTTTTTAATTTTTATTTTATTTTATTTTTAACTAAATCAACGAACCGTAGATCCGAATTTTGATTGACGTGGTTACAAATTAATAACTACCTACCTATCGTTTATTTTTTCCTTTTCTAATGAGAAATAAAAAATTAATAAAAAGAAAAAGAATCATAATAATTGTTTTTTATTTTTGTGGTTAGGTAATTCTTACAGTTACGGACGGACACGGGCATTGCGATTGAATGAATGAACCAACCAAAATTTTTACAATCTTATTTTATGAAAAATTCATTTTTATTCAGAGTATTCTAAGTGAAATTTGATTGCTAACTTTCTCCCTAGCTCGAGCAACATTATTCTTTCTCTCTTGCTAACTTTTAATTTCACATTATGGTTTTTTTTATAATACGATATATATATATATAACACTAGTAAATTACACTAGTAAATATCCTCGAGGAAGTGCATAGTGGGTAAAAACTGTTATTCTATTGTAACACAATTTTTTGTTCTGTCAATGAAATATTTATAATGCTTGAGCTCATTAATTTCTTATCTCAGGGTTAAAAACTCTGAGCCTTAAATAACGAGTTAGGTTCTGCATTTATGTTTGGGGGCTAAATGTTAAAGAATGTTGTTTTTAAATTCGAGAAATTTAATTTCATTGGTGGTAATAATACGATAGGTACTAGTAGTTTTATGGTTCAAAGTGTTAAATATTTTTAATTTATAAATTTTACTTAAAAATCTTGAAAATACTTTATTAAAAAAAAACTTGGTATAACATTTTTTTATTATAATTTTTCTATTTGTAATTTTAGAATGTAAATAAAACATGGGGGAATAAAACATTAGAACCAGATTTAACACCATGTTTTGAACAAACTATCTTAGTTTGGTTTCCATGTGCCTTTCTATGGTTATTATTGATTTTTGACATTTATTATATGAGAAACTCTTTAAATCGTGATATTAAATGGAATCCATTGAATATTTTAAAATTTGCTGTTACCAGTTTATTGATTTTATTAAGTATTACTGATTTTATAGTAGCACTGGTTAAAAAAAATGATTGGATGGTATTTCAGATGGATGTTTATGGTGCGGCAATAAAAAGTTTAACATTTGTAAGTATAGAAAGAATAAATTTAAAATTGTGCCAATATAGGTATAGAGACCAGTTTCACATAGGATTTAAGTAAAATCATTCTAGTACATTTCTAATTTTTTTCCTGCCAACCTAATAATTTTTCCTTCTGATCTAATCGAAAATATACCACAAACTTTGTCTAATCCCATTTTTAGTTTCCTGCAACTCACTTTGGTTCCCGAGCTAGAGGCATTCAAAGTCATATTTGGGGCTTTTGTTTCCCAGCTTAATATTGTTGAAATTTTTAAGTTGTCTTACTTATTTAATTATTTTAAGAACAATATATTGTTTTTTTTTGAAAAATTCTTATCTTATCTTTTTATAAATCTAAGTCATTTTTTTTTTAACTACACATGTGGTGTAATAATAAAATCAGTGTACACAAAAACGTATGAAAATGTTGAAAAATATAAATTATTGAATTAACAAAGAAAAAAAATTAAATATGCATCATATAGTATTGTCAAATGAGTTTTCTTTCGATGAAAAATAAAAATAAATATTCTTCAATAAAAAATTGTCGACGCTGGTAAAGAATAATCACACAGTACTAAAAATAATAGCTTCTAATATCTTAATATAATAATTTGAAAGAATTAGTTTTTTTTTAGAATATAGGAAAAGCTTGTTTCGATCGCGTTCGTCCACTCTGATCTCATTGTAGAACTTAATATACAAATAACGATTTCAATGTATTTGGATTCTGAATTAAACTTTTCGATTAATTAATCTTCAAATTTTGTAAATACTTTAATTTTTTTTAGATTTTAGCTGCAATGCTAATAATTTACAATAGAAAATATGGTGTTCGAACATCCGGACTCTTGTTTCTGTTTTGGTAAAAAAATTGTTTATGATTTTTCAATTAGATTTATATGTATGTATATTAATGGTTTTTCTATTGATATCTTTTTAGGTTTTTACTTGTGGCATTAAGCATACCGCGATGTCGTACTGAAGTAATTCTAAAACGAAATAAAACAAATTTAGAAGATGAATTTGCTGAATACAAATATGTGTCTTTTATGATTTTCTTCTCTGCTTCAATTGCTATGCTGTTACTGAATTGTTTTGGTGACCAAAGACCAAGTAAAAGTAAATATGATCAGTCACAGGTGAGCTACATATTTATTATTTTCAATATATACAACGTTGAGTAATAATTTGATTTAAAAAGGGGCTTACTCTATCAAAATCAAGAAAAATTAGAGCTCTCTACAAGTTGTGAATTAATATGTATTTTTTTTTAATTTGTTGACGTTTAAGTTATCTAAGTGGTTAAATCTAAATGGATAACTCTATGTGAATAAAATTTAAGTATCTAAATGGTTAAATAAAAAAGCCCAAAAGCTCTTGACTAGCTATCACGATTATTCAATATTTATTCTGTAAATTAAAAACCCTATTCCATATTTTTAGAAAGAATGTCCAGAATTAGCAGCCAGTTTCTTATCTCGAATATTTTATCAATGGTTTGATAGCTTAGCTTTGAAAGGCTTCAGGAATCCGCTCGAAGCCGAAGACTTGTGGGATCTTAAACCACAAGATTCATCAAAAGAAGTAATGCCGGTGTTTGCAAAATATTGGAATAAAACAGTGCAACAAAATAATAAAAATGCTGTTAGAATTCAACCATCGGAAAATGGTCTCTTGGCATCAGAAACTAAGGCCAGATACTCTAGAAATTCTGCCAGTGTTACTTTCCAAAACCCACGAAGCACGAATTCAAAAAAAGAAGCTTCTATTATGCCACCGATAATTAAATCGTTTGGCGGAATTTTTCTTTTTGGATCAGCTCTAAAACTATTCAATGATCTTTTAACATTTGTTTCTCCACAAATTTTAAGGAGGATTATTAATTTTGTTCTAAGTCAAGATCCTGAAAAAAACGTTGAACCAGAGCCGCAATGGAAAGGAATTTTATACGCTGTTCTTCTTTTCGTTGTTGCCTGTTTCCAAACTTTGATTCTAGGGCAATATTTTCATCGAATGTTTATTGTTGGTTTACGTATTAGGACAGCTCTTATTAATGCAATTTATCGTAAAGCTTTAGTTATTTCAAATTCAGCACGTAAAGAGTCGACTGTTGGAGAAATTGTGAATTTAATGGCGGTAGATGCTCAACGCTTTATGGATTTAACAACTTATTTAAATATGATATGGTCAGCACCGTTACAAATTGGGGCAGCCTTATATTTTTTGTGGGATATTTTGGGAGCAAGTGTTTTTGCTGGATTAGCAGTTATGATATTTTTGATTCCTATTAACGGTGTAATTGCGAATAGAATTAAAACTTTACAAATTAGGCAAATGAAAAATAAAGATGATCGTGTGAAATTAATGAATGAAGTTTTAAGCGGCATTAAGGTTAGTAAATTTAATAATTTTTTTAAAGCAATTAAAAAACTGTTGAATTTTAAATGTAACTTTTAAGGTTCTAAAATTGTATGCCTGGGAGCCAAGTTTTGAAGAACAAGTACTTAAAATTCGTGATAAAGAAATCGATGTACTTAAACAAACTGCATATTTAAATGCTGGAACATCATTTTTATGGTCATGTGCACCTTTTTTGGTATGTATGCAGATTTAAATAAAAATTTAATTTATATTTATATTATAAGAAATAATTTGAAATTTAAAAAAAAAATTTCATGTTTAAAACTGTTTCTACTTTTATTATGTTTTAGTAATTTTTCAAAGATGTTAACATTAATGTATTAGAAGTTTTGATAGGATATTTTTAATAGGAAATTTTCAATTTTCTGTGAAGATTGAAATTAAATTTGATCAAACTAATTTTTTACGTTTCCTGTAATCATCTTTTTGTGAAAAAGTCAAACTAGAAAATAGATTGTACCCAAATTTTTATTCTACAATAACTTAATTATTCGTGCGATTTAAAAAGAAGAAATTCACCATAAAACTCAATAAAAATACTGCCAAAAAATAAATCTTATGAAGCATGCTTTCAAAAATAAAATTTGAAGAGATGCAGGACATACGAAAGGTCGAAGTGAAAGAAAATGAAAATAATTCACTAATTAAAATAAAAACATTGGAATTTCCTTAATGAGAGAAATGCGTCAGAAACGCTATTGATGTCTCACTTAATTTCAGTTTAAACAAATTAGTAGACGATAAAACTGTTCTAGACACCAATTCAATAGAATTCAATGAAATTCAACTGGAGATTATTTCCAAAATAAACATGAATAATTTCAAAAATATTTATTTAATGAAATTCCAATCATTAAAAGATTTCCTAGCTAAGGGTGAACAAATTTATAGTCTGCCATTAGATTGCGCAAACGAACCAAAAACATTGATTTTATCAAACCAAATTTATTGAAAATAACTTTTTTTTCAAACATTTTTTATGTCAGAATGTACCTGTATTAAATTTAAGAATCAAATATACTTTTTTTTCAAAAGCTTAGAATTAGATAAAGTTCTCATGTAGTAAACAGTTTTCAGGAACAGTTTTAAATTTAATGTTTTTCAATTATTTTAATTTATTTTAATGAAAACAAAAATGTCCTGAACACAATACACTTGACATTACAACATAAAATACAACATAACAATCGCGTCTAAAAGGTGTCATTAGTAACGTTTACAACTTATATATATTCGGGTGAAGATCATGTTTTGACGCCAGAAAAAGCCTTTGTGTGTGTTGCGTTATTTGATATTTTAAAACTACCATTGGCATTATTACCACTGTTAATTGTGTATATCGTTGAGGTAATATTTTATGATATTTTTTTGATTCGATCAACTTACATATTTAATAACTTTCAAATTATAATTGGCAACAAATTTTGACAGTTATTTAATGTGCATTTTTATCGAATCTTAACAAATCTACTTTGGGAACATTTGGAATAAAATATGAATTTCTATTAGAGTTTCTTTAATTTAAAAAAAAATTTTTTTTAAACATATTAAACATTCTCTTCAGGTAAGGGTCGGCAAAAAATTACACATTTATAGTGTGTCATTTCACTTTCAATATTTTGATTCAATATACATACTCTATTAAAAAAAAACTTATGGATTCATTGAAGTTAAAAAAAAAACATTATCACTATATACTATACACATTTTAAACTTTATAATTTCAACATATTTAAAACACATTATAAACATGCTATTTGATTGTCTGGTTATGAAAGAATATGTCAAATAATTTTGAAACAGAAAAGATTTTGCATAATAATTTATAATTTCAATTTGAAGACTATTTAGTTAAGAATAGCAATAAATAAACCTATAAATATTATAAAATATAGTACTAGTATTAGTCTTATAAACTAGAATCAATTTTTGAATATTTTCTTGTGTATTAGAATTGTATTGACATTTGAGTTTATTTCAAAATATCATATTCTTTCGTTGCCTTGCAAAATATCTAAACATTTGCTCTAAAGTAGGAAAACAATTTCTAGGATATAACATGGGAATAAAAGTAAATATTTTTGTAAAAACGCTTAAATAATGAATTTTTATTTGATTTCGAAATAATAGCTAAAATTCATTGAAAAATAATAATTGAACATTAAATTAGCCGTTTTTGGGAAAGAATTTACACTTAAATATTTCTATGTTATATTCTTGAAAATAATTAGAGTTTTTAGTTATATTTAATATTTCTATTATTTAAATTTTTTTAATTTGATTTTTTCAAACAAAAATTTTTAAGGTATCATTGGTAACATTTGCTGTTTACGTATTAAGCGATGTAAATAATAATTTAACTGCTGAAAAAGCTTTCGTATCATTATCTCTATTTAATATCTTACGTTTTCCACTTTCTATGTTACCTATGCTAATTTCAAACATGGTACAAGTAAGTTGTTGATTTTTTTACAGTATTTTTTAATTGGTTTTAATTTTATTTTGAGCTGTTGAAAACTTAAATCATTACAAAAATATTTATTTTTTTAAAGTTAACAGTCGAAATCGAAGTATTATTAGGATTATATTCCTGAACACGGTGCATAAAAAGCCACATAAAAATTGGTTTTTTTTTTTCAAAAATTTTTTATAGCTCAAAATAAATAAAAACATTAATTTTTCCAGTCAAAAATTTTAAGATAATTTCTTTCAGTTTTTTTCTTAAATCTAGGACAAATTATTATTAGGAAAAATTATTATTTGACCATTTTATTTTTTCTGTGATTTTTCACATAACGATAAATATAAATAAAAGTATTTCCTTTCATATTAAAATAAAAAGATAAATATTATATAATTTTTTTTTAATTTTTGGGGTCGTGTGCATTAATAGACTTCATACTTATTATCTTTAGTTTTATACTAATTTTATTCACTGGAATGAATTAATTTTCTTGTTAACATAAAAAAAAATATTATACTGTTTTTATATATAAGATTTGCATTTTTAGACTCAAGTTTCGGTGAAACGTATAAACAAATTTATGAACAGTGAAGAATTAGATCCAAATAATGTGTCACACGATACAACAGAAGGTAAATATTTTATTAATTCAATTATTATTGTTTAGCAGTAGTAATTAATTGGTGGCCCTTATATTAATCTAAAATCTAACTTATTAAAAAGTCTGATGGCACAGATATTTTGTTCTTTTGATATTAAAACACAATAAGTTTAAGAAACATTTTTAAATTTAAATTTAAGGATGTTTAGGTTTTTATCTATTTGTAGTCGTTTTCGATAATAATGCATTAAATATGAAGATATATATTCCATAATTTTGTTACTATCTATTTTGATATATTTCTGTCAAATGTATGTTTTTTTAACCATTTTTCTTTTTGGTAACATTTACGCATTTTTGAATTATTTTAACTACATTTTATAGTTTTATTTAAAAAGAAAATAATACTAACAAAATTTTCATTCGGAAATTTTTTTAAATTCTTTAATTGCAACCGCTTTTTTTGTTTTTATGACATATGTTGGAACAAAAATTGTAAAAATATTATTTTGTTATAAAATACTTTCAAAAAAATTCATAAACATCAATTCTTCATTTTTAATTGTGCAAATTTTTTGGACCTCGTTTTATTTTACTTTTTGGACTATTTAGCACCAGCTACTTTTGGCATCTAAAAGTCGAATACCCAAATCGCACTATATTGTTGTACATATAACTTAAAGAAATTTTTAAAGAAATTTCCAGGAATTTTAATTTTAGTTCGACATACGGACATTGTATAGCTAAAAAGACTTTAATAATATGGTTTTAAAATTATTTGTATATTAAATCATTGCAGCAAATCCTTTAGTGATTGAGAATGGAAGCTTTTCATGGGGTGATGAAGTGCTTTGTTTGAAAAATATTAATATATCTGTTGGAAAAGCTCAATTAGCAGCATTAGTTGGAACTGTTGGATCTGGTAAGAGCTCGGTAGTTTCAGCGATTCTAGGTGAGATGGACAAACATTCTGGAAGAGTTAATACTGTTGGAAAAGTTGCTTATGTTCCACAACAAGCATGGATACAAAATGCAACACTGAAAGATAATATTTTGTTTGGTAAGGCCTATGACAAGAAGAAATACGATAGAATTATTGAAGCTTGTGCTTTGAAACCTGATATTGATATGTTGAGCGCTGGCGATAGTACAGAAATTGGTGAAAAAGGTATAAATTTATCTGGCGGCCAAAAGCAGCGCGTGTCTTTAGCAAGGGCAGTTTATAGTGATTCTGATATTTATCTGCTGGACGACCCATTGTCAGCGGTAGATTCACATGTGGGTAAACATATATTTGAAGAAGTTATTGGTCCCAGTGGAGTATTGTCAAAAAAATGTCGAATACTGGTGACTCATGGTATAACATTTTTACCCCTTGTAGACAACATTTACGTTCTAAAAGACGGTGAAATTAGTGAGAGCGGCACATACCAAGAATTACTTAATGAGAAGGGATCATTTGCTGATTTCTTAATACAACATTTGCAAGAAGCCAATGCTGAAGCAGAAGGTAAAGATCATGCAAACGGAAATTGCAATGATTTATTTTTGTAGAATAACCTTGATTCAATGAAAATACTAAAGCCATTAATTTTTTTTTTAGATATCAATGAAATTCAACAACAACTAAAAGAAGCTGTTAATTCATCTGAATTATTAGGAAAACTTGAAAGAGCAATCAGTAGACAGAGGAGTAACAGTCAGTCGTCGGATACACTGTATATTAATGTATATATTTTTTAATTTTTCCTTATTTTAATTTTTCCTATAATTTTTAGTTCCGCTTATTCCGATACTATTGATTCTGGAGACGGTAAAGCACTTAGAAGGAGAATTTCAGCTGAAAGGCAAAATTCTAAAACAGAAATACCAGAAAAGAAAGAAAATGATGATGGCAAACTAATTGAAACAGAAAAATCAGAAACAGGAAGTGTAAGTACAAAAGCAGGTACTTTGCGATGGACTTTAAAAGTTTAATTTTCAAATTAAGTTTTCTAACTACACTAAAATGTACAAATTTTTTTAAAAAATGTTCACAATAACTCAACAACATATTCTATATTCAAAACGAAAGAATTTCACATTTGAAACAAAGTAATATTGTAAACAGATGGCAAAACTTAGTTAAAGTTATTTATAAAGAAACTTCGCGAAGAAAAATTAAGATTTTCTACGGAATTTATTGAATAAAGCTTAATTTTAATCTTCGAAAATATTCAGTATAAAGATAAACGATAGGTGATGCAGTTTGCTTATATTCAAATATTGCGGTAAAATAATTTTCGTCTTAAGAAAAACCTTCACTCGATTTGGTTGGACGTCATTTTTGTTAATAACTTTTTTGGGTTTTTAGTAAATACAATACATGGGGTGGGAAATCTTTATAAATATTACCTACACTTTTTTTTTCGATTAAATTTTTCAGGTTAAATTTGCCGTATACAAACATTATCTAAAAAGCATTGGATTTAAATTAACAGCAGCAACAATTATATTAAATGCTACATTTCAAGGATTTTCAATCGGCTCAAATTTGTGGTTGTCCAAATGGTCAGACGATAAAGAAGCTGGAGACGATCCCGCTGTGCGGGATATGTATTTAGGAGTTTACGGAGCTTTTGGTATAGGACAAGGTTAGTTAAAAATTAATGTTAATTTATAAGAACAAGCTAATTATTCATATCTGTTCATAATCTGCATGCTAATAATTTTTTTTTTTTATATGTGCATAAAAAAAGTATATGTATGTTAAATTTTTCATTATTAATCATTTTGATGCACTCATTGCTTTTGAGAATCCAACTTAATTTTTTTTTTTTTTTTAATTTATATAAATTATTCGTTAGAGTTATTCAAGTTCTATTTATTGAAATAGAAAAAAAAAAGTTTTTGAAATTTTTCAAAACTTCCAACTCGGGTATATAAAATATCTCATTTAGGTTTTTAAAAAATAAAGACAATCAACATCTCCATTTTGATATATAAAAATGAGTAACTTATAACATTGAAGAAAATTATATTGATTGTAAACAATTCACTTGCAAAAGTATCTGGGTAGTAAATGATTGACTGGTTTTGAAAATTTAGCTATGTTTTTTTTTTTGTAAACTTAATTGAAAAAATTTAATTAGATTATTTGCAAAAATTATAAATAGGAGACAAATATTTATATATATGTATTGTACATGTATAATGGTACTAATATTATAATATTATATAAAATTTTGTAAAAAACTTTTGTGTTTTTTGTATTATTTATAAGGTCAAGGATGAGATAAAAAAATTTAAATGATAGATATATTTACCTACAATTTAATATTATATTATAGAATTATCTTAATTTTTTTCTGTCATTCAATATTTCTTATTTGCATTTCATTTTTTTTTTAAATATTTTACGTTTACGTTTAAGGTTTTATTTTATAATATTTAGTTCATGACGAAAAAGGAAAACAAAGTAAATTTAATTAATTTTTTTAAATTTTGTTTTGAGAAAAGACGAATTCTGTTAGCAAAGTGAAAAGAACAAATGTTTATCGTGTAATTTTTCATAATTACTATTGATGGATTAGTTGTTTTATTTTATATAATATTATGTGTACATAATACATTAATTACAATTGAATTTTATTAAATAATAATTTTTTCGGATCCTGATTTTGTCATTATTTAAAATGATGGTATAAATATAATGGAAACCTCACATCATTTTCATTCTCAAGAAGTAAATGAGTGTTTTTATTTTAACACTCTTGATTATTAACATTTTCATAGCATGTAAAACTAAATTTAGCATGTTAAAGTAAATTTAGCAAATAGGGTAATGAAATTTATTTTCAAACATAAATATTAATCCTTAATATTTGTCTAATATGTGATAATAATCTAACTAAGTTTTTTTTTTAAATCATAAATAACATCATTAATTTTGGAGCAGGACTTGCAAATTATAGTGGAACTTTATTATTATTTATTGGCTGCTTGAAATCTTCAAAATACATGCATTTAAAAATTCTTGATAATATATTAAGTTTGCCAATGGACTACTTTGATGTAACACCAGTCGGTAGAATTTTAAATTTATTTTCTAAAGATATTAATGTTGTTGATGAGAATATTCCAATGAATATGAGAGCTATACTAAGGACTCTATTTATGGTAATAATTAATAGTTAAAAAAATATTAGCTTTGCCTTTTTTATTTAACTTTATTAACATTTCATAGTTTTTTTTTTTTCTCTTTGTTCTTTCTGTCATCAAATCTTGGTTTTTAATTTTATCAATAGAGTACGCTTGATTTTTTTATTTTATTAAATTAAAATTAAATAAATTCAAATTAATTAATAATTGATTTTAGAATTTCTCAGATTTTTGTTGATCAGGATTCGAAAAAAGTATTACTAATATTAAGTTTTTTTTTTTTTTAATAGATAACACTTTCGCCTTAACTAGATTGAAATGTAGTATTTTTTTTTCATTTATAATGAATAGTGTAACTACAGAATTTCCTTCAGTCATTATTTTTCATGCTTTCAGAATTTTTATCCATCAAATATTAACCCAAATTATTAATATTATTTAAATTTTTATTTCTGCCAGTAAATTATCGAATGATCATAATTTTATAAATTATTCGAAGCATAAATGTTAATCAGAACGAATTATAATCCTAAAATATTTTTAAAAATAATAAATAGGTAATAAAATCTTACTTTTTTATTGGCAATTAATTTTTGAATTAAATATTCTGATAGCTTTTGTGTATACATATATAGATTAAAATAATCCATTAAAACATTTTTAATAATATCTTAATAAGTTTTCCCTGTCTATACTTTTATTTTTCTGCTAATGAATATTAATTTATTTTATAAGTAGCATGTTAAAAAAATAATTGAAAAAATCTGCTGTTTATAAGGCAATTATTGAATGTTTATAAAGCAATTGAGTGGTCATTGTCTTGCATTATAAAAACTTCATTAATAATTAATCACTATAAATTAAAATTTATATATTTTACTAACAATATGATCAAAAATGGTCTAATATAATATAATGTATAGTATGTATTCAAAAACCAATTAATTGGCTTAAATTTCAAAAAAACAATTTTTTTTATTCTGAATATAGCTGCGTCTGTATATTTTGCAACATTGATATTAAGTATTGGTTGTTTAAAATCATCTGTTTACATTCATTTGATAGTACTTCGTAACACTTTAAAATTGCCAATGGATTATTTTGATATGACACCAGTTGGTCGTATACTAAATGTATTTTCTAAAGATATTGATATGACTGACAATGATTTACGAAGGATTTTAAAAATTTTCCTACGATATTTATTTATGGTAATTGTAAGATTGTCTTTTATTTTTCAAAATAGCTTCTAAATAGTGAAATTGATTTAATAATTTCTTTTCAATGTGACCTTTTAAAGTATTCATGATATTTATTATATATATATTATAATTAATTATAATATTGAATTTCATTAATTATTTTCAATATTATTATTTTGATCTTAACATAAATTAACAACTTAAAAAAAATACTCAAGTATTCTTCAATTATTTTATGTTAGAATTAAATATCAACAATTCATCCAATAATTTCTATTTACAACTTTTATTTTCATCTGTTTCAATTCAAAAGTACAATCTTTCTTTTTTTTTAGAAAATATCATTCTGTGTTTGTCAGATAATTGAACTTTTCTGTTTTTTTCTTATATTTCACACCTGTTCAAATTCTCCTGGTATAAAGTGGACAGATTATTTTTATATTTTTATTTAAAAATCGTAACGAGATAAACTATTAAAATTAATTACATTTCGATAGAAAGATCGTTATATTTCACGTAAAGTCAACTTTAAAATATGTATTTCAGAAAGCTTCGCTAAGCATTTAATTTAACAATTTTTCAATAATTTTGATTTTTTTTACCGAAATACTTTTAAATAAAAACAAGTAGGTACCTCCTATATTGAAATAACTGATAAATAATCAATTATATATGCATGCTTGTTTTATTCTATAACAAGATACGTTTTTACACATTTTATTTAAAGCACAAACTCTGAACGTATGTACGTTTGTCATCAAATCTTGCAACTGGTATTTGACCGACTTTCCGCGAACCGATTTTGCACAGACTTTTTTCCGATGACAATACAATATTCCATCAACTGAAATTTCGTCAGTAACTAAAACATTACCAACAAATTAGTAGAATTTTAAACTTTGAGTAAAATTATACACGAATACCAAATTTGAGAATAATCGGTTCGGAGGAAGTGAGTCAAAAGTTAATTGATAGATTATATTCACTATGTATTCTAAAAAAAAGGTTTTCAATGAAAATTGATACATTCGTACAGATCGATTGAAGAAAGCTAAAAAAAGTGTGGATAATGGCGGAAATGTCGATGAGAATTTGTATGTTGGTAGTTGTAGAATGGAGGAAATGAAAAACAATACTTAGCCTTGATTTTGTTCAAGGATTCAGGCTGGGTCTTAAAATCGACTTCAATGAAAATTTATAAGCGGGTATTTTGTTGGATTAGATATTTTCTTGGATTAGGAAGCTATGTACATTGAGTTTTATTTTGTACTTTTTAGTACCTATTTTTAATTAATGAAATCGTGTAACTTACATTTTTTTTCTTTATTATTATTGAATTAAATTAATATGTACATTTAATCGAATGTTTTTTAGTAACATTATTCACGATACTAGCTCGTTCTGTAAATTTTTTAAATTATTTTTAGGGTACACAATTTCAAAAAAATTAAAAAAAATCAAAAAATGTTTAGTGTTGTTATTGGGTTGACTTCAAAATATAAGATCAATTCCAATTAAAAACTAGAAAAATATTGAACTAATGAGACAAATATTAAAAAATCATTCAGATTCGTAATATTTACACAATATTTTCTTCAGTTATACTCTCGAAATGCAGACAAAAATATTGCACTCATATCATAGAAATCATTTTTTTAAGGATTTTTGAAAATAATTTATTAAAAAATTATGATTAATAAACTGACAAAACTCAAATTTAGAAATAACAAATTATTTGGGGACTTTGTCATTATTTTACGGATTTCTACGATCTTCAATAGATCAACATTTAGGATTATTAAATAATGTTCTGAAACTGCCAATGGAATATTTTGATGTCACTCCTAAAGGACGAATATTAAATGTATTTGCTAAAGATTTGAATATTGTTGATGACCATATTCCTAGAAACTTCCGTGCAATCATTAGACAACTCTATATGGTATTAATTTGTATTTTTATTTTGTTTTTCATTAAAGGAAATTTAAAAAAAGAACATTTTTATCATCACTTTTCTTCTTCTCTCAAAATAAATTTTTTAACAAATAAATATTCTCAAAGATTTAGTTTTTTATATTATATTTGGTGTATTTAAAGAAAAAATTAATAGAATGGTAACAGGAAACTAATTATTAATTTTTTATTTAAAGTGAGAGTGTTCAGATGTTAAGTTTAAAAAAAAATTAAATAAGGCACAAATTAAATTTCTTAAAAAAATTTTGGAACTTAGTTTATAATAATACGTTTTTCGAGTTAGTTCTTTTGAGTTTTATTTTTTTTAATTTTATGGTTTTGTTAGTTTAATTGAATTATTTTCATAACGCGAAAAATTGCTATATTTGAGTGAAATAACAACATTTTATTTATATTGTGTACATTTTATTCCACATGGACTTAGATTTTATTTATGTTACCAATATTTTTTGAAGAAAAATTTTCGAAATGTTAAAATAGAAGGGCTAGCACTGAGGAGCGGAAAATATTAAAAATGTTTTAGATATTCCACTTTAGATCTTGTAGAAGCAAGCAATTATTTAATATAAATATTCACGAACTCACTGCGAAAATCGATGAAATTCAAATTAAATGATATAAAATCGTATTTGAAATGAAAAATTTCCGGACAAATTCCGGTCCCGGATAATACGAGGTTAAGTTCATTTAAAGTGCTGTAACACACGAAAGTAGTTTTGTTCTGTGTTTAACCAATTTCATTCATACAAAAATTTTAAGTTTTTTTGTAATAATTTCACAATAAAAAATATTTTTTTTTTTTAAAAATAAAATTCAGGGGTACCAGCTATACAAATTCACAAATTTTTAAGAAATTTTCACTCAATATGATGGTAGGGTAGATGCATCAGTAGCCCGCCCGGTACTAGTAACCGCCCACTTTCCACTTTATATTTAAATATTAAGGAAAGTATCAATTCTTTTGCTTATTTCAAAGCACAAATTTGTCTGCTCGGTTTTCAGCAACACTCTTGCAAATTTTGGTTGCATAGGTCCAACTGGAATTTTAAAAAAATCGGTTTAAGTTTGTGATGAAATACCAAAAATTAAAAACGTGAAAAAAGTCTCATTTTGTTTAAGGAATTCATAATTTTAATTCAATTAAATTTTTATGAATAAAAAAAAATACACATGTAACTCTTTTTTTTTTTAATAGTAAATTATATTATTTAAATTGATTTTTAATAAAAAAATATTTTTTTTTATTTTTAATAATAAAAAAGACGATGGGCGTCTTCTGGAACAATTTTTTACAACTATTTCAATAACCGTCCGCTATGGGCGGTTACAAAAACAGTAGAAAAAATTGTTGTTTTTGAACCCGCCCAGTACGCTTTTTCCTTGATTATTGGACCTGCGAAAGGGAAAACGATTAGAGAACAACATTCAATAGAAAAAATTTCTGTTTATGATTACGCTCAGAATGATTTCTCCTTGATTTTAGTACCTCCGGAAAGAAAAACCAGAGAAAAACATTCAGTAGGAAAAATTAATGTTTTTTAGTCCGCCCAGAACGATTTTTCTTTGATTTTAACACCTTCGAAAAGAAAAACCAAAGACAAAATTTCTGTTTTTGAATCTTCCCAGCACGATTATTCCTTGATTAAAGCACCGCTGAAAGGGAAATCCAGAGAAAAAAATTCAGCAACAAAAATTTCCAGCGCACAGCTGGTTGATAAAATTTTTTGGGCGGGATTCCAATCGTGCAATCAGAGAGGTTGAATTCATTAGTAAATGGAGAGCGATAGTAACAGAAGATTTAATTAGAAAGAAAGCTAATCAAGTTTCACTAATTTTTTTACTATTTTCGTTGTATGTTTTTTTAATTAATAATGAAGTGGTGAATGTATAAGCAAAGCTTAAAGTTAGGTATAATTAAGGACAAAATTTAATAATTTTATTTTATTTACTTCTATTTTATAGGTATATTTATTTATAAATATAAATATAATTAGGTATTTAAATTAAAAAAAAACTGAAAATGAATTGAATTTTTTTTTTTTTGCCAAATTTACTTCAATTTCTCTTCAAAATTTGTATGGGCGGATACTAGAACTTATATGGGCGCATACTAGATTTTAGTGGGCGGTTACTGAAAAAATTGACTTTTTTCACAAAAACCTAATTTTCTCTTAAACCGTAATTCAAATGAAATAAGCAGATAATACTAATTATAGAGAATCGCTCTAGCTATCCATTAATATAAAGATCTATTCAATATCTCTTATGCACGATTTTTTATGCGTTGTCAAAGTCTGAAAATTCCTTAAGTGGGCGGTTACTGGTGCTTTTACCCACCTACAATTTTTGTTGCATGAATTGGAAAAATTGGAAAAAAATACAAAAAAAAGGGATAAAATTATAAAGTTTAAACTTCTGAACAATAACTATTTTGAATTATTTATTTATGGGTCGGATTTTTTATAATATATGATGAGATGATTGTATTATCATTTATATCAATAAACGCAATGAATGACTTTTTAAAAGAGATTTGAGCCAATTATTGAATATGTGCCTAATTAATTCTATCTCATAAGTTAAAATAAAATAAATAAAAAAAATTCTTTAGTTTTCGCACACTTTGCTGGATCATTATCATTGGCTTTGGGATGTTTGCAATCTGCACAAATTATGCATATAAATGTATTAAAAAATTCTTTACGATTACCTATGGAGTTTTTTGATACAACACCAGTTGGACGAATCATTAATCGTTTCGCTAAGGATGTGGATACTATAGATAATAGGCTGCCAGAAGTTTTACGTTCCATTATGATGCAATGTCTTAAAGTTAGTGAATTTTCTTAAAAGCCAAAAAGATTGTATATCTACATTATTATGTAAATAGATTTCAAATAATTTATTTTTTAATTCTTAATTACTTTTTTTTGATTCCCAAGCAAAAATTATCTTGCACAGTCAAATTGGCTAAGAAACCTAATTTTGTTTGAACCTACTTATTGGAACAATTGCAATATAAGTACAACTATTGATTAAGAATACTAAAAAGATGATCAGTATATAAAAAAAAATACTGAAAAATCGTTGTTTGGAGATTTTTCAGTATTTTTTTTTATTTTTAACGTGTTAGTAAAACGATATAAAATACTTTTCTATTGATAGTTTTCAGTGCATTCCCAATTTCCTGTATGTCTGTCTTACTAACAATTTCAAATAAAAATAGTCAAAAAATTGTAGTATGAAACTGATAATTTTTTATTATTCTTAATCAACGGTATAACATATAAGTAGACAAATAAATGTGGGATATTTAAACTATCCTATTGGATTTTTAATACATCTTTCTAAAAAGGTGATCGAAATTAAATGACTAAAAAATTATGTAAATTTTTTTTAACTCTCTTCTAGAGCAGTCAATCGATTCAAATAATAAATAAATATACATTTTTTTTTTTTAACCTTTTTAAATTTATTGTTTGTATGATAATTTTGCTTGGTTTTTTGTCTTTCAAAAAAAATAATTTCGAATTTATTAGAATCCTAAGATTTGGTAATTTTAAAAAATTTCTGTTCTACGAATAAATAATTCAGATATTATAACAGGTTTAGCCGTAATCGAATTTTACTTCGACATATTTATTATATAAACTTATTTCATTGGTTAAACATAAGATCATAAGAAATTTATGAAATTACAGAAATTTCTAAAATAAATTAAATTTGAAGGGACTTAAACCAGATATAATTTTTTTTATTATTAAAAGCAGTTTATTGGATCATTAATATTAATTTTTAGGAAAAACACCGGATTTATTGGATTTATGTTAATTTTTATCGAAATTAATACGGTTTTTATCTAAAACTTAGTTTTAATGATTATAAATTGTTTTTAATAATATATTATTTTTTGTTTAGATTTAATTCTTTACCAATCAATCATCTTTAATTTTCCTACAGTATTTTCATATAGTTTCATACTTTTGTTATGCATTGTCTTTCTTTTTTCATTAGACTGCTTAATATTTAAGTTACATCATAAATAAAAATATACTAATATCTAATATGCAATATTGTGATCAAAAGTAAAACGTTTTTGATTGTTTTCAATAAAGTGGGTCCAATATAGCTGAGCAATATAAACAACTTACATATTAATACTTTGTGATTTGCTTTTTTGTATTATCTGTCTAAAATTACTGTTTCTGTGAAGTAATTGTTATTAAAAGCTTGAAAGAAATGCCAATGGTATTTAATTAATTTGATTTTAGAATAGGCCTAATATAGAATTAATTTTTTTTTTTTTGTTAAAAGTTCATGATTGTCTTATATTTGTCAGATATTTTAATAAGCCTAACTAGATTTATAGCAGAGCGCTTCGAAATTCTGTGTTTTGAAATTCTGTGATTTATAGATCTGATCTAAGTGAATAAGTCTAAGAACGTTAAACACTTTTTTATCCAGCAGCATTTCCTAAGGTTATATTTAAATTATTGAAATTTAAATTTAGAAGAATCTTTTTTTAATTAGCTCACACTTTGGCATATTCATGTTCTGTTTAAGGTTAGTAAATCAACCAATTTCAATTTGTAATTGTGTTGCGGAAGATTTAAGCCGTCACATGATGATAATAGATTCAAGTTTACAAATAAATGTTTTAACATATTCTATTCTTAATGAGCATCGTAGAAAGAAATACATTTATTTTAACATTTGGTTTACATCCTGCACTTTGTATTATTCTTTATTATTCCAACACTATAAACTTCCAAATGTTGTCTTAAAGAAAATCCTTAATATACGAATTTAATTTCTTTTTCGACTGCTGCAGACCGTAACATATACACTTTTTTTCTGTAATCACTGTTGTATGTTGATGTTTTAATAATAATCATTCAACACTTGGTGCAATTTTCGTATTAGGTCAGATCTGTAAAATATTTTTTTTCTTTTTTTTTTTTTTTTTTATAATATGTTTTCTTTATTGGTTCACTTCATATATTACATGTATGTATTTATAAAAACAAATGAAAAATTAATTTAGATATAATTTTTTTTTAGAAAATGATCCTTCTAAAGGATGCTCATTCTAGAATCTATTATAAAAAACTACTTAAATTCTTAGAGTAGGTATATAATATTTATTGATACATTTATGATTTTTTTATAATTTAGTATTTTTGAAAATTCAAAATTATTATTATTTTTTTTCTTTTGAAAAATTGAAAAAAACAAAATTTTATATAATATTAATTTTTGATGGGAAGGGTAAAAAGTAAAATTATTATATTTTTTTTTTTCTTTTGAACAAAAATTTCTCTAATTTTTTCCCAGCTATAACGCATTTATCTACGTCGATGTCATTTGTTATAGGATGTTTGTATTCCGCCAGAAAAATGCATATAAATTTATTGGAAAATTCCCTAAGGCAATCAATGACGTTTTTTGACACCACACCAGTTGGTCGGATTATAAATCGATTTTCTAAGGATGTCGACACTATTGATAACAGATTACCACTTGTTTTTCTATCTTGTATGGCACAATCTTTGCTGGTAAATTTTAGTTTGTTCTCGGTCTGATCAGTTTTTTTTTTTAATTGAATCTTAAATCATTTATTAGTACATCCTTAAAAAATTTATGAGAACTTCTGATCAGTAATTTAATTTCCATCAAAAGGTAATTTTAATTCACTTGAATACAATTTTATTTTCGATGATAAAAAATTTGCAATCCGATTACACGAAAAGAAAAATGTGGTGAGATTAAAAGAATTATAATAATTGTATTTTGATGGAAAATGTTATAGTTATTGGTCGGATATTTTTCTATGAAATGAAATAATAGAAATAAATTTGGATAATTAAGAATGGCTTTATAATAATAAATGAAAAAAATAAATTTTTATAAACTTGTTCTTTTAAAAAATTGTGAAAAATTTATCTCGTAAACAAATACTCCATTTCAAGTTAAAGATTATAAAATATTCACATCGCATCATTTGAGATCTCTTGATTAAAATTGAAGATAATTATCGCTTATTATTTGAATACAACCAAATGCACTGTAACTAGATTGGCATTTTAGGTGCATTGTGAACTATTAACAAGATGAATATTTATATGTATTACATATGTTTGTTATGCTGAATATGCCATCTTATTTACCGAAATAATTATTAAGGAATAATTTTTATTTCATTTAATTCTTTCAGTATTTTATATTGTTCTTGGCGTAATGTTGCAGAGTAATTAATTTATAAAAACTTGAAAAAACTGCAATAATTTTTCTAAGTTGTACATGCTTTTCTTTTTTTTTTGTTTCTTCGGTTAAGAGGTCACAACACTGAAATAGGAAGGAATGCTCTATCTCCCTCATAAATGAACCGTCACTTTTTTTTTTTTAAATTTGGTCATAAAAACTAAAAATCGGCCGCTAAAAATTAGGTTGCGTCAAACCACCTTAGAAATATAAGTTAGAAATAGATAAAGTTACTAAAACTATTAATTAACAATAAGTCGGTCAGAATTTTATTTTTTTTTAAATTTTATTAGAATCTAAAAAAAATACAACTATGTTCATCACCACACATTTTAGCTTTCATCGGAGGTCTAAATGTGGTAAATTTCAGTGTAGTCGCTTGTTAAAAAAAGGTTTTAAATATTTGCTATTATGTACATATTTAAGAACTTAATTGACAAACAAATTCTTTTATTTAATGTCATAAATTCTCATGCATGCAAGCTTAGTCATACAGAATATCGTTTTACTTTGTGTATGAATAAAATAATAAATTACTTAACAAATATAAAAAATAAAATTATAGCCATTATCACTACTTTTATGGTATTTCATAATTCATAATTTTCACATATATTTTTTTTGTTATTGTTATTTTATAAATATGTACTAGTTTTCTCTTGTTCTCAAAAATACTTCTTTTGTTATTTTGGAGTTGGATGAATCAAGTATTTGTTGTTATTAAAAAACTTTGACGATATGATATCTTGATTTAAAAATAAAAATTATCGAAATTGGTCTATAAAGTCTTTAAATTAGGTTTGTAGAGATCCCAAAAGGTTTGTATGGACAGAAAGTTATCAGATTTATAATCTATAGATAACATAAATAATGTAAAAAAAAAATAACATATAAAAATTATGAATTATTAAATATATCATACAGGAAGTGAGGGTCGTTTTTTTATTTTTATAACATAATAAAAATAGACTACAATATATTTTTTTAAAAACAATAAAATCATTTTCATAGTTTTTACACATTTTTGTGGATCACTTACATTGGCCTTAGGATGTTTATATTCGGCAAAACAAATGCATCTAGAATTAATAAATAACTCTTTAAAATTACCAATGGAATTTTTTGACACAACACCACTTGGTCGTATCATAAATAGGTTTTCCAAAGACATTGATACTGTTGATAATGTTTTACCTAGTGTTTTACGTGGTATATTGGCAATGCTAAATGGGGTAAATTGAAAAAAAAACTCTTAAACTCTTAAGATATCCTCTAATTTAAATAAAAAAAAATACAATTTTTTCATTACAAAGTTGGCTAATTTTATTTTTTTTACATACTTATATCCAAAATTTGGTTTTTGGTTTGTACAACATTAAAAAAAAATTTTCCAGTTGATTTTCTTTTAGAGTTAGGGTTTTTAGAGGTTTAAAAATTTTTTTTAATAATATTTTTTATTTTGCTTTTTAATAATTAAATAAATATATAAACCAGCATTTTATTTACAGGTTACATTTTTTAACTAAGCAAAAAAAATACAAATATAGTACCGAAAGAAAATGACTTATTTAAATTGAAAAAATAAAAATTATTTTTAATAATTACTACATATAACTTCAAGTTTTAACTATCTTACAATGCTTTCTTTTTCAAATCGTATATTATTTTTCAAGCTTAAATCAACTTAGCTCCTAAGAAAGTTGTATTTTTATGTAAAAATTTATTATGCAAATATGAAAACTATAGAGTAAGTAAGAGATATTTTATTGTTTGCAATTGCAATTGCAAATGGCGATCAAAATTTTAAAGAAAAGAAAATTTATATAAATAACTATTATTAAGAACATTAAAAATTTATATTTTAATTTTTATTTTTATTTTTTATATTTTCTTGCAAATTACAACAATTTACACATAATAACACCAAAATACACACAACACATCTATGTGACTAAAATATGCAAACACACAGCATTTTTTGTTTTTTGTACTGTGCTATCATTGTATATTGGAGCTTTTCACGCAGCAAGAGTTCTACATAATTTGTTATTAAAAAATATTATGAGAGCACCAACAACAACATTTTTTGATATAACACCTCTTGGTCGAATTTTAAACCGTTTTAATAAAGATGTCGATGAAATCGATAATGAACTACCAGCAACTTTGCATGCAATGTCGTCATGTTTATTTGCGGTTTGTTAAATACAAATAAGAACATCATTTAAAAAAAAAAAAGAAATAATTTACTTCATTTGGAACAATTTCTTTTAATTATTTTTCTTTTTTTAAATCGGTTTTTTGGTTAAGAGAAAACTTCAATAATATTTTCTTCTTAATTTTCGTACATTTCAATAATATTCTAAGTACATATTTTCATCCTTAAAATTAATTCATAATTGAATTAATTTAATAATAAAATATTATTTGATTTCATAATTATTATTTCTTAGCTGTCTGGTACGACTAAAGCTTTATATTACGATCTATTTTCTAAACGTATTTATCCACTTTTTTATCAAAAACTAAGACTAAAATTTCACTGAATTATCTATTGTTAAATTAAATTACTTATTTTCAGCTTTGGTTTGGTTTATTAAAGTATTTGTTAAATGATAATTTCTATCAAGTTTTAAATTAAATAATGAACATTGAAATTAATTAGCGGTAACTTTTCACAAATGCTTTACTTCTCAAATAAAAGACTTTTATAAAATTTATCATATATTTTTTTTTAATTATTAAAACATTTCTATCAAATTTTAAATTAAATAATGAACATTGAAATTAATTAGCGGTAACTTTTCACAAATGCTTTACTTCTCAAATAATATATAAAACTTTTATAAAATTTATCATATATTTTTTTTTAATTATTAAAATATTTCATATTTTTTATTAAATTAAAATATTTCATATTAATTATTAAAATATTTCATATATTTCAATAAGTACATAACAATTTAATAGTTTTGAAAACCTAATTAAATACATATTTTTCAAAATTCCCAATAAATATATTATTCAGTACTGTTATAGTACATTACAATACATGTTAAGAAAATTTGTTATTACAACGAGTGTGTATACACAAAAACACATAGACACGAGTCAATACTTATATCACGAGACCGTTAGGTCAACATTGGCAAGTGTCTATGTGTTTTTGTGTTTATACACAACGAGCTGTATAACAAATTTTATTAACATGTTTTGTACACTGTTTTAATGTGCATGTGAGAGGTAGTTGCAATCAATACATTTGCAATGCAAAAAATAAACAAAAGCTCAAAATGAAGTAAATAAATAAAATTTACTTAAAACGGAGAATGTAAATAAAATTTGCTTAATTAAATAATTACATGTGTATTGATGCATGTAATATACCTTTTACCGAGCTAAATTTACGATTGTAAATACAACTTACCGATCACATGCCCATTAAAATAAATTTCAGAATTTTTAACTTGAATTACTGCATAACTTTGTAGCGGAAATCTATTAGAATTTTAATTGAATATCAAGTTCAAAACTAGAATTATATTATTAAATGGTACATTTAAGAAAAAACCATTTGCTGGTGGAAAAATATAATCTTCGAAAAGTTAATAAAATTAAAAATAAGTTTCTTCACTCTTCCAACCACAATAACTACCTATTTAATTTGTATATATTTTATTTAAATATTCAAAAATTTGGTGTAAAGCTTCCTGCAATACCGTTTGTCTAAAAAACAGCTTCAAAAATGCAATTAGAAGATTAAGTAGTTGTTTGGGTGATGTGATGCACATAATGTGAAGTTAACGCTTTAATTTATTAATTTTATTCTTTTTAATATTTTTCCTTAAGAGTTTTGTCTAAATTTAAAATAAATTTTATTGACACTTCTTAGAATATCATGTTGATTAAACGAAGAAAACAACTTATAATTAGTGTTAGATAAGTTAGATCAAAAACTTGATTATGAATACTTATGCTCACAAAGTTTTCATTCTTGATGAAATTTCATTATTTTTTACTTTAGATTTAGACAAAAAAAAAATCAGGAAAAAGTAAGAAAAATTTCTATAACACAAAATTTATACAGAACTCTTTAACAATTTTTTATTTATAAAAACTAAAAAAAAAGAACTTTATTACAGCTCTATTGGTATTTGCTGCTGATTTAGTACCATTGTTTGGCTTTATACTAGCAGCTTCATATCTTCACTATAAATTATTACAAAATACATTTAGATTACCATTAAATTATTTTGATACAACACCAGTTGGTCGTATTTTATCACGTTTTTCCAAAGATATTGAGGCTGTCGATATGGTTTTACCGGGATTATTTAAAACATGTCTTTATTGTATGGGTCAGGTAAAAAAATTAAACTTGAAAAAAAATTGTGATAAAATTATTTTGCACGTTACTATACTTAGTTTGATTATTGCGTAGTTTTATTTTCTCTAGACAAGAATCTGCTGAATTTAAAAATTAATCAAATTTTTGAAATTAATTTCTAAAGTTTTTTTTTATACATTTTTTTTCAAACTAAATTTTTTCTTGTTTGAATTGTCATAAATCACCACCCAATGATAAGATATCATAATTTATATTTAATTGTCGCCTTTTTTATGTCTAGTAAATCCTTTATATCAACGTTTTAGTTATTTTCAAGACTCTTTGCAGTATCTTGATAAAATTAAAACAATGTGTACTAGATATTATAAAAATTTGGGAAACTAGAATAAAAACGAAGTTATTGAGAAACGTTACTAGCTAAATTATTAAAAGATATTAATTAATTAAAAGAAACTTCAACTATAGTATACATTGTATTGTTTTCAATTCATGTACAGATAACATGAAATGTATATTATAAACAAAAAATTGTATATAAACAAGTAATATTTATATAATGTTTGTATAATGTGCATTATGTATTAGTACATACTGTACTTAAACTCTTAAAAATTGAACATAAACTTTTATCTTAATTTTTCTTAAGAAAAGCTACTGCAAAAATCTTTTTTTAATTTGATAAAATATAATAATTATTTGGCGTCATATTTTTATGTGTATTTTTTTTTACCTTTTTTGATAACCCATATTCAGCGCTAAACTGGACCTTTAGCGATCTAAATATTTTTTTTTATTTCAAAACTTATTTTGCCAAATAAAATTGTTGGCATATTATAAATATAAAATTTTTTTGGGCAAAAAAAATGTTTGTTCAAGTTTTACTCAGGTTGGTCGACAAAAGCACATAAATCATTTTTTGCAATTGTGCAGGAGACGATTTTTTTTGGTTTTTAAATTTTATTTTTGACACTTGGGTGTTCCTCAGTTTCGGAGCCTTTATATTTTTTTCATAAATAAATGAAAAAATATAATTCACCAGAATCCTGACTTTTTTTTTTATTTTTTGATTTATGTGCTTTTGTCTGCCAACCTGAGTATTAATATATCACCTCTCTAATTTAATTTAATTCATCATTGTTTTAAACACAATACGTAGTTAATATATCATTTTATTTGGAATTTTAAAATACGACTCAATAGTGGAGATCACAAATTCTTCAAACACTTAAAATTGCTTACTCCAAAAACACATTTTTTTAAATAAGTTAGGTAAAGGTAATTAAAATGGTTATAAAAACAAACAAAAAGTATTAAAATTCATTCATACGTATAACATTAAGAAAATAAATATGATTTGTAATGTAATTAAAATATTTGAATGTTTCATGTCTCTGCTTTAAGAAATATTACATATTGTAAACTAATTTTTATATTTATTAATTATATTTTAAATGCATGACGCGAAAAACGTTATCGTTATCGTTTTCATTTATAATTAATATATTGTATATTGATGTGATTTTGCTATTGCAACGAAACTGATAATAAATACATTACATACGAATGAATACATTACATACAAATGAAGAGGACTGAAAATTTGAAAGAAAGATAAAAGAATACAATTATTCCAAACTTTTGTTTACATATATGGTAAGTAAATCGGGCAAGATTTTTCGACCATCAATTCCCGGAAAAATTAAATAATTTCCATAAAAATGTCGGTAATAAAAAAATTCTTTTTTCACATGATGACCATGGAAGCATAAGTTCTTAACGATAGCATTTTTAATAACCGAATATTTAAGGAATACTTCTGATTTAATATTTTTCCAGCTATCTCTTGTTTTGGTTCAGAATTAGCACTACATTGGGGTTGCATCTCAGCTGCAGTTCTTTTGCATTTAGCTTTACTTGATTCAATGTTAAGATCACCTTTAAATTTTTATGACACAACACCAATTGGTAGAATTTTATCAAGATTTTCCAAAGATATTGAAGAGGTGGATTCAGAATTACCACAACTTTTAATTGATCTTATTTATTGCGGCTTCGAGGTAATTCGATACTTAGAGAACTACAGGTTTGGTTCGTTCACTTCAATATGGTGAATTAGACAAATAATTTTATAATAATGTTTATTTACACAGTATGCCCGCAAGTGTGATTTAATTTAAAATAAACTATTCTTCAAGTAATTTAGAAATTAATTGAGTAACAAATATTAATAAGTTTAATAATTCGGCTTGTTTACTTAAATTCACAAATTACATTTACACATTCCTCAAACTGATAATGCCTGTGTCAATTTGTGTTCAATCTTTGAACAAGACAAAAAAATATTCATATTCACTCGGTTTCTTGTTTTTTCCAAATAATTTCTTAAATTTAAAAATAGCTTACGAAAAATAGTTTATTACTTTAACCTTAAATCCATAGGAAAGCTTCTAGTCTGTAACGAATTTTTGTGTAGTTAATTTGATTGTTAAGATTAGAAATTTAAAAAAATATTTTTGCAGTAGCTTTGGTATAAATATGTATATATTTTCTATTCTTTTAAAATCATATTGATCGAAATTTTGGATAAATAAATTAAAAAAACCTTTTTTAAGACTAAATTTGTCTTATTAAGCTAGCTTTAATAAATATTTGTTTTATGCACAGATTGGCAACAACTGTGATTAACATTTTAAAATATTAAGTTATTCAAAAAATTATAAATGACATAATTTTTTTTAACATTTTCGAAATTTCTTAAATTTCGATCATATTAAATAATTATTCCACATAACCGTATAATATATTGTAAAAATGTAAATATTAAATTTAAACATATAAGCATTCTTTCAAGTTCATTCTAAGATAAGAATTTTAATATAAACAAAATATTTCTAAGTTCATATTATATAATTGTGAAAATTCATTGTTTTAATAATATCGAAATTTGTTTTTTGAAGGTAATTCTCTGGTTATAAAAATCTGAACAATTCAGAGTAAACATATCATTCAAACATTATGAGTTCCATTCAATTATCATTAAATTGACTTAGTATTATGCTTGTCATTAAACCCAATTTGAAACTTTCACTTATGTTGTTTTCTAATTGTATGGAAAACAAAGGGATGGATACATTTGCAGATATATAAATCTGTTAACTGCTAATATAACACTTACTTCAATTTTAACAGAAGTCGTCATTTTAGATATTAAGTACTAAAAAAAATAAAAAAAATTACTAAAAACATTCTAGTTTCTGTTCCCTCAAGATTATGTTTTCAGTTCGTATTTTTTCAAGTAAAATGCTGGTTTCTATTTTATTTTTGGTTTAGAATTTTATGATTTATTTCTATTATTTATCTACATACATTAGAATTTATTTCTATTATTTGTTAATTTTTATACTTTTTACATTTTTTTTCTATAATTTTTTTGAAACAAAAAACAATCACTAAGTACTTAAAGCTTTCTGAAAAATCGACCCTCCACCGGGCTATTTTTGAATTTTTCATACAGTAATCAATTCATTAAACATATTTAATAAATTTATTAATTTAATTTCAAATGAGAATTTAAGATCGGTTCATTATTTTAATTCAATTTAAATAAAATTACTAATATCAATTTCCGAGTTTTCGTTGTCTTCAGCGTCAATACTAGTTAAGTGAATTTTTTTTTTAAAATTCAATTTAATAATCGATAAATCTTACTGAATTTTTTGTGGTTTTTCTCGCAGTAAGCTTAAGTACAAATGTGAATTATTTACTAAAAAGTTTACTACAAATATTCTTTTTTTTGATGAAATGTATAAATTTATCAAAAATATTCAGGTGTTAGCAACAATTATAGTAATTTCGATTTCAACACCGATATTTATAGCTGTAATAATTCCGATAGCTGCTTTATATTATTTTGCTCAAAGATTTTATGTAGCAACATCACGTCAATTGATGCGCTTAGAATCAGTGTCTAGATCACCAATTTATTCACATTTCGGAGAAACTGTTACTGGTTCACAAACAATTCGTGCGTATAATGTTCAAGAGAGGTATATTCTTTTTTTAATTTTATTTTCTGTAGAGCTATTTAAGGTTTTTATTTAAAGAGGAACAGTTGTTAAAGTATTGAAATTTTTTTTAATGGCTTTCAGGTTTATTGAAGAAGCTGACAATAAAGTTGATCAAAATCAAGTTTGTAAATATCCAAGTATTATTGCAAATCGTTGGTTAGCGGTAAGATTAGAAATGGTTGGTAACTTAATTATTTTGTTTGCATCTTTGTTTGCCGTTTTGGGTGGACAAACTAATGCTGGTTTGGTTGGTTTGTCTGTAACATATGCTCTACAAGTTACACAAACATTAAATTGGTTAGTTAGAATGACCTCAGATATTGAAACAAATATAGTGGCCGTTGAACGTATTAAAGAATATTCGGAAACAAAACAAGAAGCACCTTGGGTGCTGGAAAACAGTAAATTATCGAATGATTGGCCACAAAATGGAAAAGTTGAATTTAAAGATTTCCAAGTACGTTATCGTGAAGGTTTAGATTTGGTGTTGAAGGGAATAACTTTCACAGTAGAGGGTGGCGAAAAAGTCGGAATTGTTGGAAGAACTGGAGCTGGAAAATCAAGCTTAACATTAGCTTTATTCAGGTTCGTTATTTATTAGTTTAATTTATTTTTATTTATTTTAATCAAAAGTTAAATAACAGTTATATAATCGAATTAAATAATTATTATTTTAGTACATATACTAAAGTTATCTTATTTTTTTTTTTACAGAATAATAGAATCTGCTGGAGGAAGAATCATAATTGATGACGTTGATATTTCTTCTCTAGGCTTACATGCTTTGAGATCACGCCTTACAATCATACCTCAAGATCCAGTATTATTTTCTGGATCATTGCGTATAAATTTGGATCCATTTAATAGAAATACTGATGATGAATTATGGCAAGCCCTAGATTTAGCTCATTTAAAAGAATTTGTTAAAGGATTAACTGCTGGACTAAATCATGAAATTAGTGAAGGAGGTGAAAATTTATCAGTTGGACAACGTCAATTAGTCTGCTTAGCTAGAGCTGTACTTAGAAAAACAAAAGTTTTAATTTTAGATGAAGCTACAGCAGCTGTTGATTTAGAAACTGATGATTTAATTCAGGTAATTACAAAATAAAAATTAATTCAAGTTTTAGTAATCCAAAATTAAATTTTTTTTTCCACCGCGGAGATTTTGATATTTAGAAAATTAACATCACTTTCGAACATTGTCGACTAATTTTTTCATTTATTACAGAAAACTATTCGTTCTGAATTCCAAGATTGCACTGTATTAACAATTGCACATCGTTTGAATACAATTATGGATTCGGATAAGGTTATTGTATTAGATAAAGGAAAAGTTGTTGAATTTGCTCATCCAGACAAATTGTTACAAAATAAGAAATCTGTATTTTATGGAATGGCAAAAGATGCTAATTTAGTGTAATTTTTTTTTTTTTTGATTATTAGCGTGATGTTTTTTTTTATCTAATATGTTTTAATTCACTTTTAAGGCCTTGTTTGTTGATTTTTATTAACTTCATTCTGAACGCTAATGAATTCAAGCACATAGTATTTTCCTATTCCGCTTCATTAAAAATTGTATTTTTTTTCGCTCAATATTTGAACATTACAATCTTTCACATTCACTTCTTCATTTCTTTAGGTATATCTAATTTCTTTAGGTATATCTAATTTCTTTAGGTATATCTAATTTCTTTAGGTATATCTAATAAGAAGTTGATAGATTTATTAAAAAAAATCTTAAAGTTTGGAAAATTGAAAACGACAATTTATTCATATTCAAATGGTAGAAATTTAATTTTGTTTATTAATGTAAAAATTAATCAACTTCAAAATCAGTATTTAAATTATTTTTTATTTGAAACCATTTTAATATGCATAGGCATAATGTACCAGTTAGTTTAATATAATATTTAGATAGTTTTATAGAAAGATAAGATCAGAGATTAATATTGAGCATAATTCTATCAATTTTGAAGTTTAGTTTATTAATTGTTTTTTTTTTTTTTTTTTTTTTTTGATTTAAGATGATTGATTTGTTAAGTTTCTATTTTTGTACGTTAATTTACATTTTGTAGCTTTTCATAAGATTTTATTATGACATTATGTTTATATAGATTTTAGTGAAGAAATTGAAAATTTATACAATTCTAATCATTTTGTATGGTTTTAGATGAATAATCTACGAATTAAATATTAAGTATTTAATATCATGAATGTATGATATACATTTAATTTTAATATTTTTTTTTTCAAGAAACATTTAATATTTATCATATTCTTCATTAAAATAAGCTTTATTATTAATATACATACATAACAAGCTTAAATAAAATAAAAATATTAACAGCTAGAATGAAATTAAATGGAGATAAAATAGAAGATTATTTTTGTTTTAACTTTTACAAATATTATAAAATTTAACACTCATAATGTTAAGCTTGACAAGTTCTAAATTAATTCAATCTCAATATATATATTTTTTTTTGTTTGTTGCCTAATATTGCCTTAAATTTTGATTTAAGTAAAAATAATTAATATTTTTTTAATTTATAAATTTAAAATAATAATATTAATCATTATTTTTAACGACTTCATTGCAAGATTTATTTAAAAGCAAGAAAAATACTTAATATATTTTTATACATTTTATTAATTTTGGTTTTCGTTTTTTTTTTAAACAGACGTTCAAGAATCTTAAATATTTTGTGAAATAATTGAATCGAAGTGATAGAAATAATTTTAATTATATATTCAATAAAGTTGAACATTAAGAAATGTACTTAAATTAATAATTTAAAAAAAAAAAAGTCTTGTATATTGAAAAATAAGATTATTATGATTTATTTAAAAATGTTTATACATTTTTTGATCTTTAAATAATATTCCAAATTTAAATTAAGAATAAATTTTTTCTAGTATTTTTTGATTTCTTGGATCTAATGATTTTGTTAATTATCATTATTTTTAGGTTGTCAAACCTTCATTTTTTATTGAAGAAGAAAAATTTTTGAAACGAAAATACAAAGGTGTTACTTAATAAAATCATCATGATAGCTTAAACACCGTTTTTGATTGTATTTCAAATCTTTCTGAATAATTTAAATTATCTAAATGGCAAAAATTTGCAAACATTTGTATGGGCAAATTTCTCTACGACAAAATTCTGTATTGAAAAATTTAATAATTCCTCGTGCAATATTTTTAATCTTTCAATAGAGATTTTTCCACATAGAATTTCTTTGGGTTTAAAATCTACTTTTAAGTCGTTTCAGACACTTTATTTTAATCAAAATCTAATATTTAATTTAAAATAATAATTTGTTATTAGTTAACAGCACCTAACGAATTTTGATAAGAAAGACATCAGAATGAGATAACAAAATAAAAAGACGTAAAAACAATTTTTTCTATTTTTTTGTAATTTATTATAAAAAAAAATTATTTTTTCGTTTACTGATTAATGAAATTTGAATATTTAAAAAAAATTATTTTAATCCATAAAGAAATTTGATATACTTCTTTCCCAATCTATCTATCTAGCATTTTCTAATGCATTATTACGCAATTGCAATGGAGAACTAACCACACAGAATTTTTCCATACAGTACTTTGCAATATAGAATTTTGGCATAGAGAAATATGCTGCACAGAATTTTTCATGAAAGAATTTTTCAATTCAAAATTCGACGATCCCATTAAATTCAAATTAAATACATATATAAAATCCAATTTGGATAAAATAAGATTGCAATGTACCAAGCAATAAAAAAACTATTTTTTTACAAAAAAAAAAAAAGGAATTAATAATAGTAATTACCAGATCAGTTATCAAATTTTAAATTAGTTATTAAGAATTTAAGATGATAAAAAATTTTTGTAAAATGTATTTTGTATTATATTATGTCAAATATATTATGTCAAATTACAATTTCTGAATTTTATTTTTGATATTTGCAGACGTTTTAAATACTTTTATCTGCTTTTATCAATACTATGAAGCGTCGTTATTAAGGATTTTTAATATTATTTTTAAATATCCGACTGGAAATATCCCTAATAAGAATAACCTCTCTGGTAGCCCAATAGGAGCTTTCTGACTGAATTTCATTCAGAATAATAAAGTTTACTTCTTTATCGTTATGTGATAAGAATTTTTATTGCTTTTTAAAAACTCCTTGTAAATGTTTTACTCAGACCGAAAAATAATAAATAAAGTTGAAAAGTTCAACCAGCTGCTACGAAGATTTTAGAAAAAAAAAAAACAGAACTTAATTTATTTTGTTTTATTTAGGTATATATATAACATTATACAATTACATTAAATTTTATAATCATCGAATAAAATATAGTTAAAAAAGAAATTGTTTTTCCAAACTTTGTTTTCAAAAACTTCATGTGCCTTGTCTAGAAAAAGTTAAAAATTCCTACATACAATTTTAACTTTAGTTTAACTTAATAATCAATAAAAAAAAAAAAATTATTTAAAACAACAATATTTTTTCTTATATTATTTTTTCCTATTTATTTATTTTTTTTTATTTATTTATAAATGAAATAACATTAAATTCCACATTAAATATTTAATAAATATACAAATATAATTTTAACAAAAAAAAAAATATTTAATTTACATTTAAAACAAATTTGAATCAACGAAATTCAAAGAATTACAATATAATTTTTATAATTAAATTTAATAACTTAATATTTAAACAGCTGAAACTTGAACATTTTCTTCATCTGTAAAAGACAAAAATATTTGAAGGACAGCCCAATAGAAATTTTTGAAAATAATTGAAGAAGATAATTTTTTTTTTTTTTTTTATTAAAGTTACCAAATCACTAGGTGGGATACCTTTTATACTAAAGAAGTATGGATTTGGTAATGAGGACAGGAAATTTAGACGGGATTAAAAAGTGGGACAGTTAGTAGGTAATCGTTTACACTTTTCTTAAAACGGCGCAAGTCGTAGATTAAGCGTCCACCAGCTGTCGGGAACAACTTTAATGGGAGAGCATTCCACATTCTCGAGGTGCGAATTGAAAACGAATCTCCGAAGCTCGTTCTATTACATCTTGGAATTTTTCCGAAATATGGGTGTGAAGTTGAAGCAGTACGTGTTTGGCGTGAAAATACTTGAAGTTGAGGAAGTAGGGATTTTACTTCCAGGGATCACGTATCCATTCCAACAAGGTATTTATAAAAAATGGAAAGTGAACCTACATTACGACGGTGGTTGAGTGATGTTAATGAGCTGGTGGTTTGGTGATTATTTATCAATCTAATAGCTCTTCTCTGAACTTTGTCCAGGTATTCAAGATGAGTTTTGGGAGCCCATATATGCGATGAGTTTTAATAGCCCATATATGCGAATTGTATTCTAATTTTGGTCGTATGTAGGATTTGTAAATGTTTAAGAGATCAGAGGGGGAAAAGTATTGTTTACATCTTTTTAAAAAACCAAGACATTTCGCTGCGTTTTTTGCCGTTTCGAAAATATGAATTTTCCAGCTTAAATCGCAAGTTATTTCGAACCTAAAATGTCAAGGCTTCCAGATTTGGCAATACTTTCTCCTTGAAAGGAAAATTGGGGATCGAAAGTTGACAGCTTTCTAGAAATTAGGCAGCATTGGGTTTTGGATGCGTTGAACTCAACTCTGTTGAGAAGACCCCATTGTGCAATTTTTGAAAGGTCGTGATTTATGCTACTTTGCAAGAAGTTTCGTTTCGTAGTAACAGCATTTGAGGATGCTGATTTTCTATTAATAAAATCGTAGCTTGCTACCAAATTACTGTCATCGGCGAAGCTGTGGATGGGGTTTAGAGTAGATTGCAGAAGATCATTAATGAAAATTAGAAAGAGGGTTGGTGAGAGAACGCACCCTTGGGGTACACCGGAGTTGATATTGAAAATTTGTGACTGGTACCCATCCACAACAGCACGAATAGAACGGCCAGGCAAAAAATTGCTGATCCAATCGACAAAGGCTGATCCAAGACCCATTGATTTCACTTTAGAAATCAGGGCTGAGTGCCACACTCGATTAAAAGCCTTAGCTATATCCAAAGCAACAACACAAGCCTCACCGGAGTTATAAAGACTGGTGTTGAGCTTGTCGGACAAATATGTCATTAGATCACCAGTCGATCTATTCGAGCGAACACCATATTGCTGGTCACTTAGCAGTTTATTGCTTTCAAGGTATTTTTTAACTTTATTATTAATGAGAGATTCCATTACTTTGGAGAGAATAGAAGTAAGCGCAATAGGCCTGTAGTTTGAGGGATCGCATTTATCGCCTTTTTTTGGAATAGGCTGAACATGCACAACTTTCCACTTGGTGGGGTAAATGCCAAGTGAATATGAAAGATAGAAAAGGTTGCGCAGAGGTTTAGCTAGAACAGAGGCAGTATGTTTAAGGACCACAGCCGGAATACCATCGGGGCCAGTTGACTTTTTCACATTCAGATTTTTTAGAGCTTTCAAAACAGCACGCTGCCTAAAGTAAACTTTTTCAAAAGAAGAGTTTACAGTTGGCAAAACAGGTGGAGCTTGAGCTGAAGCTGCGAGTGTTGAGTTTTGACTAAAAAGTTTAGCAAACAAATTAGCCTTCTCAACCGAATCTGATATGATCCGGTCACCATCTACAAGGGGAGGAAAAGATGAAGGCGAACAAAAGTTTTGTTTTACACTTTTAGCGAAGCTCCAAAAGCTTCTGCTATTTTTAGGAAGGTTTAATATTTCTTGACGCTTCCTCTGGGTATACAAAACCTTCTGTTGGCGACAAATTCTACTACATCTGTTCCTGACTTCGCGCCAGTGCTTCAGTGAACTTAAAGAATTGTTATGTTTATACTCACGAAAAGCATTATCCCTATCTGCTATGGCCCTTACACAGGTGTCATTGAACCACGGATTTTTAGTATTCGTTTTATTTTGCACTATTTTATGAGGAATGAAAAGTTTCATTCCTAGCAGAATACTTTCGATAATGACAGCCGTGCAAAGGTCAACATCCTTCTCCAAGAAGCAACGAGAGAGATCCATTCGTCCAAGAAAACTAGCAAGCCCATCCCAATCAGCTTGGGAATAGGTCCATACCAGTCTTTCAGGAGCCCTAGATAAACCCGCTCCACCATCAAGAGAAAAGCACGTGCTAACGAGACAATGATCGGAGCTTCCAAGGGGGGAACTAATTGAAGCGTTATAATTATCTGGATTCGATGTCAGAAACAGATCCAAGAGACCCTGATGGTTTATATCTGAAATGTGGGTGGGTTCAGAAATAATTTGAATTAGATTATTAAGACTTGAAAAAAACTCTGCCTTCGGGACTGATGCGATTAGAATGACTAAGCCGTGATACGTTGTGTACATTAAAATCACCGAAAACCAAAATTTCAGACTCTGGGTTTTTCGCCAGAATCTGATTTATTTGATCCGACAGCAAGTAAACTCGACAACGTGATCACTGCCAGTCAGTTGCGGGCTTCTGTAAAGGAAGCAAAAATGGATGACGTGTTTGTTAGTTCTTAATTTGAACCAAAGGAAATTTAATAAGGGACTTGATGATTTTAAATCTTTAATGGAAAAACAAGCAACGTCATTCCTTATATATACAGCGACTCCTCTGTGGGCGACGTATAAAGAGTGAAGATCATAACCAGGGATTGAAAAACGGTTGGGGTCTCCGTTGTCCAATACTTGAGTCTCACTTAGAGCCAGAACATTTGGCTTAGCAGAGGCCAAATGGATTTGAACGGCTTGGAAATTCGCTTCCAAACCTCGAATGTTACAAAAATTTATAGAAAATTTTTTGCTCATCCTTATTGCAAGAAGTGTAAATTTTAATAAAACTAGTTGTTAACATAATGATTATGTTTAATTTTATAAAGATAATCTTGTACATTTAAAACAAGTTATAATTACCTCCGTTACCTGATTGTTTCTCCTGTTGTTGATAATAAGATGTACTTTGGGGAATTCCAACAATATTACTATTTGGTGCTGAGATATTTATTTCATTTGAACTCACAGACAAAACGGGAGATGTTACACCTTCATGACTGTGAGCTCGTCCTAATGTGCCTAGACGATGTAATCGCGCCATTTGAGCTGCTACGCTATATGCTGGCGGTTGTCTAGGTAGTGATAATTGTGAAGTTGGTGGCAACGATAATGCTTTGGTTGACTGAGATGTTGGCGGAGATGTGTTAATTAATGGTTGAGCTATTGAAAATATGAATTATAAGTTTTTGTTTAAATGACCAAAATTGTTGTAAAAAGGGTAATTATAATTTAAATTTTAATGATGTAATTTATTGACTTTTCCGTTCAAATAAGGATAAAATCTAATGATAGTGGTTTCTTAATTCAAATAGGGTTTTTGAATGATTCTAATGACATCATGTTGAAAGAAGTGAGCAAACGTGGAGTCGAAAACTTAAGATAACCGTACAAATTTGTTGTTGAAGTGCTTTAATGGATTATTGAATGCATTCAAGAAATTAATATTTTAAATTTTCTTTTTTTATAATCAAATAATATATTATATATGTATTATTGGAACCTGATACAATTAATAATTCATTAGTTTTCAAGAACATTCAAAGGAACAACATATGAATTGGAAGGCAGAATTAAATAAAATATTTTACTCTTTTTAAGAAGAAAATAACATTAAATTTATAATTGATTTTTATGTTTACACACATATCATGCATCATCCATATTAAAAAGGAAGAGAAGATTTAGAAAATAAGATTGCTTTGATTTTTTACATAATGATATTTGATAGATGTAGTAAGTAGTAGTATAGATTAAGAATACAGAAAGATTTATAGCTGCATACAAAATTTTTTCAGTCTTTTTTGGTATTTTTATGTGAAGATGTTACTAAAACTAAATAAAATTCTTTTCATATATTGATAATTATCACGTATTTTATTTTGTTTTACTAACACATTCACATAAAAATACCAAAAATAATGTTGTATGAAGCTAAAAGTCTATGTATATTCTTAATCTATGGTAGTAGGTAAATAAGGCAAAATGCATTGCTTTTTAAATTATTGTTTAACTCGATGTATAATATTCTTGATTACTTCACACGAATTTTGATGTCAATCAAAATATTTCGAAAAAGCAAATAATTTTCATACACATTTCATTACGTACCATAAATTTGATGCAAAGGTGCAAAATTAAATTGGTGCTGCCCGTAACCATTGATTGCATTGTCCATATTACAATTTTTATTACCATTTAAAATTGATTCGTTTAAACCGTTTGAATCATATATCTTTGAATAGAAATACTTTGGTTTTAAATGACTGGGTGGAATAGGTGGAATTTCTCCATTTCTTAAAACCAAAAAATTACTATTACAATAAGAATTTTCTTTTCTAAATTTTTCCTGACGATTTTCTAATTCTGTTGTATATTTATAGATGTTATGTTGATGTGCCGATTTAATAATTGGTATACCAATGTTTGTTGAATTATTTACAATGTGTTGATGAGGTACTAATGTTGGAACTACACGGACACATATGTATAATACATAAAACATTTAGATTTAGGAAAGGAAAATTTATTTTTAATTAAGAGAATAATGATCTAAGGTATTTAACTAAGTGAAGGATGTAAAATATGAGAGTTGAGTACGAATTTAGATTTTCTATTAATTAATGTAAAAATATGAACTTTCATGTACTTTTGAAAGTTAATACATTCTGTTTTACTTAGATTTTATAATAAAGACCAATAATTTATTTAATCTTTAGGGCTTTAATAAATTTCTAAAAATTACTATCCAAAATTAAATAAAAATTATTTAATTGTATATATACAGTTATATATATTGTAAGTTGGAATATGTTGTGATTTTTTGTTTTACTGAATTATAAACCATAAATAATAATGTGCACATATTAGGTAGATGGTGCAAGTGGAATCATATATATAAAATTTTTGAAACAATGAACATGCAAAATTTCAAAAGTGCATTAGGTTAAAAAATAACAAGTATATTAAAATTTCAACTTAATTGTTGACTAAAATCATTTTTATATCATAACAATACCGTGAATTGATGAATGGCGCCTTTGTTGTAAAAGAATATTATTTGATGGTGATGTTGGTGAGTTGTGCAAAATTGATGAAGCTACGTGATAAATTCCGCCACTGGTTGTAAAATTATTTGAATTTTGTGTATCAGATTGAATACACGAACTCAAACCAGAATCGTAAATTGCTGGAAGCCCTGTAAATTATTATTTAAGTAAAAATTCTATATTTTCACGTAGCTTCTAATTGGATTTTTCTTTTAGTTGCTCAATAAGTAAGTAAAAAAAAAAATTAAAAATATAAGGAAATTTGTAGAGATGATATTAAATTAATTCTCTTTCATATTTTCCAAAAATTTACTAAAATTAATAATTCCACTATAAGTCTAAACTTAATAAAAATATTATATACCTAATAATAATTGTTTAATATCTGTTTAATATTTATCCCCCAAGCAATGTAATTAAAAAGCTTCTGTTGTCGTTTATCAACTTAATTCTTACACTGAGATAATGCATTGTGAATGTTATCAAAAACAAAAGACTTAAGACACAAACTTGTTGAGTGAATGTATTAAATCTACTTTTAGCTGTTGGTATAAGTTCCTTTTTCTTGTTTTTAAAGGAGCGATTTCTATTTATTTACTTTGTTTTATTGTTTAACTGAGCTACCGGCATAATTTTTCTGCACATAAATATAGCTTAGAGAGTATAAATAAATAAACAACATAACATGTACGAAAATCAGCATTATTATTAAATACAAAAGCAACATTATCAAATAGAATAGGAAGTCTAATTATCTGATTGAGTCAAGTGGATTTTTTTTTCTCGAAATAAATTTTCTTTAATTTCTAAAAACTGTGTAATAAATATATTTCGTTTTTCAAACATTTTCATTAAAATTACTTTTGGGAAGAAACATAATTTATATGGAAATAGTTATCTTTTGTAGAATCAGGGAATTAATTTTTTTTTTTTTGATTTAACTCACCAGATTCGGTAGTTTTTTTTTGATTGCTTAATGACGTTACACTACTACTTTCCGCTGATAAGTCTACTGGTAAAGGTAGAGGTGTATCTGAATTAGATCGTTCATGAATTGATCGTATATTTGGTGATATTGTATTCGAACAACCTGTTGTAGTTTGATTATTGCCGAATATTATACCGCTGAAACCAGTGTTAGTTGTGCTACCACTTGTAGACGATCCTGAGTGAGTATTAAAATTGAAATATGACAATATTGAACTAGATACAGATCCTGTTTTTTTTTTCAACAATAAGATGTGATAAACAGCCAGCGAAATGAAATGAAGAAAATAAATTACGTGACAGAAAGAAGAATGTGAAAGTAATTTGAAATTGAAATTAATTATAAAATTAGTAGTTTTTAGTTATAAGTATGCAACAAAAATAAATGATAAACGAAGTTTATTATGTAACGCTATAAAAATTTTACCTGCACTGCTGCTAGATCCTACTCTACGATGTGCACCAGGTGATGGAGACGGTGATGTATTATGATAAAGTAGAACATTGCTAAGAGGGAGATTAGGTATTCCTGGACTCCCATTATTCTTTTGCGTCTGATGTGGTCGAGTTTTTGTAGACTCAGATAGTGCAAGCATTTTTTTGACAGCTTGTGGCGAAGCAGTTCCAAACTTAGGTCCTGTTTGACCTGAAGTAGTTGAGCTGCTATTTCCACTTGTTATACCTTTTTTGCCTTCACTAGTAGAACTTGTGGAACTTGTTGTTGATAAAGTTGGCGAAGGATGACGTTTGCGAATTGTTACACCAGTATTTGGCGCAGATCCGAAAGTTGTATTCCCTGTTTGATTTAAATTTGTACTTGGTTCACATTCATATGATAAATTGTGTAAAACATCTTCATTGGTCACTACTTTAATATTACTCAAATAAGCTTTGACTCGTCGTACCATTTGAGCTTCTTCATACATTTTCTTTGGGTTTGGTATAGCACCAGATTTTTTTCTACGCTTAACAGTTGCATTACCAATTGTTAAACGATTATTACTGATACTGCTGGTTGAATTTCCATGCGAGCCGGCCCCAACACTACTACTGGCGATTGTCATCATTTGATTTAATGCAATTATAGCGGAATTGCTGGTAGCTTGTCCTTTGGACTCCAGCATCGCAAGTAGGTCTAAAGTTGAAAAACTACACATTGTTGTCAATAAACGAATTTCCTTAGATATCATTCTTAATTTTTCAAAGTTAACTAATTTTTCTATTACGCTGTCGTTACCTAAATGAATAAAAGTCAAATCTTTTTTGACTACAGGATAAAATGGTATTATTGGATGCTGAGCTAGAAGTTCAGCTGTCACCAGCTGGCGATATTTCGACATATTTCTAGAAGGATCCATTAAATCTTGTAAGTCTGTGAATAATTTTTGATATTTTGAAGGAAGTTTTTCCCATGTCTGCCTCAAACGTGTAACGGCAACGTGCCCTAAACCTGAAATGATTGCAAACATCGAATTGAAATTTCTACACTCTTTGCATTGTCTAGCGATTTTGATAAACTGCTTGATTATTTTCATCCTCCTCACAGAGTTATGTTCAGAACATATCTCAGTTACAGCCCAAAACATTTCATGATTTACAAGTTTTGAAAATTGTTCCAATACAGGAGTTCCAAAATTTGATTTAATGTCAAACAAATCATCAATATATTCTGTGGATTCTATTCGTCGGAAAATATCGAAATCTTGCAGCGTCAACTGCACAGCTATTTCATTAGCATTTAGTTGTAGAAAATGAACTTGAGCTTCGCGAACCAATTCTGGAGCTAATTCGTCTGGAACGAGAGTCTCAGTTATTCCATTTGTTTTTAAATAATATCGAGCTGCTATTGTGATTCGATCAGATAAGTTTTGTAACTGGTCTGGAAGTCGGCGTTGCTTAACCATTCCACCTTCAGCAACACTGACTTCGCACAACGAAAAATTTGACGAAGTCTCGTGTATACCAAATTCTTGTAAAGCTAACATAACAACTTCTCGTGCAGTTGTTTCCCTATTAATCAAAAGATATTTACAACTTTGATCAGCCTTATACACTTTTAAAACACATTCTGGATAGTCTGCTTGTCGATTATCATCGATAATTATGGTATTCTGACATCCTGCTACTGGAGTGTTTGTGGCAGTTAAGTTTTTCGATGATGCAGTACTGATTCCTATTGTCGTAGTTAGAGATTTTAAGTCCGGGTTACTGTGAGACTGGTGTAATGCAGCGTCCAATTTTTCTTTTTCAATAAGATTGTTTGAACAACTACCACTACGCCCGCCTAAAATTCTATTCAAACTATCACTATTATCACCTGGTTCACTATCTAATAAATTGACTATTTCCTTATCAGGTATATTTAACATCGATGCTGATTCAATTTCAATTTTTTCACCCAAATTATCAGTTGTAACCAACTGTTGCATGCTATTTGCATTCTTTGGTAACAAATTCATTTTAATCAAAGCTTTTTGAATTCGACTTTTCGGTCCCAATGTTATAAAATTTGTTGGGCTGCTATTATGACGACCATCTTTGCGGTTGCTAAGAAAGTGTCCCACAAAACTGTCTTTAAATGGCGAATGATGACTATCCACTTGATCTGTTCCTGGCATTGAAAAACGTTGTGTGTTTTTGATTTCAGTGCCACGTTTAGTTCGTGGTGAATTGATCACAATAGCCTCATTTTTTAACATTTCTTTGAAAGCTAATAAATTAGTTTTTATCGTTATACTTAAGTGCGTAGATCCTTTTAACGTTTCCATTGCTTTCGAGTACGTGATATGCTCAAAATTTTGCCGATTAACTTCCAGTATTTGGTCACCACGTTTTAAGCCAATATCTTCGGCTTTCGATCCTTTATCTACTTTCGAAATAAATAAACCTGAATTACCATTATCGTACCCTCCAATAATTGTGAAATTAAGATCTTCATCACGTGAAGATCTTGTTAAAGTAATATTTCGAGTTCGAGCTTTCGCTGCACAAGCTATATGTAATAAGCGTAATTGACTATGCATTGAATGTCTTTCTAATCCGGATTCAAATTTTTCTAGAAACTCCATCATATCTGAATCCATATCAAAGTCTGTAAAATGATTATTAACCCATAATAGAACTACTCTTGTTACTCGGTCTCTTACTTCACTTATGGAAGCTTCAAATTTACTCAATTCATCCTCCTGAAACCAGAAAAATAATTGATCTGCAACTCTTTTAGGGTGCTCTATGAATGTACGATGTGTCAGAAGAAAATCTTCAATATATGTTGAGTCAATTATAGAATTTTCGTCCACAAGTTGTTCTATTAAATGTTCAATTGTACCTCTTATTACAATGTGTGCTCTGCGATAATTATCTTGTGCATTCACAATACTAGTAATACCGGATTCTAAACCACCTATTTGCCTTAATTCAGTGACCATCAAAAGTTGGCCATTATCATCTTCATGTCGTTTAATATTTTCTTCACCTTGATGCTGTATTCGATAATAATCACTTTGAGTAATGCAAACGAATTGACAATCGTCGCATTTTGTACGCATAACACCACGATGGTATAATTTGTCCATTGTAGGTAATATACCAAAACTATCACCAACAATAAGCTCTTCATTATCTCCATTTTGATGTTCGATTTCAACATGACCATTTACAAGTACGCTCCAAGAATCTAGTTCTTCACCATCACTCATGACCATTGTACCAGTTTTATCAACAACAGCAAATACCATAACTGAACATAATGCACGCCGAACTGCTAATGTCATATTTGTAAAAGCTTTTAAGCCTTGTGTGAATTCTAACAAAACCTCAATATCATCTTCAGTACGTTCTGATGGATCTTTTTCTAAGCACTCTCGAACAGCATCTCGAACATTTAAGCTCTAAAATGGAAAGTTTTGTTAATATTATCAAATATTTGAGAATAAAACTTATTTTATAATATTTTTATCTAACTAACATCTATACTTTCAGCTAAATCCTCTTCATCTGAATCAACAACTGATTCAATTAATCCCGATAAATCAACTTCCTCAGGATCTAATGAAGAACTATGTGCTGAGGTCATTGTATCACTGCCACTGTAGGCAGAACTGGTATCACTTGAATGTGAGCCTCTATTACATTTTTGAAAGAGTTCCGGCCTATTTGTGTTAATTTGCTGTAAGTGAAATAATTTACCTTATTAAAATAAAATATTATCAAATAAAAATTAGTTATCAAACATAAATTATTGTCCTAAATTAAAGATATATTTGAATATTACGTTATATAGGATATGCAAATATTAATTAAATTACTTTATTATGTAAATGTTAGTATAATTTAAAGCAACTAAAATAAATAATATGTTTAAATAATAATGACATATACGTATAAACTTACTGCTGGTAATTTTGTGTGATGTTGTGAATCCAAACCAAATTGCCTGTAACAAATGTTTGATCCTGTTGTATTAGGGCAAACAACTGCTGGCGTGCTGTTTCTATGAAAATGAGGCATTATAGGATCCATTCCTATAACAGGTGTACTATTTCTATGGTAATATGGAATTGATTCACCTGTTGATTCAATTAAATATGACATTTCTTTTGATTGTTTATTAGGTGAAAATTGTTTATCTTTTAAAATAGCTGTTATGGTACTTTGGTTATCACTATCTTCACCAGTATCACCAGTACTACTGTTGCCTCCGCCACAATTAGAGTTTCCTTTGGTTGTTATGAATTGTTTTGAATCTATTTGATCAACTGATGGATTATTCAAAGTATTATAAGTGGACATTTCTGGATATTCAATCTAATATATAAAAAAAAATTATTGAAATAAAATTAATTGAAAAATTTATTCAATATTGTCATTATTTAATGAATTTACTATTTGAAACAATGAATGAAACTAAAGATAAAAAAAATACATTGCACTCTTAAAGTGTTTAGTAGAGTATATAGTAGTACACAGTACCATGTTTAAAAAAATATTAAAAAAAAAAATTAATAAAGAAGTGGAAGAAATTTCAAACGATGTACCAGAGTAGTATTGAGGACATTACTTTTTTTTCACTTCAACCATTTAATTTGTGGAAATTCAAAGTAGATACTATTAATTACTATTAAATCATATAAATGGGTGAAATAAATACTTAGTATAGTAATGAATAAGTATTTTTAAATATTTTTCATTTGAATTAAGTTTGTTCTAATCTTAAAAAATAAATACCTTATTATTAAAAAATATAAATTTGTGAATTATCATACTATAAATCTATGATATTTTCATGCAAATGATTAGCAAAATTTGAAGACTTAACAATAATAATTAGCAAAATTAGCAAAATTTGAAGACTTAACAATAATAATTATTAAGCTCAATAACAGGGATTTTAAGTTGCATAACTAATTCGTACGTTATACGCCTCTGTTTATTAACAATACAATTTAAATCTTATGTTTCATGTTAGTTTTCTTTTATGCAGCTTTCATAATAAATATTAACAATAAACATTTTTTTTTTTTATTTATGTACATAGTAAGGTACTATAAAGTTGAAATTAAACCTATTTTATGACTACTCTATAGTGGTTAATCATAATTGTTTTCAAAAATTAAAAGAAATTTTTATTTGTAATTTCTCATTTTTGCGAAAACATTAAACATTTTTTTTTGTTTTATATGTTTTATTAAAAGAGAGAAATTAAAATATTTGTAATGTAATTCTATAAACGGTTTTTTTTTCGCAATTACTTGTATGGTCGTACAACATAAACGGCGGCAATCATTTCACTTTTTCTGTTTTTAAACTCAGCAATTAAATAGTTTTTAAAAGAAATTTTCTTTTGACAACGATTTTTAAGGAAATGATAAAAAAAAAGAAACAATTTTCCTGCTATTATTTTCATGAAAATGATATTGAGAAAAAAATGTGCAAAAAAATTAAAAATGAAAACTTATATAAAATCGCACAATTTGTGGCACTTAAAGATCGGTATTTCTTTATTATTATTTAAGTTTTTGGTTGTCAAAAAAAGCAGTAATAGAAGTGAGTAAGTTCTTTATTATTTTTAGAATTGAAAGAAATTATAATGATTTCTTATAATAATTTTTGAATTATTGCAACATTAAAATAAAATAGAAATAATATACATTTATGTGGGTATGGTTTAGTAAATAAAATAAATTGTAATGTATTGTAAAAGTAATATTTTAATTATACATGTTAAATAATTAACATATAAGAAAAACATTTTTAACATATTTTTAGGAGTGTCAATAACATTGTATTCTGAATTTAAAAAAATATAGTTCTTTAAAGTAAATTATTATTTATTTTGAAATTTGATAATCGAATTTTTACACTCAATTTATATAACATATAAATAAATAAAAAATATTTAATTTACATTACATGATTATTACAATAGAAATCTCTACCTAAATATATGCAATCTTGTGCATGAAATGAATGCATCATATTTAAGAAACATATTACAAATGTATTCATTTTATAATTTATGATTGTGTTACTTTGAATTGTTTTATCTATCTAATTCCTGAAGTCACACATGCACCCGCGAAACTGTCTTTGGTGGCGTAGCCAAAGGCTAAGTTACGAAAAGAGGGGTTTTAGTCCCTGAAGCCCCCACAGGGACAAGTGCAATTTGCTTGCTTAGCCATATGTTAAGTTGTGTAAAAGAAACTTATAAAATAGGAATAACAACTCATAAAGTGTGCATCACATACGAATTTAACAGTTCATAGCTAAGTTTCTCAATTTTTGATTTCATTATTTTTTGATTTCATTTTCAAATATTTTGCATTTCGCAAATATTTTTATGAATGCTAGTGTTATTTAATGAGGTAAACTAAATATACTTTTGTAGTTGTAGTCGCGTAATTTTTATGTTATTTATAGTAGATTATTGTATATGTTAACTAAATTTGTTATTAATTACGAGTTCTGTATACATAAAAACATATTGACACTCGAGTCAATACTAATATCATGAGACCGAAGGTCGAGTGATATAAATTGACAAGTGTCTATGTGTTTTTGTGTAAATACAGAACGAGTTGTATGACAAATTTTATTAACATATCCAATATACTGTTTTAATGTGCATGTGTAAGGTTACACATTTTTTTTTTATTTTTTGTTGGTATTTGTCTGTATTGAAATATTGTGAGAACATCTAAATGATTTCATTATTTACGCTGATGCATCTTAATGATTTCATTATTCACGCAGATGCATCTTAATGATTTCATTATTCACGCTGATGCATTGATTGCATGTGTATTGACGCATATAATATTCCATTTAGCGATCTAAATTCTATACTACTAAATACAACATACCGACCACATGCCCATTAAAATGTTTTAATAAATTTATTATTTTTACCATTGCAAATTCGTGATAGTGAAAATCAATTTTCCAAAGCTTGATAAAATAACTACTGTTTCTTATTGATCTCTAAGAACTAGAGTGAATCTCCAAATAGAATTATATCATACAACTATTTAATAGCTAAAGTTTGTGTTTTTTGTTTTTTTGACACTTTTTGTATTATTATCATAATATTAGTAACATTTATATGTTATTATAATCATTATTTTATTATGCCAATGCTTATGAATTTTAGTCATTTATTTAATTTTATTAATTTTTTACATTATACAAAAAATTAACAACAAATTATATATTGTTGCTTGTAGTATAAATATAAGTAAAATTTTTATCCATGGGAGAATTATGAATTTTATTAATAGACAAATTTTTCATATGCTGATAAGAGAAAAATCATTAAGTGGAAATTTAATCAATAGAAACAGTAAATACATAAATATATTGTGTAAACATATATAAATGTACATTGTGCATATATAAAAATCCATAATATATGTACATATAATATGTCGTTAAAATTTTCATTATGACAATAATCAAATTAATATGATGGAGCCACTGAACCATATAAAATTCATAGGATGTATAAATCATTTTTAATTCATATTAAAATATACATAATAATAAAATGCAAATTTTTGTAAACAAAATCCAAAATCTAAAACATATATAACACATATACTAATATTTTTTGGTTAGCTTTCAATAATACGGCAGTTACCATTTTTATATTATAAATATGGAATTTTAGCATTGAATTTTCATTGCTATTTTAACAACAGCACTTTTAAAAGAGTTAATTTTGATTTACATATAATATATAAACTAAGATTAAATGGGTACATTGATGACAAATATAAGTGTACAATATGTATCTTATGATCATTATTTATTTTCAGCTATTTTTTTTTTTGTTGAATATTTACATATTATACATATATACTACTGGCATATATTCTTATCTAATCTAGTTTATTTACTTTTTTATTTTACTACATAAAAGTATGCCAATAATATGTGTTTTATAGAATATAAATTGTTTAATTTTAAATTAGAAACATTCATTGTTCGAATAAAATCATACTGTTATAATTGGAATTTCGCTCAAATGTAAATAATTTTTTGAAGCAATTAACATGTTGGATTTTAATAAGATAATAAACATTTCGATATTCCCATTTGGAACAAAAATAATTATTGAAAATATAAATAATAAGTACCTAGTAGATGTTTATTTTTATATATTTTCGTGAAACAAATTGTATCTAAAATTTATTTCTATATTATTTCAGAATTATATCTGATTAGAAGTTAGACGTCGAAATGATATTAGTTCGTAACTTTCTGATTTAAATGGTTTTCTATAATTTTTTATTAAATCCTTTATATTAACTTCACTTTTCCACAAACTTAGAAAGTAAAAATTGACCCACTTCCCGGTATCCAATCGAGCTGAAATTTTGCAGATCGCTTTGTCGTCGATGACAATGGACTTTGGCATCGACGCATTCACCTTTATGTTCATTTCACCACCGGGTCCGCAAACTTAGAAAATCAAAATTGACCCACTTCCCGGTATCCAATCGAGCTGAAATTAAGCACACCACTTTGTACTTGATGACAATTCACTTTGGCATCGACACATTCACACTCACACACCTTTATCAATTAAATTCTTTATATCAACTTCACGGTCGTTTCCACAAACTTAGAAAGTCAAAATTGACCCACTTCCCGTTATCCAATCGAGCTGAAATTTTGCACATTGCTTTGTCGTCGATGACAATGCACTTTGGCATCGACATATTCACACATACACACACCTTTATTAATTAAATCCTTTATATTAACTTCAACCCGTTTCCACAAACTTAGAAAGTCAAAATTGACCCACTTCCCGGTATCCAATCGAGCTGAAATTTTGCACATTGGTTTGTCGTCGATGACAATGCACTTTGGCATCGATACATTCACACACACACACACATCTTTATATTAATTTCAGCACCGGGTCCACAAACTTAGAAAGTGAAAATTGACACACTTCCCGGTATCCAATCGAGCTGAAATTTGGCACATCGTTTTGTCGTCGATGACAATGCACTTTGGCATCACACACTCTTACACACACATTTATTAATTAAATTCTTTATATCAACTTCACGGCCGTTTCCACAACCTTAGAAAGTCAAAATTGACCCACTTCCCGGTATCCAATCGAGCTGAAGTTTTGCACATCGTTTTGTCGTCGATGACAATACATCTTGGCATCGACACATTCACACACACACACACATATATATATGAACTTCAGCACACTTTCCTCAAACTTACAAAATCAAAAAAGACCCACTTCCCGGTATCCAATCGAGCTGAAATTTACTTTGGCATCACACACACACCTTTATATAAACTTGACCACCTGGTCTGCAAACTTAGTAAGTCAAAATAGACCCAATTTCCGGTATCCAAACGAGCTAAAATTTCACTTTGACGTCGATAACAATATACTTTGGCATCACAGACTCACACACACACACACACACACACACACACACACACCTTTATATGAACTTCATATCAATTGCCTCGCATATAAAGGATTTATATCAAAAACTTTGTTTTTATGGGTTGTGTTTTTTTTCGATAAAATTTGTAGTATTCATTATGTATTCAAATTCATTTATATACTAAGAAATATATGATTCTTTAAATGGTTTCATATTTCTCCCCCTTTTAACTAATATCTATTCGTCAAAGAGTGGTGATTAAGCAATTTTTTTAATTTCTAACAATCAAGTAGCTGAATTAGTAAAAAAAATACATTATAAATAAGAAAACTACCAATTTTTAAATATACGAAAGATCAAAGGCTTATTATTATAAAAAGATATTATCAATAGATAGGTAGTTAGTTAGCATAGCCGGGCAAAATACATGCGAATGTAATTTAAATTACAAATTACAAAATACACAAAAATTTACCTCAAATTAAATTACTGAAATTACATTACATTTTTTGTTTAATTAAAAAATACAAATTAGTAATTTGAAATTACGCTATTTTTGGTTCCAATTACAATAATGTAATTTAAAATTACAAAATTACAATTACAAATTATCCAGTATTAAAAAAATAAAATAAAAAATTTAAAATAAAAGTTCTATTGAGATTGAGAAATTAAAACACGAAAAGAAAGCTTACTTTTTTTATTTTATTTGAATTTCTAACACATACGAATTTTACAGTTAAGTAAAGAGATAAATTTTTAACGCTAAGTAATTTGAAAGAAGTAAAAGTATTTTGAAATTACAAGTATACAGAAATACAAATTACTAAATACAAATTACAAATATGAATTAACGAATTAAAATTACATTCTTCTAATTACGAATCTACCAATGTAATTGAATTACACATTACAAATTACAAAATGTAATTGAATTAGTAATTTCGAATTACACTATTTTGAAATTACAAGTATTTTGCCCGCTATGTTAGTTAGTTTTACAAATCGACAGATTTTAATAGCTTTTCTTTTGTGAAGATTTTTTCTTTCTTAATTTTTTATAATAAAGTAAATTTTTTCAATATATAAGTTTAAAATAACAAAATATTTTGTATATTTAATGACAGCAAACCCAATTTATTTTTATAATATCGATAAGGATTATGGTGCAAATAAAAAAAAAATATGAACTGTTTTCAGAATATACATATACTTTTTATATAAATATAGACAGGAATAAATAATAAAAAAAAAATAAAATAACAACAATAATTTTAAATTATAATTTATTTATAGAAACTGTTTATGTAGGTCAAAGGAAATTATTTTTTGTTAAAATAAAATATAATAATATACGTTCCGCACATAATATATATCGTCTGCTCAGAAATGAAACAGCGTATGACATTTATACGTCATTATTTGACAATAGCACCATTCGATTCCTCGTACTCGATTTTATAAGTACAACTACTTTGCAATATTCTTAGTGTTGATTAAAATGTGTTTTTTAGATGAAAATTGTACGCTACTTGATATTTTTTCATACGTTTTTTTTAATTTTCAAATCTTTAAATTCAAATTACTCGAAACTATACTTTTCATTATACGTTGTTTCATTTCTGAGCAGGCGATATAATGTTATATTAATGAAAAAGTTTTTTAATTCCACAGAAGAGTTATGCTCATTGAAAGACAACTCAGCAAAGGTTTACCACACAATACCGAAGTGTTTTTTTATAGACAATTTTCCTTCAAAAATGAAAAATTTACATTTATGAATATTTTCAATTTTCTAAAACTATTCGTCATATAGTGATATTATTATTGTATTGAAAAAAGAAGAAAATTCTATTTTAAATACGACTTCGCATTAACATAAAATAATAATATTTCTCGAGAGCCTAAATTGTACATATTGATGAAAAAAATATAACATAATATCAATTCTAAAACGAAATATTCATGTAGGTACATAGAAATTTTTGAAATTTTTTCGCAAAGTATGTGAACTAGTTAATATGTTTTTTTTTTTTTTTTAATTTTATAAAAGACTGTCCCTTTTTAATTTAACACATATATGAAACACATAATATATGAAAGTCAACATAATCCTTATCCTACGGCAAATTTTGTTGGCCTCTTTTATAAACACACATATACATAATTGTTGTTGTTCCTATTTTAATTAAAATTCTAAATCTTTTGAATTATTTAGTCATAGAAATTTTTATTGAAAAAAAAAAGATTTGAAAATTTAAATTTAAACTGTTTTTTTAAATACATAATAATAAAAAAAAAATTATAACGAAATTAAAATTTTCAATAATTTATAAATGATATATTGTGAATATTTGTCTACAATCTACATGTATTTATTTTTGAATAAAAATCTAATAATAAAAATGAGCACGGATGTATGTAATTTTCATTTAAATTTCTTCTGCTCTCAATTACAATATTGGTAAAATTGAATTCAACAAGGTTTAATCCTGCCCCATTTTCAAAATTATTTATTTTTTTCACTTTATGTATTGACTTTTTTTAAGTCTCCTATTTGTAAATTAAATCAATTTGTTACTTCATATACAAATTTTTAATGAAATTATCTTTTATTTTTTAAAATTAAATTGACTACATATAATTTTTTTTAATAGAATTTATTTCCCTCATAGTTTGTCTAAAACACCTGTGGTTTTATCCACAAATATAATTATATATTTTGGAGTTTAAATTTTATCATCCACAAAAATACTTAAACTAAAAATAATATCACATAATGAAACCTGATAGAAATGAAAAATTCTGTTGCTTTTATAAAATTTTTACTTTGGTGGTTTGTTTCGATCTAATATCAAGCTTAGGACTCATATAATAAAAAAAAATTTTAAATTTAAATATCGATTTTTATTTTATTATTATAATATTTTGGCCTCAAGACGAAAATAAATTAGATGTAAATAAAAGCAAAATGTGCGTTATAATAAACTTACCACTATCATTTCAGATGTTTCAAGAACAAAACATTCATTTGGCCTTCTAGCGCTGCCACCATTCCGTTTTCCAAAACTAAAAAAAAAGAAGATATTTAGCAAAAATTAATTTCACAGTTTTTCTTTAAAAAAATAATATAAGAATTAAATTCAAAGTACATAAATGAAAATTTTTTTCTCTATTCGAATTTTCAAATACATAAGGTACATCCTTTTTAAAAATATAAATCGTATTATTGAAGTATTACCTAATAAGAATTTTAATAACAGTAACAAATCAACAAATCAAAATCGTTAACAAATTTATTTAAAATGTCCTAAAGACTTAAATGCATCTAAATATATGATCTGACCTAATTCACCCTAATGTAAAGTTCAACATTCTGGAGCAAAAAGAATAATCTTTCGAACCTCTGTGTAGTCTATAAAATCCACTTTGACAATGCTAAAATTGTGGCACAAATACAAAAACTTATAAGGAATAATATTTAAAAATTTGAAATATCGATAACAATGTATAGTATACACATACAATACATATTTCAATAGTTTTATACCAATTTAAATAAATAATGTTTTTCTTGTTATATTTTATATAAAAATAACTCACGTGGGAAACGTGGAAGAAAGAATAAATATTTTAAGTTCAATGATTATAGCTTCCAGCAAACAATGATTTATTGTACTACAGAGAATAATGTGAAAATTTAAAATTTTAATAAAAGAACATTATATACTTATATGTATTTACTTATATTTAGCTAGTATATAATGGATATTATATGTATATTATGTAAAGAAAGCCTTTGAATATAAAATATAAAAACAAAATGAAAATAACTTGAAATTTTCCATGCATGATGTAATTTATTGTTTTGTGTTAATAACTCAATGTTGGAGACATATGAAAATTTGAAGACATTACAATTTTACTTTTTAATTGATTTTTTAATAATCTATAACAATAACTTTGCACTAACTTCGACGTGACAGTTTAAATTTGAATATAATATTTCAGAGCACAATTTGAGGAATATTCATAATAAAAATTAACTTAGTAATGTTTTAATATATTATATTTTATATTAAATTGATTATTAAGACATATTTGTCAAACTTCTAACCTATATTATTAAGGATCGCGGTTATATTTTAGTGCAGGTTTGGAACCGTCAAGTGGCGTCGTTACCGCGAAAAACTGGGAAATATTTCAATATGTCACTAAACTTTGAACATACATTATTAAGGACAGCATTTAGGTCTTAGCACAGCTGGACTAAATTGTAATGTTTTCTGTTAATTTTTTTTAAGCGTGAGAAAATGTTTCTTTAAAGAATAATTTGAGTTTCCTGGTCCTAAATTTATTCCCAGTCCAGCCCTGGGTTTTAGTTCATATTTGGACACTAGGACCGTTATGTACGGAAACCGCGAAAAACTAGAAAATATTTGAATAAATGTCTCCAAACTTTGAATGTATTATTAAGAAGAACCGCGTATAGGTTCAGATTTGGAACCACTATGTGGCATTGTTTTCCGCGAAAACTGCGATAAATAGCCAAAAATTATAAATTAAAAATAAGTTCGTGGCTATGTTTTTAATAAATTTTTCTATTAACTATTTTTTGTAATTGTTATATTTTTTATTTATTAAATTAGGTATATGCTTATAAGCAGTGGTGGGATTCAAAACATTTAACAACCGGTTCGCATCCCGTAAAAAAAAAATAACACAATTTTGTGGTTTCGAATCCTCTAAAAAGTTTTTTAATTTTTTTTTTTAAGATTCTAAGGACCTTTCCAGAACATATATATACTTTTTAATTCATAAAAACTCATAAATTTTTAGATTGATGTTTCCAAATGTTGTAATTTCAAAACAGGCTTGCTTGTTACACGTTTATTACTTATAAAAGCATATTTTTATTCTTATTCAGTTCTTTACTCACATTATTCACATAAGATAGCTAAAGAAATATGAGATTTTTCAGATAAATAAGTAAAAAGCTTGTCAAATTTTCCAGTATTTCTTTTATAAATTAATAAAAAAGTCAGAAAAAAATTGTTTTACAGTAAATTGTACGGGCATCACCTGTCGAGATACTCATCGTGTGAAAGTAGTTTTTAAATTTTTAGATAACACACAGACCGAAAGACAAACATCATGTTTTTTATATAATTGAAATTTTATTTTTAATACAAATTTCAATGTAAATTCAAATTGTATATTCTTTGAGTAGTTGAGAAATTGCCACGGAGGGACTGTTAAAACAGTGAATAGTTGTTTCAAAACTTTTTCAGGCGATTTTCGTGAGCCTAAAAATTTTAGGAAACGGTACGCGAATCTTAAATATTTTAGGAAACGGTGTGCGCGAACCGGTGCGAACCGGCTGAATCCCACCACTGCTTATAAGGAGTACATATAAAACAAAGATCGATTGAAAAGAATTTTTATCTCTCTACTTTATCTTTTTTTTATTAACTTGTGTCTAATTTTTGTAATATATAAGAATAATTTCTTGATATTGTTATTTTCTTTAAAAAATTTAAAATTTATTTTTAATGTGTTTGATATTAATTATTATATTAAAATAACCAAATTTTCGAAAAGTACAGCCTCATTAATTTAAATTATAAAAATCAAACGGCATAATATTTATGTCTGCTCATAATTCATATACAAAAAAAATACATGAAAACATAAACATATTATATATAATATCTTAATATAATATGTTCGACACGTACTTATACTCAATTTAATTTTCTGGTTAAAAAAAATCAAATAAATGGACCTAAGTATGTGCATATTTTAATATAAAATACTTTTCATCAAACACTTATAATTCGTACCCCAAATGTGAAGATGTCGTATCCGTTGAAATATTTTCATCTATGTCATCAATTGGTAAAGTTAGTTTTTTGTTCTTTTCACAACTATTTAAGTCATCTTCTGTAACACAATGTAATGATTTATCATCAGCCAATGATTTGCCGCGTTTTAAATGCCAATTTTTTGCTAAAAATTTAGTTTCTTCTTGAATTGCACTGCGAGTATAAGAAACCGAGTGTCGACCAGCCATGTGCTTCTCATAAGGTATTTTCGTACCCAGAATAGTACATTCAATTTTATCAGCTTTCTTTGATTCATCTGTTGATGTGGATGCCTTCCTCAGCCTGCCGGGATTAATGTTTTGCGATGTTTTCCGATTACGACGAAATCTATTTGGATGGCACTCTCCACGAGTTGAATGAAATGAATTCCATCTTCTTACTATCTCTGTATTATTCGCATTTTCGACATCTGCAGCTGCAGCTGCTGCAGCAACAACTGCAGGATTAGCTGATGGTCGACGCCTAGGTAAACGAAATGTTGTGTGTTTAGTTTTTGCTGGTGAAGTTGTATTCGAGAGAGTACAATCTTCATTTGATGACCTATTATTTCCAATTGATTGATTGCTACCACCACTGAGCCCAGTATTTGAAACATCATAAACTTCTTCATCGTCTGATTTATGTTGACGATATGATGAAACACCACTACTTGATGCTCCGCTTGACCAACGATTATTATTACCGAAACAACCGCCAAGCGAAGCCGATGTAATTGTTGATGCCGTTATTGAACATCCAGCTGATGGTGATAATTGGTGAGCATGTATTGTTATTGGCTGATGCAACTGACGTTGGGATCCACTACCGCCGCTTGTAGCTCCTGGTGTGGTAGCTGTTGATGAACCAGCTGTTTGGGCAAATAAATTACCCAAATCAATTAAATCATCACATGATGCATTCGAACTAGTTGATTGGATGCGACTTCTTTTTGTCGCAGCACAGTGTTTCAACATTTAATATATACTAACTTTTTTTTTTTAGAATATACTTTCAATATAGGTATATATTAATATAAAAATTTTATTTTTGTAAAATTAGAATCTTTTATGTTCTATAAAAAAAATGTTCTATCTTAAATTGTGATAGAATTTTTCGTGTCAAAAAGTGCCAAATTATCGTTGTGTATAACTTTAGAAAAATATTTATTTTTTCAAATCTATTTTTAAGATCAAAAACGTGTTTTTGTAAGGATAATAAATGAAATCGTTTGTTGTTTGTTTTTTTTTTTTTATTATTATATCCTTTTTGTTAAATTGTTAATGTAAACGACAACTCTGATAAGTATACAATATGGATAAAAAAAGAATTTCAAAAGCGTTGAACTGTCTTTTCTAATCAACCTTTTAATATTGAAAAGTAAAATTTAATATTATTTTCTATGTCCAATCATCTGTCAATATAATTCCAGCCCTGATTATATATATAGAAAAACAAAATTTGTTCTAAATGTGTACAATTCCAATGATACTCGACAACTAGGGATGGTAAGTAATCATGGGATAGTTGTGGGAGTTTTTTCGAATTGATTATTTAAAAAATTTGTAGGATGCGAATTTCTATATAATTTATAATAATCGTAGTTTAATCCATGAAAAAAATAATTTTTTATTTAACTTCATTTAGGCGAAATAAATAAAGTTCTTGAAATTCGTAAAAAATTATATATTTCAAAATTTATATAATATGAGATATACCAATAATTCATAACAATATATTGTTTATTATATCAGAAAAAAAGAAAAAGAGAAAATTCTGAAAATCAATAATATTTTTAACGATTTATTTTTGTAATTTATAATTGTATGGTTGGTAATTGTAATTGTAATTTTTATTCATCATCATAAAATAATAAATGTAGGTACATAAATATAAGATTAGTTTAAATGAGTAGATTTTGATTATTTATGTACTTATGAAATTGAATTGAAACATTTTTTTTTTTATAATTAATTCTTAAAAATCTCATCATAAACTAATAAATCTATTATTAGCTATAATTCTAAACCAGAATAAAATAATAGTGGTATTTCTTTGTATTTGAATATTTTTGATATAAATTTGAAATCATGATTGTGGTATTTAACAAGATTCCACTTTCGTTTTTTTTTTCAGATTTATACAAAACAAGGATTTATTCCTTTTCAAAGATCTGAATTTTTTTTTATTATTATGAATTTTATCAAATAATGTTAAATTCAAAGTTTCTTACCTTGTAAATTTTTCAATAAATTATTATAATATGTGTTTATGGAGGGTTTTCAATAAAAGTATGGAATAAAAAAAAAAATTATAATATTTTAGCTTAAAGCTATAGTTAAGAAAAATAGTACAACAATTTAAATTGCATACTTTGTTATCAAACTTTATGTTTATGTAGTTACTCCAAGTATAGTCTAAGTGAATTATTTCTGAAATTACAAAATCCCTTTGATTTTAACATTTAATTAAAAACGAAAAAAATTCTCGAAGCGTCTTGACAATTAAACTTATAATATGTATAGTTAAGGGTCAACGAATTTTCTTCTAATATGTGTTAAATAACATATAAGATATTTTATGGAAAACATTTTTTTTTTCTAAATGGAACATCGTTACATAAAAGAATTTTTTCAAATAGAAAAACATAAGAAGTGATTTTATATTCTAATCTGACCTATAACTTTCTTTAGAAATATGAAAAGGATATGAATTATCTCAACTTAATTTCTTTTTTTTTTTTCGTATAAATAAACACGATTTTTATGTGTACTTTGTCTTTAAACTTTTTTATATGTTTTTTTTTTTTATTTCGCTTTCCCTAAATATCCTTTTTTCTGAATATCCTTTTCCTAGTTAAAAAAAAAAAAAAACTTAAAAAATATGAATAAAAGGACTTTTATTCTTTGTATTAATTTTTTTTAATGTGGATAAAACAGAAATTTTATTTGAACATCTAAAGTTCTGTTTGTGGATTTTTTTTGGTTTTTTATTTACTAAATAAAATGTATATTAAACTGAAAATAACTTTCAAGGTTCATAGATAGATTCCTCATTCATAATATTAATATATTATAATATAAAAATAGATAATAATAATGAAAAAAAAAAAAAAAAAAAAAATTCATAAGATTGAAAAAAGCAAAAGAAATTTTAAAGTTAATTTCCATATTTATTGAAATTTATAAGTATATAGTTTTTATAGGATTTTCAAACTATAAAAATACATACTTATAAAATAATGGACAAGATTGTATTAATTTTAGGTCTGAAAAGAAAATTTGTATAAATCTCACTGTCTTAAAATGATTTAAATGTTATAAGAAAATACTAATTTTATATTCATAAAATACTGAAATTAATTTTATAAGTTCTATAATGTAGTATCTTTATAGTTAACTTATGTATTTTGATCTGCGTAGGATAAGTTCGACTGTTGGTGAAAGTAATTTTCTATATTCAGTTCGTCCAACTTTGGTTCAATTTGGAGTTTACAATAATCTATTCTGTATACAATATACATTTCGAACACAAGAATATTATATGGTGTAAAAAATTATATTGTATGTCGAAAAGAATTATTGTTATGTTATATATTATACATTGTAAAATATGTATTATATCCATACTTTTTTAATTTTTTTTTTGTTTTGTAAATAAAGTATACTCGTATACTAAATATATGTAAATTATATTTATTATTGTTATTGAAAAACTTTTTAATTTTTTCATGTCCTCCGTTCTATTCGAATATGGAAAATGCTACATACATACATATGTATATTTAGAGCAATTTTGTTTTGTTGTACAGTTTAATTTATGTACTGCACATAAAATTTATGTATGCACATGTTTTTTTTATTTGTTTAGTTAACTGTTGCTGAAGTTTGGAACTAAAAGGTATTGGTTGATTTAATGTTAAATATTTTATTAAAAGTGATAAGTATATTATTAGTATACATAGTTGTTGTTCATATATTACAGATATTGTAAAGTATATACGTTATGGTTATATGTATTGTATGTAATAACTATAAATATATATATATATTTTTTTTAATTTTATGTAATTAAATTTTTATTTGACAAGAAAACGAACTAATTTTTACATAAAATAAAATTTAATTCTTCTTATTATTCAAATTGATATTTTTCTTTAGCACATAAATGTAATGTACATATAAGCCTATAAGTGCTAAGGTAAACAAAAATTTAAAGATATGTTTTACAAAAATAATATTGTCCGTGTTATTTATCATCATCTGACACTATTTACTGAAATACCTACATTTTTGGTAACGACATATATGAAATATGACTTTCATTCAAATGATATACAATTTATATTTTTGGGTTTATTTTATTTTATATATTATTAATAAAACATAAAAAAAAATCCTTTTTTAACAGTACGTACCTACAAAAATATGTACATATTTGAAGGTAAAGGATTTTCTAAACTTGAAAAATAGGATATACATTTTATAAAGTCAAAAAATGAGATTCAAATTTTTTGTAAATCATTTTTATTATAAAAAAAAAATAAAAATAATATATATTATATAGTATAAATACCTAACATATATTTACTAAGTTTTATAATATTGATTTCGATTAAGTATTAAAAAGGAGTTTCCTTTTTAATGGCAAAACTTTTTATAAAGCATATTATAGGTTTTTCTTTTTCGATTAAATATGTGTGATATTTAATGTCCTGGCCTTTTAAATATAAAACATTTAAATCTACTTCTTTTTTTTTTATATTTTAACACAATATTGGAAATTTGTTTTTTATTTGAAATTTCAATTTTTATAGGTAATATGATATCATGGGGAAGAATATGTCAAAAGTTCAGAAAAAATTTTTTTTCTGAAAGATAAACAAAATTGATTATAAAAGAGGATTCTATTCAAATGGAAATCATTAAAAATAGTCATTACACCATGGGTGTAAATGAAAAAAATTGCGTTCGAAAATAAAATAAAAAAGTTAAAAATCAAATAGAAATATCAAAACAAATAAATATATAAGGGCGCCCTTACTTTCTTTGGTATAAATAAAGATGCAAATAAAGATTGAAATTAAGAAAAGTCGTCAATTTTCTTTGAAAAAATATGAATCATTAAAAATTAAAAATATTAATTTGCGTTTTGAAAAAGTATTGAAATCTTTAAAGGTTCAGGGAAAATAGCTATACATTCATGAATATCTAATAAATAATGTTTTGGAGTTGTCGCAACTGATTCAAATTACAAAAAACAAATTTAAATTTAAAAGCTCTGAAAAGTTAAGAAAAAGTAAATTATGGGAAAATTTAATCAAATAAATTTAATTCTTAATCTCTATTAAAGTCTGTACTATTGTAGTACAAAATTCTGAATTTTCCTTGTCCAATTTAGAAAGAAAACAAAATTTCGCACAAAGTGTGTGTGCATTCAAGTAACGAAAGATTAAATAAAACCGCAAAGAAATCAATCCTTTTTTTTAACCCTAAGATATTTATTTTAAAGTATCATAATAATTAATTCCATAAATTGGGTTAATTTCTTTTAAATATAGTAATATATATAGGTATATAATTAAATAATTCAAAATAATTATCTTAAAAGAGAAGAAAAAAAAAAACTTTTTTCTAATTTTCATTCACAATAATTATTATTATTAAGTTTAATAATCAACAAAAACTTTGCGGTCCAATGAAATTGATATTTGTTCCTTTTTTCTCTTTTATTAATTTTTGTTTTTTTTGGAAAATCAAGTCCAAATTTTCTGGAAAAATATTTCAAAAAGACATTTTTCTTTACAAAAAAAAAAAATTAAATGAAAACCATGAACACAAAAAAAAAAATTATTTGATTTTCCTGAAAAAAGAAAAGTTAAATATTTTCTGAAAAGTTTTCTTTTATGAAAAATAAAATAAATAAATTTATGTACACAATAAATATGGAAAGTTTTCCTTTTAAACAAAAAGTCACTATGGTTATACAAACATATAGAAACTTTCTGTTCTTATATGTTTAATTTTATATTAAATTCAAGCAATATAATATATACATAGCTTCGCATAGTCAGTCGCAAAGGTGTAACTCCAAAGTGTATAAAACATATTTGATTTTTAATATTAAATGGTTAGAAAAATTTTTATTTTAATAAAGTAAATTTAAATTGACTTTAACAGATTTCAACTATGCTTATTTAATTGCTTTGCAAGCTATGAATTAAATAAAGGACAAAATCTTTGTTTGATTCGTTCGAATAAATTAAAATCAGGGTAACATTATAAAAAAAAGGCAAAATCAAATTTATTTTGAACTTACTTAAGTTTTAGTTCATTACAGAAAAATTTTAAATTATTTTGAAGTTTCTGAAAGACTTATGTATATCACTGATAACGATTCCATTATATACATATACAATTTGGTTGCAGTATTTATAAAAAAATTATAGAAAGGTAAGTGTAAGAGTTTATATTTAAGGTATTTAAAGTATACAATTGACTCTCAAATACATACGTTTTTTCTGAAAATTTTATAGTAAAGATACGGCTTAACATAAACCAGAATCAACATCAGATTCAAAATCCGATACATTGCGCCATAATTAGTTCAGGAGGAGAAATTTAGCTATAGAATTTAGCTATAGAATTTAGCTCCAGAAAACAGTTATCTGGCATAGAATCAATGTAAGTGCAAGAGACTTGTTCTTTTGTTTCTTGGGTCAGAATGTAAAAATATTGTTTCAGATTATGATTTGTGTAAAAACTCTAGTGGCAGATTCAGGGGCTAAATGCTGATTCTGGTTTAAGTAAAAATTTACCTTAAAATTGAAAATAATTTTAAAACTTAAAGCTATTAAATTAGGTATTTATTTTCAAATAATCAAATTATCAATATATTATACGAAAAATTATTTCAATTATCAAATAATGTTAAATTTTGCATAAGACAAGTGAAAAATTATTATTCTGTATAATGTATATATAAATATAATTTAATAGGTTAATTCGACTGGAAAATATTTCGATATACATTTTTTTTTTTTTCAATTTCGTATAAATTTTATTTATTTTTTAAAGTAATGAACAAAAAACATTTTTTCTTCATTTGAAAAATACAAACAAACCCACAAAATTTGATCAATTTTATTTTTTTATTTATTTATTTTTTTTATAAAAAACAATATATTTTTGTAAATTATTAATTGGTTGAACAGAACGAAAAAGAAAAACATGGAAAAAGAAAAATATTAAAGAATTTTCCATAAAAATTCTAAATTTATATTATACCTAAGTATGTATGTACAACTTTTCTTTTTTTTTTGTATTTTCTTTATGAAACATATATAATAAGAAGAATTTTTTTTTTTTGAATTGAATCCATGAATAATTCAGAAATCAAAACAGCTTAAGAATCAGAGCATTCAAGATTAAAAACAATGATTGCTAATATTTACATAATGATTCAATTAAAAAAATACATATTTTTTTGTTTTTTTTTTTATAATAAAAGAGAAGTTTTTAAAGAAGTTTTTCCATCACAAGATTAATTTATGTTACAATTTTTGACAATGTTATTTCTTTTAAAAAATAATAAGAAAATATTTTCGATATTAGTATTTTAATAATATTAAATATAGATTTTTAATATAACGATTAAATTGTACTATATATGCCATAATAATGTTCAAGTTGACAAATAAATAAGTTTGTTTTGTCTTTTAAGCCTAAATTATGTGTATATAGCAGGAGTGCTCAATGGTTTACTTATGGGGAGCCATGTTCAAAAATCGAAAAATACTGAAGAGCCTTTTTTTTTAATTTTATAACTTAACTTAGTTGACTGAAGGAAAAATTTATGTTAACTTACATAAACTTAAAGTAGGATGAAAAAAAAATCTCAGTTACAACTTAATAATTTATTGAGCCACAAAAAAAATAAATGTCAAAGAGCCGCAGTTTGAGCTTATCTGATATATAGCATTAGGAAAAATCAAATAGATTATTGAAAATACTATGTTTGCTAATAATTGTCGATATTATGATAAGTCAAAATCTGGATTTAAAGTTTCTTTTTTTCAAATTTTCACCAAAAAATAGAATTTTAAGGAATAACAATATTTTCTCAGTACATTATCTGGGGACATTTTTTTTATTCCCTTGCTCTTTAACTGAATATAAAAATAAAACTTTTTTTATTTAGCATAACAAAAAAAAAGGTTTTTATGTAAAGTGAGTGATATGACAGAAATTTTTTTTTTGTTTATTTTATTTAAAAAAAATTAAATTGTAATATTCTTTTTTTTGTTAGGCCTTTACTTTACCTTTACCTACACTTAATAAAACTTCCAAAATTATGTAGGTAAATATATGTATTATGTATAGAAAAAAAAAAAACCTTAAACGAAAATGTATTCCTAAAAGAATTTTAAGAAATTATAATTTTCATTTTTAATCCAAAAAAAAAAGAAGAAATACAAATTTTTTTGTGAAATATAGTTTATTTTTTTCATTTCTTAAAATATGAGTTTAGATTAATTATCAATTTATCTCATTTTTCTTAATAAAAAGTTACAAAAAAAAGTTTTTAATTTCTTTTATTGCTAAACTTTTGTTCATTAATATTGCCAGAACCTTTGTGAACAGAATATATACATTCAACTGTGAATATGGACATGAACTTAGCACACGCATATACTTGGTATTATTAAAGTTGAAAACTTTTAAAAATAATTTTTTTGTCAAGTTTTTAATGTAGAAAAAAGTATGTAAAAATTTTACAAAAGATTCTTCTGAAAATTTGTAAAATATAAAACTTAAGAAAATTGAACAAAATTTTGGACAAAAATTATTAAAATATACATGTCCTTAAGTCTGCCAAGTTTTTTTTTCACATCCTTTGAACCCTATGGTTTTAAGTTGCATGTTTTTTTTTTTAAATTCAATTGCAATATAAGGACTATTAATTTAAAAGATGCAAATATTTATCATCCTAGATGCGTTTCGTATATAAAATGTTTTAGCAGCATAAAAATATTTATTCATTCATTGAAGTATGTATTTAAAAAAAAGTCCACTGTTTCAAAGAAAAAAGGATTCTTTAATGGTTAAGTTGAAAATTATTATAGAAATAATACTCTTATTTAGTTTTTAGTCTATATAGTTAATAATTCATATACATGACATTTTTATTTTATTTTTGCAAAGTTAAAATGTATTTATATTTCGAAAATCTATATTGATTAGATTTGAAGCAATACTTTCATCTTTATTATCATATTTTTTGATTAGATTGTTTGAAAAAAATCAAACAGTCTACAAGCAGGACTCGAATTAAATGTTTACTTCATAAATTTCATTTTTTATTTTTATATCAATCCTTGGATTTTAAAAAATATTAGTTTAGTTATTACAATGTAGACTGCTTCCTTTGTATACTGTAAAAAAAAACTTTTATTAAATATTTACTCGTACTAAACAGCAAATTAACTGTTACAAAAAAATTCGCAATCTTTTCGACACTAATGTAGAAATTTTTTAATGGTGATGATTTTGTATTTGCTGAACTGTAGTGTCAATATTTTGCAACCGGATCTAATAATTGTCCAATAATTACAGTTTATTAATTTTGTAATTATTTTTACAAATTTTTAAAATCTGAGTCATTTCTTTTCAAAACTATTCGATTCCAATTAATTAAAAATTAAAATTAATTAAAATTAAATATGAAATATATTTTTAAACATTATAATTTTATGAAATTAATTAATATCAAAATATGAAATTAACTTAAAAAATTAATTTTAATCATTACATAAGGAATCAATCATGATTTGAATTGAAAGTCTATTTTTCAAGTTTATTATATTTGCCCAATCAGTTAGTTTTCAACAATCTAACTGTGTTGTATACAAATAAATGACTGGATTATAAATATTATCAACTACAACTTAGCATGTGGCAATACCCTATTAGGGAGACAACATTTTTTTGTAGATACATATTCCAAACTATCACAAAATATAATAAAAATTCATTTTGGTCAAAGTGGCGTCTTTTATTGAATTGTACATAAAATTATATTAATATTTATAATTTAATGTTGTAGCAATATTTTTTTATTACATGTATTATTGAGTTGAGTTTTTTTTAAAGTTCTTTATAAATGTATAACCTTTATAAAACTCTTGCAATTGACTGAAAAATTATTCAATGTATGATAATTTTCCCTGTACATACAGTGTGTACAAGACACGATTTTTTTTAATATTTTCTTGTAAACAAGAAATTTAAGGAGACCTTGAATTAGATTCAAGAAGTAGTACTATTTGCTAAACATTTCATTTTACAGAATTCTCTCGAGGGTCCTAAAAGTAAAAATTACATCGATTTTAGACAAATTTCTTTTTTCTCATTTTTTGCAGTTTTTTTTGTGTAGTTTTTGACACTTTTTGACACTTTTTGACAACTTAAATTATAAAACATAAACAATATTATTTCAATTGAATATTCAACATGTATTTTGTGTGTGCATTTTTTTGCTTATAAATTAAATTAAACCACTAAAAACTATGTTCAAATTTATGTATTTTCAAAATTATATCTTAGATAAATATCTAAGCATAGTAAAATAGTAAATACAAAATATTCAAAATTAATTAAATTTTTTTTTTCTTCTTCAACCTTTAAGATTCTTTGTGTGTTACAAAGAGAAAAATTGCAACCGCGCGCCGCCGGTTCTCTATAAATATTTTTTTTGTGAATTTTATCTAATTTATTTTTTTTTATTATTGATGTGAATGTATCTAAGGAAAAATTATTACTGTTTCATCCTTAAAAATAAACTGATAAAAAATTTATTTACCAAAAAAAAAAAAAAAAAAATTATCTCTATACCTACACCTAATAAAATAAAATTGAAAAAAAAAATTAAAAAAAAAAGTAAGAGCTTTTCCTTTGGAAAACAAAAATATGAATATAAAAATGAAAAATCCCTACAAATAAAGTTTTCCAAGTTACAAAAAAAAAGGATATCATCAACCTAAAAACTGTTTGTAGGTATAACAAAAACAGGGAAAAGCTTATTTTTTTTTATTTGTATCAAAAAGTTCTTTTACACTGGATGTGGTACACATATTTTTATGCATATTTCATGACATGAAAAACTGTAGAGAGTAAACTGCTGTGTTTGCATTATAAAAAAAGTTTGGAATGAATTATCTTTTTCTATTAGATGTAAGTAGTCAAATATGATCCTGGATATGGTTTTTTAGTACCATCTTTAAACAAATTTTTGATAGTTCTCAGAATAACAAAACTTGAATTCTGAATTGACAGTTCACATTCACAGTACTAAATATTTATTATAATACATTTTCATACATTTTCATTTTAAGATTAGATTCATTATATGCATCAGATAGTACTTTATAATAAACTGCTAATAGTTTTTTTTTATGTCCTATTTATATTTAAACTTTTACTACAACCTAATAAATAACTCAATTATTGGGTAAAAATAGTATTTTAATTGTTTTTCCTGCTTAAACTTATTTGCAGTTTATAATTTTTGTAATATACAGAGAATATATTGTTTTCTTATGCCACCATGTAATGTCTTTAGTTATATAATTATAGAAATATTAAAAATATAAAAAAAATTTTATATTTATAGAAATAAGATTATTTGCTACCCAACTATTGTCACTTATTTTTTAATGTTCAAATGGTGTTAGAAGTTCGCGGTAAACAACAATTTTATTCACCATTATTATTAAGTTTTTAATGACGTTTATTAATATAAAAATGTTATTATAGTGGGCAAAAGAAAATGATGAATTACGTGTACAATGTACATACTACGTACAATGTAGGTACCTACGTAATAAAATTGTAAAATTTGATTCAGATGCGTTTTTTTTTTTAATTTTATGTATATGTATGTAATTTTCATTTATTTCGTTATTAATAATAAAAAAATAACCTAATTTATTTTTTTTTTTAATTTAGATAGATATTTTTTTACACGTTTCCATGAAAGGATGTTTCGTTGAAACTTTATGATTATCTTATTTTAAAATTGTTTAAGCCATTTAGATAGTATTATACTAAACTCAGATAAGATAGTCCAATATTTCATAGTACTTTATTTTACTTATCTCTATTTATGTTTTAAACACGAAAGAGGAGTTCAAGAAGTTTCTTAATTATTTACTTCTTAACGATTGCAAAGTCTAAATCATTATAACAAGGACAACATTTATTATTTATTATGTTAAGTTTGGAATTGAATTTTAAAATATGATAAACTTTTAGATTTATATAAAATTCTAGATTCTCCAATCTTTTATAATATCCTCAAAAAAATTTGTTTCATCATAAATTCAACAAGATTTATTTTTTTTCATGTAATACATTAGAAATAATGATGATTTTTTTTTTTGCTTCTAATATTGTAAGTTTACCATCCAGGTTATGGTTTTTGATTTAAAAAAAAAAAAGAAAAGTTTTTTGTTAAATAAATAATTAATATTTGGAAAAAATATTAGCTTTGTTACTTTTGTAAAATAAGTAAAATTTAAATATATGTATAAATGTAAACAGGTAAATGTAAACTTTGAATTCGCTTATTAAATTTTAACAACATTACATATGAATCTAATCGCATTTTTATCAGCAATGTATGTTTTATCCAAAGCTTTCTATACATACTTTAAAATTACATACATATTTGTTTTTCTTATTAATGTAAATTTGCTTCATATGAATTGTTGAGATAAATATATAAATTACAAAAAAAAATTAAAAAAGCTTTAATTTATCAACAACAAAATTAAATTATTTCTGTACATATTTCATAGTTGAAATATATACACAATACTACAGTGTTATGCTATATACAACATTCATAAACTTTTGGTCCATATATAGAAGAAAAATAAAGAATATTTTCATGTGGAGAAAAACCAATAAATTTGGAAATAAAAAAAACAATGCATACTTATGTATGTAGATTCAATATGTACATATATATGTATATGTATTTCATTATTCAAAAATATTATAAAAACCACCTGTAGGAATGGGGTTTAATTTTACATAAAAGAGCATTTTCAGCAAATATATTTTCCTTTAAAAAGAAAAAGAACTTAGAGTGATTTGAAAAAAATTAATTTTTATAAATTAGATTAAAATTTAGAACATTTTAGTAACTTGATTATTATAGTTAAAAAAATATTTTATAGAAAATAACTCCTTAATATCAAATTGTACTCTAGTATGAGATAGTCAAAGTTCCAAGATCATATAAATTTTAAAATAAAGATGTTTTCAATCCTTTTAGAACTGTCAGCGTAAAAAATAGTTCAAAATAATATTTTGTCATTGGAAAATAATAATTATATAGTTCAAATATTAAAGAAACGTTTGAAAAAAATTTATTTATTTTTTATCTTAATCTAAATCTTAAAAAAATCATTTACCTTGATCCTGGTAAAAACATAGATCCACCAATAAAAACAGCGCCAGACAAAAGAATGTACCAACATTTTGCCAGCTCACCGGTGCTAAAAATACAGTAAACGAAAAATTATATAAATTAATGGGTTCAAGAAACAAGTTTATAATTTTTCTCTTTTTAAAGGACTTTTAAAGGATATAAGAGTGTGAAAATAATAATTTTTAATCTTATTTAACCCATCATGATATGACAATAACATAATTTTATTCAGATAGTAAAATTATTTCTAATTATATATTATGTTATATTTTTAATCTATTTCTATATAAATATTATCTATAATGATGCTTCTTTTTTTTTTTTTTTATTTTTCACTTTTTTATTGATTAAATCTTAACTACTTATATAGAAAATTTAAAGATTAATTTAGAATAATATTAAAAAAGTGAAACTGGACTCACTCACTAAATGAAAACTGAAAACATAACATTTCTATAATTGAATATGCATAATTTTATGCCTTCTTACACTAAAGAAACTTAAGTTAATAATAATTTATTAAAAAATTTTTTACTTAGTTATTATTACATTACAATATTACAGAGTATATACTATATATTTGTGGTAAATACTTACTAAAATAAAACTTCGTTGACTTGATGCTTCTCATAACGGACTAATTTACACAAAGCACGTAATATTGAATCACGATATGATGATAATGGTTCTAAATTATGTAAACCATAATAAATAATTTGTAAATCATGTAATGTTCGTTTATTTGGTTCACAATAAAGAGCTTTTATGAAATTTGGATCTGCAATTAAGCTCATTTCAATTGTATTTTTCAAGTCACACTTTAAATTAATTTCGATTATGTAGCAAGTTTTTTTAATTTAAATTTTACATAAAAATTAAGCATAATTTTTCGTAACATCATGGTTATATTTTATTTTATATGATTAATTTTTCTCGCGAATATATTTTATAAGTATTATTAAAACTATATATAACAAACAATGTACACGAAATGTACTAATGGTAGACTAAGTTATGACAATTTTAGATTTTTAATTATTTATTGTTAACTATAATTATATTTATTTTTAAGTTGTATTACATGTTGTTAACTTTTATTTTGCGAATAACATTCTGTGATGATTTTTTTTATCTATGATGATTTTATAATCTCCAGCTGAAATGTAATTTTGAAATTAATATAGAGAGCTTTGTTTAAAGTTACGAGATCTCAAATCTCTGTGATATTGTTGGCATTCAATATATTCATATTTTGGTTCGGTTAAAATACTTCTACTTCCCTAAAACGTTTTTTTTTTTTATATTTAAAATTTAATTTATCGAAAATGCTTTTCACAATTATTAAAATATACATTGTGTGTGCATACTGTATACATATTAATTCATATGTTAATTTCGAATCAATATATTTCCATTTTAATTTCGAAAGTAAAGTGTACACATTCTTAATAATAATGATAAATATGAATAATACTAAGCTTTTAATCCTAATAAATTTCTTCTAATTTCGTTCGAATTATAGTCTAGTTATAATATCCTTAAAAATTAAATAAAGTAATGCCCCGTAAGTACTAATCTGACTGAAGTTTAACCAAACTCTTGCTTGCGTTATTTATGATTTTAAAATTTAATACGGAAAAAATCCAGTGTATGTAATGTGTAATACTAAGTAGTTTTTAATTTATATATATTATCTTATGAAAAATAAACAAAAATATTATAATTAATTTAAAAAAAAATATAGACCATTATTAAAAACAAGATTTTTCTTTTAGATCAATGTATAAGTATGTGTATATAAAAATTTTCTTATCTTACAATTTTGTTCATTTTTTGTCACATAATTTTAAAGTATTTTAATCTTTAAGACATGCAAATTTATTATAAAGTTAAAGTTTCATATCCCACTCCACTCATATTACGCAAGCTATATAATTTTCAATATCATTTAAGTATCATCAGTTTTGACCTAAAAAGCTTTAAAAAAGTGAAGTTAAAGCCTAAAAACCTCATAGCTTGAACAAATATTGCAGGTTTTTTTTTGTTTTCAAAAAGATATAACTATATACATACACATATTAATAATTATATTTATTGTGTTTATTTATCTGTCCTTCAACTATGATCTGTAATAAGAACCAAATGCTGTTTTATTTTGGAATACTTTATGTGGATTGCTTATTTATATACTGAAATGAAACTAATGAACGGAGTTTTGAAATATATGTACATTTAATTTTGATGTTAAACTGTTTTTGTATTGTCCTATTGAAATTTTAGGTATGAGAACAAGTTTTTATTTGAAATATTGAATTTCAAAATTTTAATTTTTGAAATATGGACTAGTAGAACTAACATGTGCTGTGAATATAGGACTAATTTAATTAGTGTATATTGAAGTTATATTGGTCTCATCTTCCACGACTATCTACAAAACTATCTCACAACCTTACAACCATAAGTTGTGAATATGAAATCAATGAAGACCAGAGAGTTAAATTTTCTAATTTCAAATTTTAACATTATTATGATTTTTTTTATGATTTAAGACCAAAAACCACAAACCAATTATAGTATTGAAAATAAATTATATGATATGCTTGTTTTTATATATAATTACTGAGTAAATATTTCTAATTATTTGTAGTAAGCCTTTATTACAAGTTATTATTAAGATTACATCTGAATGTTGACTTAATCATCAAAAGATAATGAGAAAATTTTACGTTTACTTTGGGAAAAATTACATAGAAAGCAAAATTATTACCAAAATGAGACTTTATTTTATATGCAAAAGCAAAAATAATAATAACAAAAAAAAAAATGCCATTGTGTATTCAAAGATTTTCTTGGAAATTTTTATTATTTATTTATTTATAATTTTTTTTTTTTTTTAAGGTAATTTTGCTTATAACTCGAAGATTTGATATTCAGAAATAAAAATTATTTTCATTTTCGTAACATAGTTTCCGCGCATTGTTCTTTAAAGCATGAAAACTAGTGTTTTGTTTTTTTTTCTCAAATCTTATTTTATGCTTAAAGTTTATTGTAAAGTTAAATTAATAATGTTGATATTTGGGCATAAAATCAATGCTTGAATTTTATATCTTTAAAGGTCAATAAATTTATGTATGTAGGTTGAAATTAAATAACTACTAAACAGTGTTTAGTTATGGTAAGAAAAAAGAGTGATGTCGGCTTTTAATTATTATATGGTGAAGATTAGAAAGTGACAACGTACTAATATTGGTTTTACTTTTTAATGTTATAATATTTGTTATAATAATTCTTAAGCTCGGTTATATAAGATGTTTCTATTTTTTGAGTTGTTGTAGGTATATACCTAATATAATATTATACTACAAATTTCTTAAAATAATATATTCTAAATCTAGCTCTTCTATTGAACCCATTGAAATTTTAGACAACTTGAAGGCTGAAAACTTGTTATGAGATATGGCAAATATGTATCAATTCGTATAACTTTTTGATGCTATTATATTAAGTAATATACATATTTTAATAAAATATACTTTTCTTTTTTAAACTTATCATAAAAGTAATTTTTGAATAATTTCGCTCTAAGCAAAAATGTCGCTTATCTCGGAAAAATTTCCAATTATATGTACTTAAATCTTAATGACGAATTAATTAATTCTTTGTCTACATGAAAAAAATAGATATTTTTTTGCAAACATGTACATTCTGATATAATAATGAAAATATTTATGTAAAGTAGTTAATGGTAGTCCAAGAAAAAAAAAATATAATAAAGCAATGTGATTATTATTAGAAATAAATACACAAAAAAAAAGTATAGTATTAATCACCTAATATGTACTCTGTATTTACATATAACCTATGCATTTATATATTAAAAATGCTTGTTTGGTATCGCAGTGATTTTAAATTAATAGCAGTGATGTATGATTTTAATTATACGTTTATATTATTTTTATGGCGATTCAAAATTCAAAATTTATTAAAATTAAAACATTGTGTAATATTTTCTGCTACCCAAAGCATCACCTCATATTAGGTTTTTTTTTCAATCATATATAAAATAGATATTAATGTAAAAAAATATTAATTTAAATTTAAGATTTCAGGATAATTTATTTAAACTTTTTGAGGCTCGAAAATTAACAATTAAAAATTTTCAACAATTATTTTATTCAAAATATAATTTTACTCCAATCCCATGGAGTGTACCTGGATCAGAAAATGAGTTTCGGATTGGACATATCCAAAATTATTAATAAAATAAATATCACAAAAAAAACACAATACCCGTTTATAAACCGAAATTCATAAAAAATGTTAATATTGAAAATGATTTTTCACCCAATAATGTTCTACGACGGTCTTATGCTGCTCTAACCCACCTAAATAACTTACAAATAGCCCAGAATAAGATATCAAAAATTATCTATAAACTTCCCAGTTCCTATTCTATAAAGTCCACCAAATGTCCAACATCGAGTTTGTTGATGTAATAATATTTAAATACTGCGAAAGATTTTATGAAAAATGTTTGTATTCTGATAATCCATTAGTGCAAAATCTCACATAGTGAAATTAAAGTAGTTCTAAGTTTAGTAAGTTTATTGTAATTTGTGTTTTATCCTAGGTATTTTCAAAGGGTTTTGTTTATTTTATCCCTGAATCAAAGATTATTATCGAATAAATTGTATATATACTCGATATAATATATTTCATTAAGTCAATTATTATATAAGTGAAAAGTAAAAAAATGTTCCCCTAAAATATGGTAATTTCGCCAATATTTTTTAGTATTGTAGTTGGCTTGTTCTAGACCTATTCTAAATAACATAGTTTCGCATTTGGCTTCATTCACTATCAGCTTCCAATTTTTGAGGTATTCTATTGTCTTATTATACAACTTTTGAATTTTATTTTGTACGATCGTTACTTTTTTATCGCTAGTATAAGTAGTAAGATCATCAGCGTAACTAAGTCCTACATTTGAATTATTTTTAAACATATCATTTTGAAATATATCACTTATAAATATATTAAAGTATGTTGGTGCAAGGATAGTTCCTTGTTGTAGCCCGTTAATTACTTTAAACATCGTATCTGAGTTTACTGTTTTTTAAATTATTTGTTTACTTTTTCTATCGCTCAAAAGTGAGTGACAATTTTTATTATTTTGGCTAATTATTTTGTGTACGCGTGCATTTTTTTCTTTTAACCCGCAATAAATATGTTATTTTTAATTATTTAACTCTTCTTTTATCATGTTTTTTTCCATGAATACCACTTGTCTTCATAACACTTGCATTGCATTTCCTTTTGTTTTAATTTGAAAAAAAAAAATACATTTTGCATATGAAATGAAAAATTTCACCTCTTTTATCTTAACAGTTGTTCATAAAGTGCAATTGTATCTTTTTTTTGTATGCGATAAAAAATGTTGATGCATGTGATATTTTTCATGTTATACAAAAATATTTTTTGTGGTTAATTTTTATTTTCAAGTAAATCAAAGCAAAAATATTTTATATTTTTAGATCTATAAATCTAAACTACGATATTAAAAGAAATTTTTGTTAGCATTATCATTTATCATAGCATTATCGTGTAGAACGTGTTTACTATTTATATGATGTCAAATTCATTGAAAATTTTTCCGAGTAAAGTAACAACTCAAACAAAATTGCGAAATTATTCCATACAAAGTTTTCATAGTAACACAACATTTTTACCTATATAGTTAGTAACAAATCGGTTCGAAATGGATTATACCTGTTTTATTATTTTACCACAACTTTTCAAACTGCAATAAAAAATTCCAGCATATAGTTTAATGAATTTCAGATGAAGGTATAGCATTTCGATATAGTATCAATGGTATTTCTTTTTAATATTATATTAAAACATTCGACTATGCCAAACTAGGTACTCTAAAAGTGGTTTTCTTTTTAATATACTAATAGAATATTTGACTTTGCCAGACTAGGTGCTGGTTAAACGTTAGCAATATTGTTTTCAGAAATTACATAGAGGATAAATTTAACATTAAAATATTTATTTAGAACCTCTTAAATAAGTAGCAAACGTTTTTTCTATAATTTAAAACATACTAAATTATATATTGTTTTGTGTATATAGGTTTACATAATTTTTTTTATTATTTTGTTTCTGATTGTTTGTAGGTACCTATAAAAAAATTCATATCGGGAAAATAAAAACTAAAAAATTTCATTTGGAAAATAAAAAAATTAAAAACGCGGTTATTACACTTAATGTCTCTTTAATGCTTGTAGATTTCATGCTTTTGAAATCATCAGCAAAGAGACATGAAAAACGAAATAGAAATTTTTCATAATCCAAAATAAATAATAAAAATTAAATAATATTTTTGTCACAGCAATTTGTTTCTATTTTAATCTAAACGTATATATAGGAATAAAAATAACAAATGAAATTTCTTTTTATTTTATTTTTTTTTGTATATTTTCTCATTATTTATGATTTTTAAATGATGATATGGTTATTATGGAAAACTTTCATCATAATAAAAAATAAAAAAAATAAAATGACATAAAAGAAATATTTTAAAAAGTTCTTTAAACTTTTTTTTTTTTGAATAATAATCATAATAATTATTTCGATTCAATAAACTTTAAATCAATTCTTCTTCTTTTATTATTATGTTTAAATATTATTTAAATATTTTACACTCAAAAAATGTCAATGACGTTCTGTTAATAAGATATATTATAAAAAATTACTAAAATACAATGTAGTTGTTAATTATTAATTTCTTTATAAAAAAAAGTATACCATGAAGTGTATAGTACGTGTGTAATTTAAAATTTTTTTGATTTATTATTCGCAGATATTATTTCTCGAACTCGACAAAGTTTGGTGTACATTTTGAAATGTCCATATCAATGGGTTACACTAGTTAGAGGGTGTTTAAAGAAGATTTTTAATGTATGTTCTGAAAAACTAAATTTGTCAAACAAATTTTACACCCAAGAGTTATCTACAGAATTTTTATAAACAGAATTTTTAGTGTTTTTAATAGAAACAAATGATGATTTGTTAAACAATATGCATTCTACAAACCCTAAATAATTCTAAACTGAATATAATAAATACCTAATAAGTATTGTTAAATAAATAAATATAAATTATGTCGTTTCACAAGTGTATACGTGATAATATTAACTTGAAAATGTTTTAGAAATGTTTGTTTTATTAGGTCTTAATCATTTTTTAAAACAACGACTTGTTGACATTACTTGTTCGAAACTTTGAAATTGCAATGTAGAATGTAACATTGAAGTTCATATTTTATTTATTGCATATAAATATTTATAGAAATTTGGATAATCGTTAGCACACGTTTTATTATTTTGGGGCCAAAAATCGTTAAATTAAGCATGTAGCTTTTAACATTAAATTGTTATTTTATAGTTTATTGTATATAATTTATAAAATCTGACCCGCATTTTTATTAATACTCATTTAGAAACTAAATTTTGATTGCAATTTTATCCAGAAACAAATAATAATATTTTATTTAAAAATGAGTAAATTTTCAAAAAAAAAATTTTAAATGGGTCAATTTATAATAAATAATATTTCTGATGATGGGGAAATTATCAATTCGTATTTTTTTTTTATATTTTTTAATTTAATTAACCTTTGAATTGAATTGTAGTCAGAAAATTTATTACTAATTTTTTTTTCATTTGATATTTAGGGGACTTTAACAATGACGTTTTTTTTTGTTTTTAGTTTTTTTTATTGAGATACTTATGTATATTAATTTTGAAACAATATAAAAATTATCTGTTATGTATAAAATCGGAAGTGTTGTCTTTTACAAATAAAAAAAAAAAGTTTTGAAAATAAAAATTTATTATTTATAGTTGTTTCCACAATCGAAATAAAGTTGTTTCAATATAGAAGTTTACTTTCCGTTTCGTTGACAAAGATGTTTGTTAATTCTGTGACTATGTTTAATTTCCTCCATTCCATATGGACGTATTATTAGATATTTTAATTAACATTTCATATTAAAACAATGACATATTTATCGTTTTGTTTGACATTAAAAGTTTTGCTCGCTGTTTTAATCATTATTGAAAACTTTTTAATGGACTTACGTAAATAGTGTACATAAATACTCAATTCAAAAACGATTATATGGCTAATTTTATTCGTTTGTGTCTTTTGACAAATGGGGAAATAGAAATTTTGAAAAATAAAAAAAGTTCTTTAACCTCGCGTTAATGTTGCCAAGACTACAATGCTTGTCTGTTTGATATGAATTTAGCTGATAATATTATTTTTTGTATATATTTTCTTTTTATTTTGCTATTGTGAAAATTTGTTAAATCAAATTCGAATAATTTGTATACTACCTAACTGAGCCCTCTTTCTCAATAGTATAATAATAACAGAACATACATAATAAATATCAACATAAAATAAATATCGTTAAAGAAAATTTTAATCAATGTTGCAGAACGATTGCCATAACGTCAATCACATAATACTTTTATAAAATATATGTACATAATAATGATACTATAATAATGTGTCCAAAATTGTTAATATTGTTATTTATAAATATAACGTTTACTCGTTACCATAATATAGAAGAGTGTTAAATATACATACGAGAACAAAAATAAAATAAAAAATAAATTATACGAACATTTTTGAATTTTAAGAGGAAACCGCCAATATTTTTTCTGTTGACTACCTCTTAAAACGGAAACATAATTTTTTTTTATAATATATTATACTTGAAAAAAAAAGCTCTTATTAAAGAAAAAAAAATTTATGAATGGATACAAACAACAAAAATTTTAATAAAAATTAGTTTATTATTTATTTATATATGTTTAAAAAAAAAAAATGCAATATATAAATAATAAAAAAGATTAACATTATTCGTTTGACGCGTACGTCAGGGTCTTTCAATCGCCTCACAATGCGACCCATTAAGTATCTAGATAGTTTTCCAGTGCTAAAAAATTTAGTTAATTTTTATTCCATTCTAGTCGAACGCCCCGCGTTGTTTTGCTAATTTTTATTAATAAGAGTTACAGTCTTGAGTTCGTACAAAAATCTAAAAAAAAAAATCATTTTACTTATTATGGAATTTTCCAATTTTTCGGCCAACAACAACGGACTTTTACGAAGACTTAAAAAGAAAAATTGCCAAACCGGTCCAGTCCTTATCAAGTGATGGGCATATCAACGAACATCGTTTAATTTTTATTTATACATATAGTATATATATTTATAGTTACACTTTCGTCTCATCAAAACGATAGATACAACCAACTACTGTGGTATATTTAATATCATGTAATATTTTGTTTATATCAAAAGTGTAAATACAATAGAAAATAAAAATAACTTATTAAATTATTTTTAAAAAGGAATTAATATTAGAATGAAAAAAATGATTTTGTTGTTAGTCACCAATATTAGGTCTCGATCCAAAGGTTGAGAAATGATGGTCTGAAACAGTATCCACATATTTACATAATAAAACTTTTTTTTTTTATTCATTTGCTTTTTATTTATATTTCTCACTTTAAAAATAAATAAAGAAGAATTTCATATGTTTTGTTAAAAGGGGATTATTCTTTTAATGGTATTTATAATTATTTTAATGATATGAGCTTGTCAACTGAATTCTTTTAGCTAACCCCCTATATATATGTTTTTTAGAAAAATATAATTTTTATAATTTAAAAAGTGTATACAGTTTAATGTTTCGTTTTCTAAATTTTTCAGGACTCATAATTTTAAAATTTTACTTATATAACAAAAATGTATTTTCAGTTTATTCGCGCTAAATCACATGTCATAATAATTATACATTTTATCATTTATGCAGCATTTAAAAAAAAAAAAAAAAAAAAAAACATTAATTTTAACATAATAAATCCTTGCTAAGAACTTGATACACATCATTTAAATTATAAAGTTGGTTAAAAAATAATTTTATTTTATTTTTTCCTTAAAAGCTCTTCATAATGCATTGAATTAACTCTTCAGACATTGTAGAAGCAGTTCTCATCATGGAAATGTAAGCTTTCACTGGTGGTAAAATGTCAAAAAAGAAAAAAAAAAAATTTGCAAGTTTATGTATCGATTTTCCAAAATATTTAATTCGAAATAATCAAAAACATATGATAGTTTGTTTTCATTTTTCATTTCGAATAAAAACACTTAATATATAATATTTTAACTTTTAATCGGATCAAATAAAAATTTTATTGAAAATAAAAACATAAAAAAAAATTATATAAAATATTGTTAATCTAAAATTTTAATTTATAATTTTAATCTATATAAAATGGAATTTATTGATTCTGAAAAAAGTAATGATTTATTATTAAATTTAAATGAATTACGTGAAAATCATCAATTATGTGATATTGAATTAATTGTACCTGGCATCGATGAAAGTGAATCAATTCCAGCTCATAAAAATATTTTAGCAGGTTAAAAGATAATAAAATTTGTCAAATTGAATCAATTGATTTTTTCGTATTTAAAGTATACAGTTTAACGTCATTATTTCTATTTCGCTGATGAAACAATTTTGCACAAGTCTTTATCTGCAAACATTGTTTCCAAGCTAAATTTTTCTATCCTTGAACTTGCCTTTATTTTTCAAAGGAGTTTTCTGATTCTGATTGATTGTTTTTTTTTTTTTACATTCACTTTTTTTAAGTATCATTAATAATAATAAATTTACATCGAGGAAATGATAATATTAATAATAGTATATATAATTTCCTTATACTTTATGTCATCACAAAATTACTAACAAACTTAAGAAACCCCCTTTAAAATTATAATCGTCGTATTAGAAATATGACAATTGCTTAAATAAAAAAAAAAGTTTTTATTAGGAACCCTTTTTTATTTATCCAAGTGTACGCTTAATAAAAATAAATATTAGAGTTTTAATAAATAGATACAAGAATTTTGAAATAATTTATTGACTTCGAAAATGGCATTGTGAACTTAACATCAAGTCATATATTCTTTACACATTAAGGGCATATATTAAAGAATAACATTGTTACTTATTACGATATTGTACAACTTAAATTAATTTTTATTAAATATGGAAATACACAATGATATATAATATAATTTACTACTAAAAGATCTATTTACACAATGACTAAATTAAGTTATTATACATTTATATTAATATAACATTGTCCGTTGTGAACCAAAATATTATTAGTATTGATACTGTGTATTATAAAGGAAAATCGTTAATATTGGAAAAGAAATTATGGATAAATACCAATTATTCATTCGGATAACATTATTTGATTCTTGGTTTAAAGTTAAACCAATTTCTAATTGGGTCAATTATCTTCAATATATTTTAATTTAGTGTAATTAGGCCAAAGACAATAAATTATTTCAAAAAAATTTCTTAAAGAAAGTTTTAAACCTAAATAGATTTTTTTTTAATAATTTAGCATCATCCACTTATTTCAATGTTATGTTTAATGGAGTTTTCGATGACAGTAAGAAATCTATAATTTTAATGAAAGATTTACAATATGATGCTTTAAAATCAATAATTGAATATTTTTATACTGGATCAATTCAAATTCATCAAGAAAATGTTCAAAATTTACTTTCTGCAGCTTCATTTTTACAACTGTCGTGGATACAAGATCAATGTTGTTATTTTCTCGAAAAATCTTTAGATTCTGTCAATTGTTTAGGAATTAAATTTTTTGCTGATCGTCATTCATGTCTAAAATTAAGCAACGAAACAATTAAATTTATATCAAAAAATTTCCAAGATATATCAACGACTGAAGAATTTTTAGCTCTAACTTATGAGCAATTATATGAAATTTTATCAAATGATGAAATTTTTGAAAATTTGGATGGCATTGTTTACGATTGCATTATGAAGTGGGTTAAACATTCGATAGAAATTAGAAAAAAACATTTACCAATTTTAATTAACTTTCTACATCCCGCTTTGGTGGATAAAAAGTCAGTTGAAAATTCTGATCTAATTCAAAATAATAGAGATTGCGATGATTGGAAGAACAAAGTATTGAGTGTTGAAGGTGAATATCAAAATAACATATTTATACTGGATAAAATTGGTAAAACATCAGAATTGGCTAAATTTGAAATGAGCTCTAGGGACATTGTACAATTAGCACCATTGCCAGAAAAAGCATTTGCAGTTAGTTTTGTTGGCTACAAAAATTTTTTATATGTATTAGGTAAGAATATTTGAAATTTGATTAAGGCTGCTTTAACAAAGTACTTATATTATCTTTACCATTCCTGGCAGACTATTTAGTTACTAACTTATGTAAAGTGCATCGAGTTACATTGCCTTTTATAAAAAGATCATTATTGTTAAGATGTATTTATAAGCAAATTTTAACTGCATATATTTCAGGAGGTCAATCAAATCCAAAACGTAGTCGTACAACATCTTACTATTATAATATTTATAGAAATCGTTGGCTTTCACTAACTCCACTTCTAAGCCCTCGATCACACCATCGATCTTGTATTTTAGATGGAAATTTCTTATACTCAATAGGTGGAAATGGTTTTTGTGGACAAATGAATGGATGTGAATGTTTGGATTTATCAATCGGCAATGCTTTCGAAATTCGAGGAATGTTAAATGAAAGACGTTCAATGGCGGCTACATCTTATGATGGCAATCTGTACGTTATGGGAGGAGAAGATGATCGGAAATGCCTTTATTCGATGGAGCGTTATGATCCTCGAATTGGATCTTGGCATCAATTGGCTAGCATGACACAAGTTAATAGCTATTGTAGTAGTGCTATTATCGATGGAAGTATTTATTGTACAGAAGGTTTAGGAAATTGTCTAGAACGATATGATTTTCGTATGGATAATTGGGAGATTATTGATTTACAAGAAGAGAGAGAATTTTATGAATTATTTGCAATAGATAATAATTTATATGCAATTTCTGGGAGTGAAATAGCACGATATACGCCTAATGATAATGATTGGATAAATGTATTGAAATTTGATAAATGCCATGAATGGGACACTGCAATTGCATTGAAAATGCAAATTTTATAATTTATGAAATTAATTTATATGCAGAAAATATAAAAATTATATAAGTGATTAACTAGTAATAAAATAAGAAAAAGAAATAAAATTGTGTTATTTATTTATCATGTGAATTTCTAAATTTAGAATTATGTATTTATTAACAACAGAGAACATTTATTACAAGCACAGATCTAATGTATGTGTTTTCCAATCTCGTGTTTGGCTTTAATACGACCAATTATAGAGCATCATTAAAATTATTTATGCCTTGCATTCTATCAACTATCAGAAGAATTTGCTTTCTTTCCCAAAGACCTTAAGCATAAACAACAATGCTGCATGGTGATAACCAGAGATGAAAACTAAAGTTTTATATCAAATTGTGAATTTCTTTTTATAAAAAAGCAATTTTCATTTCATTATTCATGTTTGGTAAATTTTTTCCCATCTTTAGAAATTTATGTTAACTAAATAATTTATGATGAGTTTTTCAATTATTTTTAAATGTTATAACCTACCTATATATATATATAGGATTTTCAGTAGAATTTTCATTATCGCATTTTTGCTATTATTAAAAAAATTGTATGTGGTTCTAATTTTTTTTTTTTTTTTTATAAATAGTTGGTAATGTTCACATAATGCGGAAGTGGATTTTATAAATTTCATTTTCTATTACTGATTTAGATTTTAAATAGGTTTTTTTTTCAAATTCTGTTTTATCTTGAAGTATAATGCCAATAAATATTATCGCACAAAACAGTATCTATATAGCATTATAATTAACCCAAGACGGTTAACAAAATCCGTCACGTTTGCCGACTTTATAAGAAAATTACAATACTATAGGTATATACATTATTTTTTACTAACTATTAAAATAAAACTTAATATTTTGGTTGCGTACTAGAATTAATTTGCGCCATCGTAAAGTTCCAATATACCTAACAACTTGTAATTTCTAAAAATTCTATGACGCTTATAAAGATGTTAATTGCTTGGAGTGTGATAGATATCTGAAACTTATCTTTATATACATAAATACATTTATAGCAATTAAGTTTTTATTTTTATTTATAAATTGTTAAATATAAATAAACTTAGAGTGGAAGCATCTAACTAGGTAGTCGAAGATATACGCTTACTGGTTTACTGCCTTAAAAAACTTAGTTAGAATAGTTTCGGTTTTGTTTAGATTTGGATTGGAATGTTTTACAAATTATTTAATTTAATTTGAATATATTCCAGTTAGAATCTCCATTATTGACATTTATACTTCTTCAGTTTTTAAATTCTAACAATATATCTACGATATATTATAATTATAATATCCTTTCTCTTATATTTCTTTTTATTATGTTCAATAACAAGTATATCACTTATTATAATAGAGGTAGAATATAGTTATACCTACTTACTGTATATAATCGAAAAAAAAAAAACTAACGAGAAAACCCAGTAACCGCTTTTAAAAACAAGATTTTTTTTTCTGGCTTTTATATGTAGAAATTAAAATGAGCTCTGTTTTTATATGAATTTTTTTTTTTATATAAATATGTATTTACAATTAAATTTTTTCTTTTTATCCAAAGAATGTTTAGTCAGGTGAAAGCAATCGAAAATTTAATGGGTCAACAAAATAATAATGTCATAATTTTTTGTCAATCAATAAAAATAATTTTCTAATAAACAAAAAATTTTATTAAATAAATTCTTTCAAAGATTATAATATTTATACAATAATCCTATTAATTAGGGCGCGTAAAATATTTAGTACTAAAAATGCATTTCAATCTTCAGCTATATATATCTTTATTATAATTTAAATCTTTTACTAGAATTATTATATATTATTTAATTTTTGAACTCATTTATATTTAACTCTTTATTTACATTTTTATTTTTATTTTATTTTTTTTTTTCAAATTTTACAATATTTTTTTCTTGTTTTGCTTAATTTGCATTTATATATTTATTTGCCTTGCACCTTTTTTGTAAAATTTTTTTTTATTTTTCTTTTTTGTTTACTTCATTTATTTATTTATTTATTTTTTTTTTTGATCTGAAACTCTTAGAAGGCCAACAAGATCACTTTAACCGAATTAACCAAAAATATTGATAATTTATTTTGTTAATTTATTTTTATTTATTTATTAATTTTTTTTTGTTGATTTTCTGAATTAGCTAATTATGGAAAAATTAAAACTTCTTCTTTTTTTTTTACATTAATTTTACATTCAAAAATTTTCACACTTAACATTATCTTGTTATTTAGTATTATAATTTTTTATTTATATTCTTATATGATTCTAATGAGAATAACTTATTTTTTGCATAATATGAGTTTTTTTTTTTTTTCTTTTTTCTAATTTGATTCAAAAAAATAAATAAATTCTTCAACCGAAAATTGTGAAACATTCAGCTCGATACCGATTTTAAAACTGATCTCTTAGTTGGTGGTGCAATTTTTTTTTTGTATAGTGTTGAATATTTTTTTTTTAGAAATGTAAATTTCAACAAGTTTTTTTTTTTTTTCTTCTTTTAAAAATTTAATTTTTTTTTAATTCATTTTTTTCCCCTTAATATATTTTTTTTTGTTGAGTTTGATATTAAAATGAACTTATAAAACGTTATCTTTTTTATATCGTAAAAAGTAAAAAAAAAAAAAAATATTATTTTCTATTTGGTTGAAATTGAAATAGGATAAAGTAAACTATTGGAAATTGGAAGAGGGCTATAGAAGTTGGAAGAATGCTAAATCACAATTTTTTTTAACAAGATTAGAATATGTAAAAATTCAATCATCCACAAGTATAAGTTATAGAATTAATTTCTAATTATGCATCAGACAATTATTCTGACATTCCAATTCTGTCATTATAGTGCTAAAATACAAATTAAATTTTATACTTATTAGCGACTTATTGTCGATTTGTAAGAATACAAGTATATCATTGTAACTTATACTTATATTTTTAGCATGAAGCATGATAGTATAGATTTTACTTTATACTATATAATACTATCTGTTTTAAAATCACATCTTTATTTATCTAATCTGTTTGAAGTTTTTATCTTAACAAAATAATAGTGTAAAATAATGTATTTAATTGGGAAAAACTACTTTATAGAAGTTATTAAATTGTTTGCAAACAAAATATACATCAGAAAATAAAAAATAAAAATGATGGAGCACCAAAAATAAAGAAAATTGGTGATTTTTTTTTTTTTTAATGTTGAATGAATGTTTGTATAAGTTGTGTTTGAATATTCTAATGATTTGAAAACAAAAACAGGTTTCATTTATATATATACATAAATACATGTATACATATATCACTTGTCGTGGTAAATTGGTATAAAAATAACAGTTGTCATGTAGTTACCACATGTTATTCTTCAAAAAGTAAACACTCTTGAGACTTGTTCAAGCATTTTTAACTCTTTTTCGTTTTATATCTTTGAATTCTCAACACAGCTTATTCTTTTGATGTTTTGAAAAGCTACATATTTTTTTTTTATTCCAAATGGTGATGTGCGCAAGATATGCATTCAAATTTGATTTTTTCAAAAAAATAATTTTTAATGCAATTCCTACGGGAAAGCTATATTTCAGTTTCAATATTCAAACAAATACAAATAAAATAAGATACATCTTTCTATATATATATGTATGTAACAGTTTTAATGTGAAGGATTTGTTTTGATTTGAATGATGAGAGAAACTTTTGGTTTATTTTTGGGACAAATTGCATTGTAAGATTTCGAAATATCTTGGTATAGTAGAACGTGCACATTCTATTATTAATATTTTTTTTTATCTAACTAATGAAAGACTCAGAAATTATGTGTTCTGATTTGATATCTTAAATTATTTGGGCGCAAAAATAAAATGAGGAAGATATTTTTTTTTAATTTTACAGGTGTTAACCTTACAGAACCTATCTTTGATATTTTTTTACATCTTATACATTTGATATCCATATATAATAAATAACAACACCATTTTTTTTTACTAAAACTGTATATAACGAATAAATATATAAAATTATTTGTATAATAATATTAAATTAAAAATCTTTTTTATATACATTAATGTGGAGTTGCTGTGTATATCAGTAAATTATAAAAAAAATTCTTAAATATTTTCAGTACTGTGTACAAAAAAGATATGGGTATCTCTTTCTTTTTAAAATATTTAAGATATATATTTTACTGTTTTTTTTCCCTTCAAACAAATCGAATACAAATTTACTAATTCTGAAATATATTTCTAAAAAAATTTAAATTGAAAAACAAAATTAATCTGATTTTAGGTAAAAGTTTATTGACAACATAATAAAAAATAATTAATTTGAATTTGATATATTATGAACTTACTTGCTTTTTACTTTAAATAATATAAGATTATTGACAACTACAAGAACATTTACTTTAATATCGTTAAGACTACTTAAGACTTAGTTTTACGTGTGCACAAGAAGTAATAGAATTTATGAATTTTTGCACAAATAAATCTTTTTTCTTTGAAGATTGTTTTTCCATTATGAAGATTTTTTTTCGAAATGAAGAAAGGATAAAAAAATGTTGATCTATCAAATTACTTTTTTTTTACGTTTTCTTACTTTCTAATTTATATATTCTGCAGTTCTCTAAAATTCAAAATAAAATACTATTTTAAATATGTGTTTAATACAGAAAACTGTATGTTCAATTTTTCAACTTTTATAGCTAAAAATTTTTATTTTCATAATAATACAATCTCAATACTAAATCATATATTTTGCTTTCAGGGTATATTCTGTCAATTCTTCATTCGATTGTTGAGATAGATAGATATTATGTATATATAAAGCCAACACATTTTATATTTAAGAATTTTAATAATTTTTTTTTTTTGACATTTACATTTTTATTATTTTATTTGCTTGAAATAAATTTTTATTCCGTTTTGAAAAATTTATTTTTATTTGTTAAATTTTGTTTTTTTTTTTTTTTAATATTTTATATTTTATTATTCTTGTTTTTAAACAAAACAAAAAACAAAAAAAAAATTAATTAAATTTTTTATTATTTTTTTTAATTAAAAAAAAATATAAATAGAATAAAATAAATAATAAAATAATAATGCTTGAATGTGTAAATTTTGCATAATTTTTTTTTTAATGCAAAATAATAAATGTTATAAATAGAATTTTTTTTTTAAGTCTTATAAGTGGAAGGAAAAAAAAAAGCGAGTAGAGAATGGATGGAAATTTTATTGAGGGTAAAAGTTCAAAAGATCAATGAAATTTATAACAAAAAATTTTTCTTCGTAGTGTAAATTAACTTATCTTATTATTGTTATTATTATAATTTTGTTTTTTTCTTTTTTTTATATATAGAACCATCAATAGTGGTGAAACATGAAAATGCGGAAGATTATATGGATGGTAAGTGTACGACATGCAATTAATATAAACTGAATCTGAAGTCTGGGGGGTAATAATATGAGTTCCAATTGAGTGTAAAAATAATTGCAAAATTCATTAAAATTATACATAAATATCCAAATATCCGAAAAAAAATTCAAGCAGACACTTAATAATTGGAATAATATTTTTTTTTTTAATTTTAGGAGGAACAACTGCAAATTCTCAATTAAATTATATTCCTACAGCAAATTCAGCAGCTACGAGTCTTGTAGCAGCCGTTAATTCACAAGTGCAGCCGCAACAATCTTCAAATGAATTGTGTTTAGTGTGTGGAGATCGAGCATCAGGACGACATTACGGTGCAATTAGTTGTGAGGGTTGTAAAGGATTCTTCAAACGATCTATCCGAAAACAATTGGGTTATCAATGCCGGGGACAAATGAATTGTGAAGTAACGAAGCATCATAGAAATCGGTGTCAATTCTGTAGATTACAAAAATGCTTAGCCAGCGGAATGCGAAGTGATTGTAATTTTCAAAAATTATTTAGTTTCATTCATGACGTGAATTTTTAAAGTTTTTTTTTGTTGAACTTTTAGGATATTAATTTATAAAAGTCATCTTCTTAGAATAATTACTAGCAAATTCTATACGTCTTACGACTTCATCACTCTTTTTGATGTCACTAGGATTTAAAACAAATTATTTTCATTTTTTCTATATAAAATGTCATTAATTATTAGCTTAGTTCTCAAAAGGAATGTACTTATTACTCAAAGGCCCTGAAAATTCGAATTGGAGCATAAATTAAAATAAAAACATTAATTATAATTCGTCTGCTCAGTGTAATAACAGTAGATGATAGTTATATATAGTAATAGTATATATAGTGTAATAATAGTGGATGATAGTTATATATCGAATATATAGCACAATTGAATTCCACTTTATAAGTACAACTTCAATCCATTATTGAAAATCTTGAGCCTAGCATGTTTTATTTGATAAATATGAAAATATTTAATTTCAATTTTATATGAAACTTCCTGTAAAAATTTTATTTTAAATTCGTTGTACTCAAAACTATGTTATTATACTACTAACCGGACGAATTATTAATCGTTTTCTGTTTATGGATGATATTAACTGCACGCTTACTAGAAATTTTGATTTATGTTAAAAAAAAAAACATTTATCAAAGAAATTCTAATTTTAATTAAATTTCAGCTGTTCAGCATGAACGTAAACCTATTTTGGATAAAAAAGTGTTTCAACAAAGTTCAAATAATACAAATACTTCAACATCTGCTCAGCAAAATAACAATCAAAATAGTCAAAATAATTTATTTTCTACTTATGGTCAAAGCGGAGGATTGGCAAATTTCAATTCAACCGCAACTTCATCCAAATATTTTAATAATACTTCGAAAATTGTTTCATCTAACGACGAGAATAATCAATTTCAAGGATCAAACTCATCTAATAATTTTAATTTATTTCCGGTTGGGTTTAATTTCTCAGAATTGCAACAATCTTTTAATAAAAAAGTTTGTAAGTACCATTTTATAACTATAAAATAATGTTCCAAATCAAATCAAATTAAGTGTTATGTGAATAAGACTTTTTTTTTCTATTTCAGTATTAGCAGCTGGTGTGCCTATTCAACAAATAAATAATAATAATTTCAATAACACATCAACTGCGTCGTTCTCACCAGAACTTCCAATACACGATGATGATTCAGATAGTTGTAAGTCTTTTGAAGTTGAGGAACAACTCCCGAAAAATATGTCTAATCTGGAACCAGATATAGAAATAACAAGAATCCCTTCCACATCACCTACGCAGCCAGTGAGCTCAAATTTAGAAAATACAACTAAATTATTGCAAAATCACATTGAAGACTCTAGTCTAAATGAATTGTATGATCTTTTGACATTTTTGCAAGAGCAATATGCAGAAAACTTAACGAACAGTGGAAATAACAATAATGAAACATCTAATCATATTTCGATAAAAAATGAATTACTTGATGATAGACCAAGTGGAAGTCCGTCTCTAACACCGCCTCTGGAAGAGTCAATATTTGATTCACCAATTTTGTTGGATCAAAATATTCCGTTTCCATTGCAGGCGCCACAAAAAGTTCCAAGTTACTTAAATACTCATTATGTTTGTGAAACAGGCAGCAGAGTTCTTTTCTTGTCAGTGTATTGGCTTAAAAAGATTCCTGCATTTCAGACTTTAAGTGATGATATTCAAGTCAAATTGTTGCGATATCATTGGGTTAAATTATTTGCAATCGGTTTGGCACAATCATCAAAGCTTTTACAAATTCCAACAATTATTCAAACACTTACGGAAAATATTTTACGACAAATTGAAGTAAAACGTAAACAAAATGAAAATACTGGATCGGAGAAAATTGCCGTAGAAGAAATTAAAAAAATTCGAGCAATTACAACGCATACATTAGTTTTAAGTGATTTTATAAAAAAATTTAAGAAACTACAACTGACTGACAATGAGTATGGTTATATAAGATTAATTTGCGCTTTTAGTCCTGAATTTTTATTGTTTTCTACAAAAGCTGTACAAAATGATAAAAACAAAATTTTAAAATTACAAGAATTATCATTAAATCGTTACAAACTATATTTGTTCGATAATAATTTAAATGATTCACGTCTAAATCAAGTATTGTTAAGTTTAATGAGTTTGAGCGGCTTACAATCGGAATTAATTGAAGAATTGTTTTTTTCAAATTTAATTGGAAATATACAAATTGATAATATGATTCCATTCATATTAAAATTAGGAGCTGGAGGGTTGTGATTAGATCAATTTCTTTCATTTTGATTTGAACAAAAAGCGTTATAGTTTCGACGGCAAATTAAACTTAAGTTTTTGAAAAAATATTGATGAGTCAAAAATAAAGGGGACAAAATCCCTGTTAACTTTTTTACGTTGTATCTGACGAGTGATTTCAATTTAATTAAATATCATAAATAAAAATATCAGTTAAATTTCATAAAGAAAAATTTCGCTATCAGTCATAGAATGACAAAAAAAATATGTGGAAATTATAACAATTTTCGATTGAATTACTTATCAATTGCTCGATGCCCACAAATATCATTTTACAAAGGCTTAGATAAAAAAATTTGGGTACTTAAAATAATCATACTGAAACTAAATTTTATTTTTTTATTTTAAGCAACAGTACTCCTTTTGTTGGGGTTGTTTTTTTTTTTAAATAATTAAAATATTAAGAACTAAAAGTTATTATTTTGAAAAAAATAGCACTTCAATTTTTTTCCAATTACTTAAAAAGCTGTTCTGTGTCAATAAATTCTTATTTTGAATTATGTTAATTAAATTTTATATAGTTTTAAGTTAATTTATTATTAAGAAATAATATTATACTTTTTTTAATTTTTAAATTTTTTTTTTATATATTAATTAAATTGAACTTATTATAATTAAAATAGAATTCTTAAATAAATTAATTTGTTGAAATGTAAATAAACTAATAAATTTTTAATGTAATTTTTAATACATAAGTAAGAAATAAATAATTGCAATAACGATAATAAAATTTAATTCATATGTTTATATTTTTAAGTAAGTGCAACTTTATTTTATAAGTAGTATTAAAAGTTTTTAAAGTCAAATATGAATTGTTATTATACTAAATCTATATATATATATATATTATATTATTATAATTTTTTTTTAATGTTTTATATAAAAAAAAATATATAAATAAAAAATAAAACGGACATGTGTATATTATTTATAATATATTTTTTTTTTGAAGGTCCAATTTTGCACAGGTATTACAAAATTTTTGTTAAACCTTTGAATGATTTGTCCTATTAAAAAAAAATGAAGCTTTAATTCGGAAGATTGAAAAATTTCAAAATATATACATACATATGTACATACTTATAATAAAGAGAACCTTAAAGGTGAATTATTGATTTGAACTACCCACCCAATAATTGGCGCTATGTGAATTTTATTTTATTTGAACTCGAAAGCCAAGTATAACAGTAATGTTGTTCTAATTCTGATTCAGTACTGAAGTTAAGTAAATAATTTTGTGAAATCATATTGTATGTATGAATAATATTATAGGAGAAAAAAAATTATGTGAAAAGTGAGTTATTTTGATTTCACCACGAATGGAACTATATTTGAATTTTTTTACTATTCCCAATTTTGAAAGATGTTTGAAAAAAAAAAAGATTTTGCTAGGACTAGACTCTATGAGTTCTATGGACTAACAGACCTTACTTATTATTACGATATGCTAGAAACAAAATGATAACAACCGATGATTTTGTTTTATATAATGTATAATTTTGCAGGGAAAAATTTATTTCATTGCAATGAACCTGATTTGATGACGAATTGCTTAAATTTTTAGTTAATTTTAAATTTAAGACAACTTTGTTTTTGATAATAATTACGAATTGTAATAAGTCGTATTTTAAAGTAATATTTTAAATAAGCCATGAATTCGAGCGATTTATTCACAAGGGTTATGCTTTGGACTAAAATGTGCACAGGTAATTTTTATCGCGTGCATTCTTATTATTGGAATTCTGAATAATTTTCCTTGTGGCATACAAATGCATAATTTATATTGTAGTTTGTCTTGTCGAAGTCCCGATTCTGAATTCATTTTTGGAATTTTATCCATATCTAAGAAAATTCCATCACCATTGTCCATATACAAAGAACCTTGACTTGAATTCAAGGAAATTTTATCATGTAAGATTGCAATAATACTTTGACCTTCCATACCAATACCTTCGCTTCCTCGAACCGTAATTTTGTTATCCGATTCAAATGTCAATGGATGACCAATTGGACTAGAAATGCGTCCAACGCTGGCGATCTAAAATAATTATTTAAGAAGAAACAAGGAGTGCTTATTCTCTGCTCCAACAATGAAAAGAAATTACCTTTGCTTGCAGATTTCCAGCTTCCGGAATGGCATAATGAGGTCGATGTGTACTGAATATTGTATCACCTGATGTTGGATCTTTAAGTTCAAATGTGTTTACTCCCTTAAACGCTATTCCGCTCTGGTCGATAGTCATTTTACTATGCAATTGCCCGTTTCTGTGAATTTTCACGTTTACTGCATTATCTTCTGCTGTTAAACTCATTGGTTCGTCAGCAAATCCATCAATTCGACCACCACACTTATTTAAAATTCGATCTAAATCGGTATTACCATAAAATTTAATAGAATCATGTTCGGGAATTGTTTCCATAGCCTGCATTCCTTTTCCCAAACGTAATACTCCAATAATAGTAATAGTTAATATAAGATTTCCAACTGTTAGAACAAACAACAATGTAATAACAACCCAGAAAGCAAATGTATTTCGTCCTTTGAAATTATTTGCATTAACGAAATGCTGCTTTTGGGGCAGAAAGTTAGAATCTGAACCTGAATGCCCAATCGGTAGGGTGGACATGCAATTTTCGGAAATTTCTTCTGAAAATGATGGTGATGGACCACGAACAAATGTATTTTCCAAATTTGGCATTATTGTACAAAAATTTTATTTGATCAACTTTGAATAAAAGATATTAAACCAATAAATTGTATTTTGTTATTTTTTTGAGCAAATTTTAAGCTTTGACGGAAAAATTACAGAAAAGAAAATCTTTGCGCATGATTTATATTAAGTTTTTACTGGAATATAAAATAAATTCAATAGAATGATACTTTTCATCATGCATGGAAATAATGAATTTTCTAAAAGGTGATTGCGGCATATCTTAGTTGACCATCTAATTTTTACAACTAAGTGCGCCGAAGCAAAGCTAATATACATACTGGAAAATCGGAAAATTTATGACATTTTCTGTAAAAGATTTTCATTGAAAGTTTTCTGATAATTTTTTTTAAATTGAAAGTAAAAAAAAAATAGAAACATTCCGAGGTTTAAAAATAAATTATCTTTTCCTGTTCTGATAATTATTAAAGCATAAAGAAAAACTCTAAGAAAAATTTTATTTTATTTTGTGTTCCTGAACATACATACATAAATACTTATTTAAATATTTTTCCATAAATTTGTAAACATAAAAATATCTTTTGAAAACTAATATCCAAAATGTTTAGAGTTATTTTGTTTTTGGTTTTTATGTCTTCTGTTAGCACTAATGCAAATGAAAGAGCACCTTGTGGTGAATTATTTACCAAAAAAATCGAACCATACATGTTCAATTGGACTAGCCCTATTATAACAGAGCAATTTAAATATCGTCCATCATTGGAAGGAAAATCAGACTTACCATCATGGTTGAGATATCAATACTCGAATGAACGAAGAGCTGGGTATAATAATAATTATTATTAATTTATAATAGATTTTTAACATTCTTACGACTATTCTTTTTGTGATAGATATTTATACGGTACTCCACCAGAGTTCTTAGCTGGCAAAGAGGTAGCTACATATATATAAAACTTTCAAAATTCTTTTTAATAATATCTCAATAATGATTTTACTTTCTAAGATAAATTTGGATGTAGTGGCGCTAAACAAAAAAAATTTTGAAACTCGAGTCATTACCTTAACTTTGTACATATCACCGAAATTTCCATCACCAAATGTCATCCAAATGAAAATAGATAATTTGAATTGGATACATTTAATGGATGCTGGCCGTGTTGAAAATTTAAAAAATATTTTTACAAAAGATCTATGGCCAGAAAGTCAAAATGATTTAAATATGGTATTTATGGATTCAGCAGTAAATCTAGGAATGGTAATTTCCATTTTTATTTATTTTATTTTTATTATATACCAGAATGATTTGTTTGTTAATAGTTCGAATGAGTTAATACTTCCTGGGATGTATATTGCTCGAATTTGAACAGAATAATATTGTTAAAAGATTTTCGTAACTATCATTGGAAATATTCTTGAACGCCTGTTAATATTAATATATTACTTTTGTCAGTAATAAACTTTTAATTATTTTTTACATTATAACACTTTATAATTATAACGCAATTCTGTTCAAGTTTTCGTTGACCATTTTAGTCTAATTCTAATAACTACCATACTATTATTCTAAACATTCACATAATGAATTTATTTTTGTATTTTCAGAGTCGTTTGCCTTTGAGACCTCAACAGAGAGAAGGGTAAACTGTGTTTATTGTATTCTCATAACAAAAATAAAAACTTTCATTATTTTCAGAGTGATTGTTCACTTAGGAAGTTCAGTTCCATTTTCTGAAAGACTAAAAGAGTTGCAAAAGGAAGTTGCTCCATTAAAAAAATTGTATGTTTAAAAAAAAAATTTTACTTTGTAGTTCAATTTAAGATTATAAACGTTGATATTCATTTTGTAAACTAAAAAAAAAAAATTAATTTCAGATCTACTTGCACATACAAACGTACAACGGTACAAATCAATTTTGAAAATGTTGGCTTCAAACTAGATTGGTGCCAATTCAGAATAGTCGGTAATGAAGTGTCACCAGCAATTTTATACCACAATCAACATACTATTCGTAATGATCGCTGGATTGGAATCACTAAGGATGAAACTCCCCAAAGGAATTACATTGATGAATTCGCATTTGCATTTCTTATTCCGGCTATGATTTTTACTGTTTTACTAGGAATATTATCAGCAATTTTATGTTTTCATCACGAGAAAATGTTAGTTAATTTAAAAAGAGAACGTGTCTGGTTTTTTATTGATATAGTTTTTTTCACTTATGTTTGTTGAATTTTTTTTTAATTAAAAATCATATAGATTTGACTAAATTCGCAGTTGCTCCTAGTTCGTTCTTCCGCTTTTGATGTGTGGTTAAACAAGTCTTAAAACTAAAGAAAGTATATTCATTTTAATGAAATAAATATCCTTTTTAAATGTTGGTGGATTAAAGGGTTAAAAATTGATAGAGTGTTTCAAAATTTATAAGATTGATAGCTTGGAAAATAAGATAATTGCAAATCACAGCATAAAATGCACAAACACCAAATTTTTGTAACATTACGGTAAAAAATTATTTTCTATGTAATGCACATGCATCACAAGGGTTTTAAGGCAAATTGAAACAAATCACAAAATACTTTTCAAATTATTTATGTTTTTAATATTTTCATTATTAATTAATTTTATAAAAATAGAAAGAATTGATAACTAATATAACCAAAATATATTTTGATTCGCAAATCTTAATCCGCTCCTTAAAATTATTTTTTTGTAGAGAAAAATATGAAGAACAGCCACATAAACAAACAATAGTTCAACATTTAGATGGTTCATCTTCAACAACAACAACTACAAATCAACCAACGACAACTTTGAAAAGTCTTAAGGATCCGAATCTTTTATTTGATAACACAAGTTTAAAATCTCAGAGGTGAGGGTTAAGGTACAATTATTAGCAGTATAATTTATTAATATTTTTGATCAGATAATTTAAAAAAATTGTAATTAATATAAAAATATATATAAATATAAATTGTTTGTAGCCCTTCAAACAGTCTGAATCGTAATAATGGTGACATCCCTTCAACAACCTTGCGTCCAAATCCTCCGCCATATAAAGCTGCTAGTTTAGGACGATCTTCAAATGATATATCAGCAAGAGTTTTATATTGTTAAGTATTGGGAAATGAGAAACAGATAACTTAGTAGAACTTCATAGTATGCAATTAAATATTAATATTATAATTAACCACAATTAATCATATTTTATTAATATCAGATTACAATCATAGAATATGTTTGATAATGTTTAAAAATAATGTATTTCCTTTGGATATGTTTATGTGAAAAGCACAATTTTATTAATTATCAATGCTATAGTTATTTTATATGCATAAATTTAGGAGTTATAATAAACATAGAATAATAAAATCTTACAAAAAAAAAATATATATTTTTCATGTTACTCTTTTGATTTTTTTTTTTATAAAAAATTAGTCGAATATTCTTTACATTTTACAAAATATAATAATTTTTTTTTTATTAATATTATATCGGAACAGAATAATTTTAAGTTTGATAACCATTATTTAATTATTTTTTGAAACAACTTCACAGTTGGTAATAAAAAAAAATTATAAATTATGAAGTTTCATAACATTCGTGAGGACGACTAATATAAAAGTTTATCAAATTTTTAAAAAAAATTAATTTGTATGTGCAAGTATAAGCTTATCCCAACAAATTATAAATTACTAATAAAAGGTATAAAATAATAAAATTGATATGATTTTCATTCATTAGGGCTTCAGTGAATTTGATTATGAACATTTATGGTTCTTTTATAATTTGTTTAATCCAAATTAAAACCGGCTGAGCTACTTGTGCAATTAGCAGTTATACCAGTTAAATATATTTGTATCGAAAAAAAAAGTACAAATGGTATTTTTCTCTGTACAAGGGGTAAAAATAGTCCAGTTGTACAATTGACCACTTGGATAATTTTTGTTTTATGAAATATAAGGTTTTAATCCCTGAAGCTGTGCAGGGACAACTGCTCGCAAATGTACAACTGGATTATACAATTAGTAAAGAGTCTGTAGAAATGATATTTCTCTTTACAAGTATTCAATTGTTCAAGTGGATTTCTTTCACCACTTTTACAATCCAAAAAACCAGACGAATAATTCAAATTTTAAATTTTACAAGCGCTTTTTTGAATTGAACAACTGGTCCACAAACTTTGTACAAATAACAGGCATCACTGTCTAAACAAACTTAACTAACAAAATTAAAATAATATATATAATATAAAAATGAAATTATTCTTAAAAAAAATTCTTAAAAATATAAATAAATTATGTGAACTTCTAAGATATGATCAACTCTTATTTAATTCGAACTTTCACTTAATTGATTAAATTTTAATTTTGGGATGGAATAATTTACAATTATTTTCTGGATCAAATTTCATTCCAAGCGTACATTTTAAATTATACTATAGATTTTCCAATTAAAACGAGTTAAGTTCAAATGTATAAAAAATCATAATCAATGCAATTTGGCAAAATAAAAAAATTCGCAAAATATTAGTACAAAACTAATTTTATATTCATTTCAAGTATGTTGCGACTTTAACCTAGAGTTGAATGTAAGAATGCATCTTAATCTTTGTACAATAGTAAAATAACTAATGAAAAAACCATAATGTTAACTCTACCTATTATATATAGTTAACAATATTATTTAGTATAAATTACGGATCATTTCAAAGGTAAAATATGAGATGTTTTTGTTTTAGACTACAATGTAAATTGCTTGCAAAGAACATAATCACATACTCAGTGCTATATATAGTTTAACAAATAATGTTAATGCTCGCTCATACATATATTTGAATTGCTGGATACAGTTCTTTATTTGGAAGTAAAAAATAGTAATACATAATTTATTTTTGACAAGCCCAAAGGTCAACACTTAATTATTATATCTACATGTGACCTAATGAGAAAGTTCACACAAAAAAAATCGATAAGAAGTACGAGGTGTAGATTGTATGTATTTTCATTATACATCATTATATAAATGCTGGTCTCTTTTTTTTGTTAACTAATTGGGCCTAACAAAAGAAATTTTGTTATCAATTTATTTGATATCATTTTTTTTTATTTTTATTTACTCAGTCAGTGTTTAATTTAAATAAAATGGTTAGTTCAGTGTTATTATCAATATCGCAACGACAATAACTTTATTTCTTTTTTATTCTAAATATGTATACATTTTTACCGGTCTAATAATAATTAATTAGTGAGTGCGTGACGTTTAATTTAATAATGTATTATTAGTAATATGTAATGAAATTATGTTGAGTGTTGTTATTTTGAGATTTCAAAAAATAAAACCAAGAAAGTAATACGTAAGATTAATATGCAGATCTCTAGATTGTTTAGATTTGTTATAATTTTTGGTTTTAATATAAAATTACTAAAATAAATGAATCAGGAAGAATAAGAATAAAATAAAATATGTTTGTGACTTAATTTTTGCACTGTTAAAAGATAAAAAAATGTTTTAAATATATAAGTGTAGAATAAAATGAGACCATCTTGGCGTAATTAGTAGTATTAAGGTAATCCCAGGGCGGCGTGTTTGTGTTGTAGGTTCGATTCCCACTTTGGACTGAAATTAGTGTAGATTTTTGAATTTGTCCATATCAAAGCATATGTGTTGTGTAAAAAAAACAAAATTTTTTTTATCTAAAGTTTTGAAAGTTGATTAGTTTTCGTTGCAACTGACAAATTTGTGCAAACAAATAGTATAATTTAAGATTTTCCTCTTTAAGGGCCAAACTAATCCGTTCTATATGGAAACGCCTGTTTTAAATCAAAGAAAATTTATGGAATTAAAGTGTGATTGATTTTAAAAGGGAAATACCTATAACGAAATGTTCAACTGTTGTACATATTTTCTTTCTTGAATATGTTTTTTCTGAAATTGTTTAAAAAACAAAATTCTTTCTTTTCAGTATAGTGTGTTATTGGTTTAACTGAAGAATAAAATATTTTTAAGTTGTTATACCGTACATATTTTATGCCACTAGCACTAATATTGACTTCATTTCAACAACGACATCTAAGAACATTACATATGGGGTAGTTGTAGTTAGCATGTCTAAGAATTTTTCAACCTTTTTTTTTTGGAAACCAACATGAATAACAATGAAGCTTACCGCAGTTTAAACTGAATCTTTTGTTCCAAAGGCTTATCAAAAATACTTAGAACTTTAACAAATAAAGTTTAAAGTATAATATTCTGTTTCTATATTGCTCATTTTAGTGTCGAAATTCGTAAAATATGTACACAGTATGTCACACACTTTATAGTAATGTGAAGAGTCGTTTCTTATTCTACGATAATTACCTGATAATCCACTTAAATCCAATTTCCTGATTTTTGGTTTGCTTGTTGAAGTGAACTCTTTTGATGTTTTTATTAAGATATTAAGCACATGCAGCACAATAAAATCCGGCTGAAAATTTTTTAGTCGATTTTTTTGTTAATTTTTGAAATTTGTTTTTTATTATAAAATGAAAGTGAACACACATTTTTATGCCAATCAATAAATTATTTCGAGAAACAAAAACGAAAATACGAATTGATAATAAAATTGATAAGAAAATAAATTTTAAAAAGATAGGTATTTTGTTTCTAAATTAGTTTTAATTGATTTCAATAAGACCGTGGCATTCAAACTAATTAGCAGTTTTTGAAAAATATCTATGCACGCTCTATTATTTAGATGTTTGTGGACACTAATAAACAATTATACGCTCTATTTGTGATATTTTATATTAATTTTGTATATACCTACAATAATAATAATAAAAAATTATATTAGCAACAATGAAATTATCCATTTTAATCATTTTAATAATCTCGCTTGGAACCATTTATTGTCGTCAAATTGAAGTAATTGAATTGAATAAAGAAAATTGGACATTGAGGAATAAAAATGGATGTAAGTAAAAAAAAAAATAAATTGCAATTTATTACATATTTGTTTTATTTTGATTTTTTTTTTTGCGAAAAATTTAATTTTTCACAAACTTTTATTTAACTTCGATTCATCTCTGTTTGGGACAAACATTGTGATTGATTTTTCAACTATAGTTTCCGAACTTACTAAAATTTTGTACACATCTTCCGTTCTGTATACAATACAATATATAGTATATTAAATTTTAAGATCCCTCCAATATAGTGGCACCACAAAATGTGGAATTAAATATTCCTTCTCAACCCCCCGACACATAGCTGCTCGCAGGAATTTTTCCATTTTTTTTATCAGCTTATAAATTTGTTTTTCTTCAACATTACATATATGATATATGTATCATATCGTCTGCTGAGAAATGAAACAACGTATAATGAAAAGTATAGTTTCGAGTAATTTGAATTTAAATATTTGAAAATTAAAAAAAACGTATGAAAAAATATCAAGTAGCGTACAATTTTCATCTAAAAAACACATTTTAATCAACATTAAAAATATTGCAAAGTAGTTGTACTTATAAAATCGAGTACGAGGAATCGAATGGTGCTATTGTCAAATAATGACGTATAAATGTCATACGTTGTTTCATTTCTGAGCAGACGATATATTATATATCTTATCTTATATCAATCTTTTCTTTATTAAAAGTAAAAAATAACAAACATAAATTAACATTTTTAATAAACGAATTCACTTGCTCGATTACATAATAAAAAAAAATATATATATACATCGTATAAACAAAAAAAAAGATACATTTTTATTTAATATTTTTTAAAGAGAAACTGCAACCTTCTTTTCTGCTTTCCGAATCAGTGTAGCTAGCGTAGAAAAAAAATCAACGAAGATATTTTCGACGTAGTTCAGCGACATAAAAAAGACACATTATATGAAACTGTTTGAGGCGTATTCAGGCTCGGTCCTAGCTGATTCGGCGCCCTGTGCCGATTTTGAAAATTGCGCCCATAAGCATAGTATAAGTCATTTTCACGTCACCATTGAGGTAGACCAGGCCTGGGCAACCCGAAACATAAGCGAGCCAATTTTAAGAAATATCAAAAATTAAAGAGCCGCAAATTTTTTTTAATAATTATAAATGTATATAAGAAAATCAATATATTTAATTTTTGATTTATATACCGTTTTAAAATATTAAAAATTAAATAAAACAATAATTTTGATTTATAATTATGAATTTTATACATTGTTCAAAATATATAATTCTTCAAAATTAATTGTAATTTTAATGATGACACCCTTAATTGATTTGTTCAATTCTCGTCCGTCATTGAAACTCGATGTTTATTTTTACAAAATAATAAAAATTCTTTATTTGTAGTTTACAGTGTAAAAAAAATTCTTGATTTGTAGTTTAGGATGCAAGAAAATTCTTTATTTGTAGTTTAGAATGAAAAAAGTTTAGGCCGGGTGAAAAACAAAATTTGTCAGAATTGTTCTTCGAGCCGAATGCAGTGTAAAAAAAATGATTTCCGGAGCCGCATAAATTTATGTTAAGAGCCGCATGCGGCTCAAGAGCCGCAGTTCAAAGTCTGAAGTAGACTATACTAAAGCGCTTTTTTTAACGAGGTATTCGCAGTAGTTCTAGTGCTAGTCCTCAAATAAATATACATACACCAGGTAGAAAAAGTCTGCGTACGGGCTCGTTTTCTTATTTTTTGTTCCACATGTTCCCAGTTTTTCATGTCATTTAAAAGGAATCTGTAAAAAAAATTTTTTTATCAAAATTTAAATTTTGAGAAATATCAATTTTTGGAAAATTCTGCGTACAGCCGGTTTTAATGCCGCGTCTCAAAAATTAACTAATAATGCCATTTGAAAGGCAATTGAATGTAGATAATTTTGCGCCATATAATTTTATCTGTACGATAAGTGAAAGTGTCAAAAATCGCCTTTGAAAGTCATAAAAAGAAGCGGTTCTAACCTATTTTTCAGCAGTTCTAAGCTATTCCTATGACTTTCAAAGACAATTTTTGACACTTTCCCTTATCGTACAGATAAAATTATATGGCGCAAAATTATCTACATTTAATTGCCTTTCAAATGAGATTACTAGTTAATTTCTGAGACGCGGCATTGAAACAGGCTGTACTCAGACAGTTCAAAAAATTGATATTATTTCTCAAAATTTAAATTTTGAAAAAAATAAAATTTTTCACAAAAAAACTTTTTTCATAGAGTACTTTTAAATGACATCAAAAACTGGGAACATGTTGAACAAAAATAAGAAACGAGCCCGTACGCAGACTTTTTCTACCTATTGTATACCAAAAAAAATATTTACATAAATACTATGTTGATTTTATTCTATGCTGAATTTTTATTTGCACATTATACAATGTGCAATTTGATCTCGGTATACAAAAAAAATTGTATACTGTGTTAATTTTTTTCTGGGTAGAGTTTTTTGTGAACAGTAGCACAATAGTCAATTTCGAATGGATTTGCATGTCCTTGACTACAAATCGCTTGGCGCCCTATTCGTTAGGCGCCCTGTGCAAGTGCACATCATGCACATATAGCAGGACCGGCCCTAGGCGTATTATACTAAAACACGTAATTTGTACTTCTCCCGCGTAAAAGTTAGAAAATAAATCTTTTATATTTTTACATCATATATATTTCTACACCATAGATATTTAATAAATGCAATTGATTTCTTTTTTTCCGCAACTGAAAGACGGCCGCATTAGAGCCTCTGTTTCTCGCCTGTGCTATTTCTCGTCGCGACAAGACTTCTCGACCAAATTTCTCGTTTAGCAAAAAGAGCAAAATACTCCAATTGTGATTTTATTTTTACGTCGCGTGGCGTCATTGTTTCGTAAACTCGTGTGAACTACTTCGACAATGTCTCTAGCATAAAAGTAACCAGAAAAGGAATTCTTTTTTCATAAATGTGTTGCCCTTGACTAAGCGAAATATGAAAAAGGAACATCTGGGATTCAGTGCATATAGAAATATGATAATTTATTTAAAACAATTAAAATACTGAATGACATAAAAATCTGAAAAAATTATAATCTAAAATTTCTAATTTAAATATTCTCAAAATTTCTTAGCGCATTAGAAAATGAAAATTTAAAAAGTTTTCGTAATAATTGGGAGGTAATAAGAATTTTAAAAAATGACAAACATTCTAATTTCAATTAAATTAAAATTTCTAATTTTTACGAGTTTAGGTTAAGTTCTCATCGCTGATTAAATTTTATTTTCTCCATCAAAGCCAGGGGAGGGCCAAAGCTCCCCGTGCCTTCCCTCCGGGCACCTATGGCCCGACTTGGATAGCAAATGAAAATTAATTTCTTTTTTTATTATTTTCTCCTCAACAAATAAAAGTTTATTTTTAATTTTTTTTTTAAATTTATTTAATTAAATATTATGTTACTCGGAAAAAATAATTTTGAAGGGTTATTCATCTATGCAAAAAAAACGTCATCAACGGATTTATCACAAAAATTGAAGTTCTCATATTTGACAATATTATTTTGCTGTGCTGATCGACGTCAAATGGTGCTATGAAAATATAAATTTTCTACGTTCAATCTTAGTAGTGATTTTATATAAAAAGTAACGAATTATATGCTTTAAATCATCTGTTTACATATTTCGTTTCTTTGTGTAAACTTCCTCAGGACTCAACATATTGGATTAAATAAATTTAATAAAATAAAAACTACATATTTTTTAAAAATTATCACAGAAGCCCTTATCATGGAAGACGCTGTCGCCTGTCGCCAAAGTCGTCTTTTAGAGTCGCCAACGACTCTTTTTCGTATTACGGAAGTCGCCCAAATTTCAGGCGATTTTAACTTACAAAGCGGCTTCAACTTGATGCGATAACACTTGATTTTTTTTGTGAATAACAGCAACACCTAAATAAAAGACGTGAAAATTTCAAAAATTTTTGAAGTTAAAATTCAAAAAACGTAAGAATTTCAAAAATTTTTGAAGTTAGAATTAAAAAAAATTGATTTTAATAAATAAAAAAGTTATAATTACTTCATTTTTCAGAATTCTTATTTAAATAAGAATTTTTCAAAATATATTTTTCAAAAAATATTTTTTTTTTCTAATTTGAATCATCAAAATAATATACTACTTGAAAGCAGGCGAAAGTAAATTTATTAAAAAGGCGATAAAAGCGACTTCAATAATACGGATTTTCAATTGATTGTCGTCTAGTGTCGCCTAGGCGACTAGATGACAAGTCGCCTGAAGGCGACGGCCACTTCCATGATACCAAATTGTCGCTTTTGGCGACTGACGATGGCGACAGCGCCTTCCATGATAAGGGCTAGAATGTCGATCTATTTTCAATTTAATCAAATTTAATACATTCAAAAATAAAAACTATAAATTATACACATAACCATTATCACAGAATGTCGATCAATTAACTTAATTTGTTTTTATTATCCTAGTCCTTATAAAATTAAAAAAAAAACGTAAAAACCATAGCCATACTGTGTTATATTTCCTACATAAATATTTACATAATGTGAAAAAAAACTAGATTTTTCCTCGTTTCGGAATTAGGACGGACGGAATTTGATTATCCACTATGTTAACATTATGCAATTATTATTCCACAATTTTATGGAAATTGTGAAAAAAAATGTCTCAAAACAAAATTTTTCACAACAAGTACCTATTAGTTTTATTAAATTTCTGTTTTAACAAAAGCTTGATGTCTGTATCGTATTGATGTAGACAATGTAAGAATGTTATGTTTCTAAGACGTGGTCACAATGTAAATCTTGCCCGAAACATGAAATTTTAACAGTGCTATACGATCAAAATTATATGGAAAAATTCTGTTAACACCTTTGTAATATAAAATTTCGAATGAACAAAAAATATAACCTACGTAGTCTAGAATCTAGATGAAAACAAACTATTGGATTTAGATATTTTTAACTATAACTATAAATAAAAAGTTGTTTTCAATTTTAAAGGCTTATAAAGAACTTTATACATATATTTTATTTATTTTATTGATTCTTGACTTAATTATCAAATACTTCTAATTTTATCAACTAAAAGTAAATACATATACTTTAAACTTGAACCAATCAATATTATTGAAATTGCTTTACTTTACCAATCTTTAAGACTAATACACTTCTTTCAAGTGTTTTTCCTCATTATTCTACAAATTTAAGGAAATTTTATGAAGATAAATTTTCAAGCTTTATCTTTTTTTTTTATTTATTAAATAGAATTAGAATGCAATAATAAAAACAATATTTTTATTTTCATACACATAAGTAATTTTGATAAAATACTATAATTTTTTATAATTTTCGTAATTCAATTTCTAATTTTAGCAATTAAAATTGAGAATGTAAATATTCCATCCGGAGTTTATTCAGAATATTCAAAATCAATTGGACAATCTGAAGATTATGTTCTACATTCAAAAAATGATATCCATTTAAGATGGTTGGCATACGATGACTGGACTTATTCATGTAAATTTGAATCGACTGACAAACTTAGTGTGACTTTCAAAAATTTGATTTTTCATGGCATTGATACTGTATCAAGAATATATTTGAATGGCCATTACTTAGGGAAAACTGATAATATGTTTGTACGTTACAGCTTCGATGTGAGAGAATTTTTAATAGAGGTATTAAAAAAATTTAGATTTATAAAAGAAATTAATGAATTTTGTGATTAAACCTATATAAATTAATTTCCAATAACTATTTTATTTTAGGGTGATAATTATTTGGAAGTCAAAATAAAATCTCCAGTTAAGGCAGCAAAAACCAGTTCAGCTCAAACATATGTTCCACCCGAGTGTCCGCCTAGCAGATATAACGGTGAATGCCATATGAATTATATAAGAAAAATGCAAGCTAGTTTTTCGTGGGATTGGGGCTTAGCAGCTCCTTCAATGGGGATATGGTACATTCATGAATTTTAATATTCGAAATCCACTTTTATATGATTATAATATATTTTATAACAGGAAGTCAGTTACATTAGAATTTTATGATTCAGTTGTAATTCGTGATGTAGATGCAAGAGTTTCAATAATGCCTGATGGGAGTTGGAAAATGAATACTAAAGTTTATCTAGAAGGCGAAACTAAGAATGTTATAAATGGACAATTGATTTTCTTTGCCGTGTAAAAAATTTTTCTTTTTCATAAAAAAAACCATATCCATATCAGTTCACACTACACTACTCGTAATGTGACAAAAAATAGATGAATTTATCTTTATAATTTTATTTAAATCTTTTTATTATTTACATGAAATATACAAAAATATTTACAATTGTACATGTAAAAAGTGTAACATTAAAATAGCAGTCAAGTATTTAGTTAGATGAGTGAGACTTTTATACTCTCCAATTAATTTACAGACAACAAAACTAGTGAGACATATTAAGCCTTTCGATATTATTTTTTATCACTATATAATGTCTAATGTGTTTAGAATTTAATCATTTCTTGGTTTTTGATTTCTGTTGCGAATAATTTATTTTTCGTATAAGTTATTGAAATTAATTTTATACTCCGAACAATATGATTTCAGAGTTAGGGCTTCGAATCAGTACCGTTAAAGTTAACAAGCAGCTTAAAAAGCTCAGAAATTTGATGTGATTAGGAATTTTTTTATATGTATGTATTTAATGTCATTGGCTCTGTGAACAGTTTAAAACTTTATAATTTTTGTAGGGAATTGACAGACAAACCAATACAAATTGACACACCAATTATTGATAAAGTTTTGGAATTCGATACTAAATTCGAGAAAAATGTGCAACTTTGGTGGCCTAATGGATATGGACCACAAAAATTGTATCATTTACATTTCACATTTAAGTCAAGTATTTCTGGGAATGCCGGCAATTTGCGTCAATTAACAGTTTCCCAAAAGTCAATTAGAGTTGGCTTTCGAACAATTGAAGTTATTCAAGAAAAATTATGTAAGTTTTCTTGATCTTAGATTTCTTATAATCCGGCCTTATTGGGAACTTAATTTTAGCGGATGGAGGTTTAAGTTTTTATTTCAAAGTAAATGGACATCCAATATTTATGAAGGGTACCAACTACATTCCTTCGCATATTCTACCAGAATTGGGACACAATTTTGAAAGAAGTAAGTGCACTGTACAAGTACTATAATAATATATGTACATGGTGCTTTTTTAAAAATTATTAATTTTTGATTTGTTTTTTTTTTTTTTTTAATTCTTGAATCCGTTCTTAAGTTCGACATTTAATGGATTCAATGCAAAGTGCAAATATGAATATGATGAGGGTTTGGGGTGGTGGAATCTATGAGTCTGATTATTTTTATGATTTAGCTGATCAATATGGCATTCTGGTATGGCAAGATATGATGTTTGCTTGTGCTATGTACCCTGTGCATGATGCGTTTTTAAAGTATGGACAGAGAAAACTTAGTTTAAGTTATTAGATTTTAATATTAATTTTTAAATATTTTAGATCAGTAAAAATAGAAATTGTTCAAAATGTAAGACGAATAGCACATCATGCAAGTATTGCAATATTAGCTGGGAATAATGAAAATGAAGCAGCTTTGATACAAAATTGGTAAATATATCAATAATATTTAAATTAGTTAATATCAATGTAAACGATATGGAAAAAACATCAGTGATTGATGGATGAGCCAGAAGAAAGACAAAACTCTTAAAAAATATAATATAATTTTTATTTCAAAAGTATATGTCGCTTCGCAAATATGCAGCAGTTTGTAAAATTTTTTTTTTTATTTTATTTTGTGTCAAGACTTTTGAAAGCCATAATCATCTCGTCTTGTGATTAATAGTAAGCTTTCGTAATTTTTATTTTCTAGGTACGGTACAGCATCAGAGTATGATAGATTTGCTAAAGATTATCGAACATTATATGTAGACACAATAGATAAAGAATTGAGAACTATTTTTAACGATTCCAGACCGGACCCATTAACATCATCACCATCAAATGGAATTCAAACTATAAAAGAAGATTATTTGTCTAAAAATCCTCAAAGTACTTTATACGGAGATAGTAAGTATAGTATTTCAAAGTACTAAATTTCACTAAATTTATCGAAGCCGATATTGAGAAATATGTAATATTTTTTATTTTTCTAATAGACGGAAAAGCCAAAATATACAGCTTTTCGAATAACGCCGTTTATGAAATATCATAAATAAAGCTTTTCACGTTTTTAAGTTATATTATTTCTTCTTTTGTTTACATATATTTAATTTCAGTTCATCACTATGATTACATTAAAGATGGTTGGGATCCAGAAATATATCCAAAACCAAGATTTGCATCCGAATACGGTTTCCAAAGTTTACCATCGCTGGCCGTTTGGAAACGAGTTAGAGGAGAACACGATAAATTGTCAGATCTTATTGATCACAGACAACATCATCCTATGGGAAATTTTCCCATTTTGCAATTAGTTAGAAGACATCTACCATTGCCAGTGCCTGATGATAACAAATATTGGCCAGCTTTAGTTTATTTTAGTCAATTGTCGCAGGCTATGGTCACAAAAATTGAAACAGAAGTTTATCGAAGAGAAAGAAATTCTGATGCTCATACCATGGGAGCATTATATTGGCAATTAAATGATGTTTGGATTGCACCATCTTGGTCTAGTATAGATTATTATGGGAATTACAAAATTTTGCATTATTGGGCTAAAGATTTTCTTGCACCATTAACAATCATTGCACATGGAGCCTCTGACGGAAATATCAATGTTTATGTTTCTCGAGATACAATTGATGAAGATGACATGCTCCTAAGCATTAAATATAATGTTTATATTTGGAATGAACTATTTCCAAGAAAAACTGAATCAATAGCAATAAAAATGGTAATTAAACCTCTGATTCCGTACAAAAATATTTCCTTCTTCATAATCTAGAAAAAATGTAATTTTATCCCCAAAATTGATGTCTCTGCTTCAGTTTTTTTAATTACATAAGTTATTTTAATTTTTTAGAAATCAAACAGCGCAAAGCTTGCACAAAGATTAAATATAAGTGAAATTTTAACGGACGGTTTCAATAAAAAAAATTGTTTTATAGAGTTTTTGCTAGAGGATAAAAATGGAAAAATAATTAGAAATACTTTTTACTTTCCTGATAAAATAAAGAATGCAGTCGGAATGGTTGATCCTAATTTGAAGGTATATTTTTTCAGATTGTAATTTGAATTTAAGAAATATTAAAACAATAAAAAAAATTTCAGGTCGAAATATCATCACAGATTTATCAATATCCAATTTGCAGTGTTAGTATAGCTATAACTGTTCAAGCTCCAGCATTATTTGTTTATGTAGAAATTGATCATGAGAATATTACAAACTATAAGCTATCTTCCAATGGCTATATTCAATTGGAACCAATAAAAACTTTGCATTTAGAATTTAAGAATACAACATATGTTCATATTACTGAAGAAAATATTAAAGTAATGACAGTTAATGAATTTATGAATTGAGATTTGTAAAATAATGTTATAAAATTAAAGATAATAACATGTGCAATAAAATAAAATAAAATACATGATTACATACAAAATTTCAATCTTATAAGAGATAAGGATGATATTATATCCTAAACAACTAATTAATATTTTTACTTTTTTAAATTAAACAATAATATTTTTTTATACATAATATGATTTCGGTTAGTGGAAAAACGGATATAAAACCACTATGTGACTTCCTTCTTTTTTTTTTTTTTTTTTTTTTTTATGCTTAAACAATTAAAAACCTACCTTAAACCTATCTAACTACGTCTAACTAAACATATATACATATCTACATCGTGATCATAATCTTTAATTTTCTATAATAAATTTAATCAAATCATTTTCTGAATTTAAACATTTTTCTAAAAACTTTTTATTGACCAAATCAATTTTAACGTCGATCAGCATTGTGTTTGAAAATTTATGAATTGAAATCGTTCTAGAATACCACGAGACATTGAGAATCATTTTTAAAATTTTATTTTGTTTAATTTGTAATTTTTTTAAGTGACATTTTGAACAACTATGCCACACTTGACATCCATACAGTAAGATATTTTGAAAAATGGATTTGAAAAGTAAAAGTTTGTTATCTTTTGATAATTTTGATTTCCTGCATACTAAGGGGTATAACATTTTAATAGCCAAGTCAGTTTTTTTAATTAGGTAGTCAATATGAGAATTAAATAATAATTTACGGTCAAGGATTACTCCGAGATATTTAATATTATTGTTCCACTCAATTTAAGCAAAGGTTTCTTTGGGGTAAGAACATCGATTTTCTTCTGCGAGTGAAAAACATAGCTTGTGTCTTATTTGGATTTATTTTAATTTTCCATTTGTTAAAGTAATGATCTAGTTCGTGGTATGCAACTTCTAAGTTAAGAATTATTTGTTGAGGTGATATATCTGACGAGATTATTGCAGTGTCGTCAGCAAATAGACCTAAGTCACAGAATTCAGGGCATGGAATATCATATGTGTAAATATTATACAAAATAGGGCTAAGAGAACTGCCTTGTGGCAACCCTGCAGGAATAATAAAAGGTTTAGAGAAAGAATTATTAAGTTTAACTTGGAATTTTCTATTATGCAAAAAATTCTGAATTATTTTTACTACGTAGTAGGAAAAATTTAAAACATTTTATGAATGAGCCCATTATGCCAAACTGTATCGAAAGCCTTCTCTATATCAAGAACAATCATTCCCGTGGAGTTTTTGTTATCTAAATTTGATGAAATAATCTTTTTTAGCCTACATAGCTGATGGTGAACAGAGTGATTTCTTCTGAAACCAAACTGCTCGTTAGGTAAAATTTTTTTGCTTTCACTAATTTTTTCAATACGGTTTTTTATGCATTTTTCGAAAATTTTTCCTATTGTGTTACGGTGAAAATGAAAACCCTGTATAAAATTTTTTTAATATAAAATCAATATAATTTTGACAAAAAATAATCTAAGTTTTTAATTTTGCGAAGCAAAGCAATTTTTTTTATAGGTCAGAAAATTAATTTTTTTTAACGCAGAATATTGAACTGCATTTACCTTTTTTTTATGGATTTTAAAGAAAAAAAAAAGAAAAAATGCATTGACAAAATCATATATAAATCAATGCATTTTCAATATGATTTTCATGTTATCTTTAAATCCAAAACAAAAAAGAATTTCATAACAAACAAAGATGTTACAAAATTGTTAACAAAACAAGATACATCAAACCAGATTGGCAACTCAAACGCTAGTGTTATTATCAACCAGAAATGACCACTCTAGCAGACATCAGATTACGCATCTGACACACCAAATAAGACCTCATTTAAGTAGGCATAACAATTTAGAAGATTTTTTTATAAATAAGAAAATCTTGTTTATATATATATATATATATATATATATATATATATATATATATATGTATATTAAAATATACACAAAATATTAAACAAATTTGTTAAAAAAACAAACAGGATCATATGTTGAATCCTAAAATAAATGTATAGTCTTATAAACACAAATTATAAGAAACGAATTTTGTATTTTATAATTAAATCGATAATTAAACCATCTATCAACATCAATTTTTATATTTCTATTATCTAAGTTTTTTAAATTTTTTTAAATAAAATAATGTCTGTAAAAATTAAAATCATGTTTTACTAAAATTATTTCCATAGGTCCTGACAGGTATTAAGAAATGTAGATGTAAGGTCCGGCTATAGGTGGCAGAAGCCACGTGCCGAAGAATGACTCCATAGTCATTTATTCTTAAATTTATGTGATTTGGTCGGGGTTTCTAAAAGATTCCTTTTTATGTTTTTGATCCCTCTTCTTTTTTTTACTAAAAGACATCCTATAAATTTTGTTACACCACCACTGGTGTTCACTGTCGCTTACCCACCCAACGACATAAGACAGTGGACTCGACACCAGATTAAGATTTAGAAAGTAGAGCTCTTTCATTTGCCTCTACTTTCACAAATTTCTCTCTTATCATAAGACATGATAAACTTTTTCATGAGTTCATCTTGAACTCAGAATTTTTGTATTTTTATACACCCCCCGTTTTCAATCTTAAAATATAAACCTTGTAACAAATGGCGACCAACGTGGTAAGACATTGAGTCCTACCCTACCAACGAAGTAGCAAGACTTTCGAGTCTCTACTCTTGGAAAACTAGTAAGGTGAAAACCTTACACAACCATTTTTCTAAACAAACCTTAAAGTTTGTTTAAAAGATATGAATTAAAAGATGAATTAAAAGATAACAATTTAGTATATTTTTACCCTACATTAGGAACCCCAAATCCAAAGTAAATAGCTCTATTAAAACTAACTTTTCAAACAATATTAGAAGAAACTTTTCACCTTGCAGTGTGAGTGCAGTCTAAAATGTAGGCACGGTCTACATTGTACATGCTGGGGTGAAATGTTTCTGAAAATATTTATTAACCTATCAAACTTTTTATTACTTCTGACACGGTTCTCCTTTGACTTTTCTTACAGTGTGAGTGCAGTTTAAAAGGTAGTCACGGTCTACACTGTACATGCTGAGAATAAGTCTTAAGATAAGCGTAACAATCTTTTCCTTCAAAAAAACGAAGAAAATCAACATCGTAGGCACAGTCTACACTGTACATGCTGCGATATTGATTTTCAGTACCTGCAAAACAGGTATAGTTTCATTTCGACTTTTCACCTTACAGTGTGAGTGCAGTATAAAATGTAGGCACGGTCTACACTGTACATGCTGGGGTGACAAGTCTAAATGAAACAATGTTTCTATTTCCTACTATACAACTTTTCCTAAACTAATAGAGCTAATCAACAAAATTTTTCTTTCTAAACAAAAAAATTTTCCATTTCTATCAAACAAAAAAAAAAAAAAAACTACATCAAACATTTCTTATATCTAAAAAAGGACCGAATTAAACAAACTAAAAGAAAAAATTAGAAAATAAACCTATTATTATAAGATAACAAAAAGTAATATATAAAAAAAAAAATTTCACACCTAATTATTTAGTAAATAAATAAAGAAAAAAAAACAAAAGTAATATATATATATATATAAACAAAAATATAAATATAAAAAATAGTTTTATTAAGGATAAAACAAAAAGATGACAAACACTTTATATATAGTACCAGAACATCTGGCTTTAGAAGAACTATATTATGAATATGATAGGAATCACATTCCTTATTCTGACCCTGAATCTTCAAACAAGCTTAAAGAATACCTAACTCTCGAAACAAAAGACCAAAGTCAAAGAGCATTGAAGGGAGCCGGTAACAACCCCACCGTTTCATCAGCCTTAATAACAAAAAGGATAAAAGAAGCTAGAGAAGTTATTAAGGAAGCTCGGAGGGCATTAGATACCCCAACAGTAGAAACAACAACACCTTTTGTAAGCAGACTAGTACACCATAAGTACAAGTTAATGGACTTACAAACAGAAGACAACAAAGGAAATCCAAAAATAGCAGAAGAAATTAAAAATGTTAAGGATTGGTTAGAGATAGTAGTAGTAGAAGTAAATAACCTACTCTATTTAAAAAACCCAAAAACAGCAATGTTAAGCGGAATAGCTCAAGAAGAGGACATAGAGACACCGTTTGCAGAACTATCTAATACTAAAACGAACAGAAAATGAGTAAATTCAACAAAAAGAAAAGAAGCAATTGCCTCCTTATCATATCTGAAAACAAAGGTATGATAGGAAAAGAGCCGAAATAGTAACATTCAATAATGTTAGTGAAGTAAGGTTCAAAACCAATCAAATTAAAAAGTCAAAACGAAGAAAAATAAAAGCAAAAAGAAAAAACAAATACTACAAACAAGTCAAAGAAGACAAACAAAAAAATTCAATCCTCGATAATAAAGCTACCTGAGGATAATAGACCATACGTAAAGATTCAAATAGGAGAGCAATCTTTGTTGGGACTATTAGACTCAGGCGCATCGATCTCTTGTTTAGGAAAAGACAGAGAATGGATAGAAAGAAAAACAAACTGCAAATTACCTAAAATTACTGAATCCGTGATAACAGCATCAGGAAATAAAACAGATATAATAGGTTACATACGAGTACCTATATATTTTAATAAAAAAACTAAAATGTTAAAAATTCACGAAGTGCCGGAGTTATCACAAGAACTGTATCTTGGAGTTAACTTCTGGACAGCCTTTGATTTAGCCCCTCAAATCTTTAACCCAATTAGCGAAATATCCGAAACAGATCCTAATAGCCATGAACTAACCGTAAGAGAACAAATACAATTAGACACAATTAAAAAAATGTTTCCCTCATACGCCGTAGAAGGGCTAGGTTGCACCTCTTTGGAAGAACACATTATAGACACAGGGGACCATGAACCGGTACAACAAAAACACTACCCAATATCCCCTGCTATTCAAAATCTGATGTACGTTGAGGTAGATAGAAGAGCAATAGTTCATGGACGTCTCCGGTAGTATTAGTTAGAAAACCCGGGAAAAATCGTCTTTGTTTGGACTCAAGGAAAGTAAACGAGCTAACAAAAAAGGACGCGTATCCTCTACCAAATATCCAAAGTCTGCTAGCAAGAATAGACAAAACAAAATTCATTAGTAGTATAGACTTAAAAGATGCCTTTTGGCAGATCCCATTAGAAAAGGTATCACGAGAAAAAACTACTTTTGCGATTCCTGGTAGACCCCTGTATCAATTTACCAGAATGCCATTCGGTCTGTGTAATGCCGCTCAAAGAATGTGTCGTTTAATGGATAAAGTGATACCCCAAGAACTAAAAGAAGAAGTCAAAGTGTATCTCGACGATCTAATGATCGCAACAGAGACAAAAGAAAGACATTTTGAACTCTTAAAGCAAGTAGCAATGGCACTCGCAAAAGCTAATCTTACCATTAACGTAGAAAAATCAAAATTCTTTATGAAAGAGATAAAATATTTAGGCTACATAATAGGGGCAGACGGTACAAAACCTGACCCAGGGAAAATCAAAGCAATTTCTGAATACCCTGAGCTTAAATCATTAAAACAAACCAGGCGGTTTTTAGGAATGACCGGGTGGTTTCAGCGATTAATAAAGGACTACTCAACAATAGTGTCTCCTATAACAGACTGCTTAAAAATAAAAAGCAGTAACAATAAGTTTGTTTTCACAAAAGAGGCCAGAGAAGCCTTCACAAAAATAAAAGAAATTTTAATAACGGAACCTGTAATAGCTCCTCCGGATTATAATAAACAATTTTTCATCCAAACCGATGCCAGTCAATCAAGAATCGGAGCAGTGATTTTCCAGTACGACTCAGAAAACGAAGAACACCCTTTAGCGTACATGTCGAAAAAATTTAACGAAACATAAGCTAGATGGGCAGCTAGAGAGCAGGAATGCTTTGCAGTTGTCGAGGCCATTAAAAAATTCAGGATGTATGTAGAAGGGGTTAAATTCACGGTATTAACCGACTGTGCAGCACTTAAATGGTTAATGACTTGCAAAGACCATCACGGTAAACTTTTTAGGTGGTCTTTAAAGTTACAAGCATTTGAGTTCGATATACAACACAGATCGGGAAAGAAGAAAGTTGTAGCTGACACCCTCTCACGTTCTTTTGGGTTAGAAGAATTAACCTTACGTTGCCCAGACCTTGATCTAGACTCAGAAGCTTTCGAATCAAATAATTACAAAGAAATTCGAGAAGACATTATTGACAATCAGGATAGGCTACCTGACCTAAAAGTAATAGAGAACAAAGTATTCAAGAGTTGAATTCAGAAAAGACCAAGAGGTGTCAGAATTCAACCTATGGAGACTTTGGGTCCCAGAGGAATTAGTAAAGGACGTGATAAAGAACAATCATGACCCACCGCATTCGGCACACGGAGGGTTAGGAAACACATTATAGAATAAGAACTAAATATTACTGGCCCCGTATGTTTACGGAAGTAAAAGAATATATACAAAAGTGTACAATCTGTAAAGAAACCAAGCCTTCCAATCAGATTTTAAGACCCCTATGGGAAATAAACCGATACCCTCAAGACCGTTTCAAAATTTATACATTGACTTTTTAGGCCCATATCCTAGATCTAGATCAGGAAATACCTGCATATTTGTTCTTTTTCTTAATATGGTATAATCCGACCACTTAGGAAAGCAACAACTGCTAACGCTATAAAAGTTTTGGATGAAGCATTCAGTTTGTTCGGTTGCCCCGAATGCATACTAAGTGACAACGGAACACCATTAGTATCAAAAGATTTCGAGTCCTATCTTCAAAATTGCGGGATAGAGCATAAATTAACTGCTTTTTATGCACATCAAGCCAACGCAAGCGAAAGGGTTAATGGTTCAATTTTAAATGCCATAAGAGCTTATATAGATGACCAGCAATATAACTGCACAGCTCTTCGCGCTACGGTACATGAAGCGACGGGAATGTCCCCTTATTATATTCTGTTTGGGCAACAAATGATAACACACGGTAGCTCATTCAAGTTGCTTAGGAAAATGAATATGATCAAAGGAGAAGATGTAGAAATCTTACCTCCTCCTGGATCATTTCAAATTATAAAAGATATAGTTCAACGGAATTTAGAGAAGTCTAAGGAAAAAGGTACGAAATTATATAATAGAAAATGTAAATACGTTAAATTTAAAATTGGCCAGACCATCTATAGGAGAAACTTTGCACAAAGTGACTTTAGCAAGCACTTCAATGCCAAACTAGGGAAGAAATTTATACCCTGTATAGTACTGAAAATCATAGGAGGTAGTATATACGAAGTTAAGACTTGTTAGGGAAAAAACACTTTTATTTGAAGGTGTGCAGAGTTGTCTCACTATTTTTTTTTTATTAATCTAGATTGTAGTTAATTATAATTTATAATGTTTTGAATTAAATTTAATTTCACAATAGTGCTTCTCCTCAAAAAAATTTTAAAATAAAAATATTCTGTGTAAAAAAATTCAACATGCATTTTGTTACTGTAATTTCCTTTTGATATTTAATTACACCAACCAAACGCAACTAGCATATTTTACGTTCAGAATATTTTTATTCCAAAATTTTTCTGAGAAGCATTAAACTAAATTTTAACAAAAACATTTCAATAGACATTTTTTTTTAAAGACAACATTATTGTCACTTACAACCGTTTACTTTCAGAATCTTACGATTCTTATGTTCAGAGGAGAAAAATTCCCTTGAGCGGCAAAACATCAAAAGCACAAAACAACACACCTTCAGAGTTTTCCACTAGAGTTCTTATGTTCAGAAAGAGAGAGAAATTCCCTTGAGCGGCAAAACATCAAAAGCACAAAACAAAACAAAACAAAACCAAACACACCTTCACAGTTTTCCACTAGAGTTCTTAAGTTCAGAGAGAGAAAAATTCCCTTGAGCGGCAAAACATCAAAAGCACAAAACAATATAAAAAGCTTACACCTTCACAGTTTTCCACTAGAGTTTTTTGTGTAGGATCAGAAATTGTTTATAATTTCGTTTGTTGATAGAGAGGTGCAGAAATTTTGTAGCACACAAAAGGATTTATTTTTTGTTATTTTGCTTGTGTAAAATGATTACGCATGCGCAGTGCTGGAAATTTTTTATATGAAAAATAAAAAGCTTTATTACTTTTGTTCAAGCAAGTTGTGCTAGCACCAGATTAGCACCATAAAATTTGTTATAACTATAATTGCGGTGCGATAATGCTAAATTTTTAGTTTTTACTTTTTTTAGATTCTAACGCTATTTTGAAAATATTCAGAGTACTTTTGTTTGCCAGTATGTATTGAAAAAAAAAAATATTGATTTAAAAACTCTAGCTAGTTATAATTTATTTTATAATTTTATTTTGATAAGGTATTTTTTAAGAGAGTGTGCTCTGTACCTGGAGCACCTTAGACCGCTCGGCACTGCTATAGGTAGATACCACGCGAAAGATTTAAACCAGAACAAGAAATCGGATTAGTAAAAATTAATATAATAGCTAAAACAAAAATCATAATCATTTGTTCTATCCTTTATAAAATGGGAAAAGAAATATTTACTGTTAAAACACTAAATTCCCTTATCTATTTCAGGAACAAATTGAAAAGATAAAGGAAAATTAAAACAATCTAAATATCCTGCTTTATTCAAGAAAAATAAATAGGTGTGAACAACCCTAAGTAAAGTTAAGGAAAACAATTTATAAGAAGAAAAAAAAATAAAATAAAATAAAATAAAATAAAATAAATATATATATATATAAAAAAAAAGAAACAAAAAACAAAAAAAAAAGGAATATAATAATAAAAAAAAAAAAACAAAAAAACAAAAAAAAATATATATATATAAAATTAAAAAAATATAAAAAAAAAAATTCTTAGTAAGTTAGTCTAGTAGTAAGTTAATAAAGATTGTAAAAGAATATACATAGATAATAATAATCATAAAAAAAAAATAAAATAAAAGAATAACAATTCTTTTAATAGTATAAGTAATAAGAAATATTAAGTGGAAAGAAAAAAATCAAGCATTTGAAATAATCGAACAATCAAACAATAACACAATATACAAAATACACAAAACACACAAAAAAAAAATGTGTAAAGATTTATTTGGCTGCATCGGGATATCAATGTCCTGGATGACACAGCCTATAACCTATTTTCTATATCTAACAAGATCTATCCTGGCACTATTTCTGGCCTTATTGTTAGTAATGATACTCTGTCAAATTCGAAGCTACTGCCTACTGAAACAAATATTAGTACTATTTATCTTAGTACAACAAGTCCATTCGAGTGTAGTAATAGTACAAGACCTGTATAGGCCGGTTTACGACAAAACAGAACTAAACATTTATCCCCTATATGAAAAAAAAATTGAAATTTATGCTACAAAAATATTAAATTATAGCGTCGTTTATCCAATATTCGGACAATCATTGAAAAACATAGAGTTAATTCATGATTGTGAAGACGGAATATTAGTCCCTCCAATTTTAACCCCTAATGTTTCAAGTATAGCAATAAATAATAATAAAATAAGCCCTCTTAGCCTAGTAGGCCCAGATCCTGCAACAAACAAATTTTTTACAGAAATTAACAGAACACTAACACATAATGAAAAAACTAACATAAGAATGCTAATTTCCATATACCCAGAATTAAAAGGGTGGGCATATGGATAGAGTTGTTTAACTCTTTAAGACAATCTCTATACCTACATCAATGGGTAGGAAAATGTATAGCTACCAAAGAATGTGACGAAATTTATAAATTCTTAAACATAAAAATAGTGTACTGGACAGATTTATTAGCCCATAATTTTAACCCTCACCCAACTTTACTACCCCTACTGAAGTGCACTGGAGGAAACTTCCCACTCTAATTTTATCTTCTTTACAATTAAATTCCGAATGCCAATCCCTAGAACATTCACTCTTCTTTTGTAAATACTGTTACAAACAAAATTTCAAATTCCTGACTGTTAACTTCAATAACACTAATAACCATTTTAAATCAAATAGCAATAATATAGCGTATACAAACAAAGGGAATACAAATGTAACTTTAGAAACTCTAAATAAATGCCTAATTCTAACAACAGAGGGATTACAAGAGGTTCCCATTCATCTATGCAGAAAAGAGAAAGTAATTAAAATAGAGGAAATTTTATCCCAATACCATGTACAAGATATACCTAATGTATATAGTTTTGAAAATAACTCTTTAGACATGCTAATATTTAATAGCAGTAAAATAAAATTTAGCTCACTTAAAATAAATTTTACTTATCAAAATTTAGTAGATACGCTCACGAAAAAAACTTCAGAATTCGCTGATCTAGCTATGCATTTTAAGCCCCATATAGTAGCAGTACACAACACTAATATAGGTTTTAATACAGTAAACCTATTATTAATAATAACATGTATAGCTTATCAAGTGATAACAAAATATTCCCAGAAAATAAAAAATCAGCCAAATATACCCACTTTATCATTCCTCAAGTACGAGAAATAAACCCCGAAGAAACAAAATTCTTCCTGGAATTCACAGGAAAGGAAGAAAACAGTATTAGGGCCCAAAAATACAAAATAGAATCACTAACAGGAAATAACTACAAACTAAAAGACGATGTACTAATACTACAAAACGAACAAAACAAGTCATTACGTAAATTCGTAAACGTGAAAAATTTTAAAAGTTCAGCTAAAACATAAAAAAAAAAAAGTGACAAATAATAATTTTTTTTGTAAAGCAAAAATTATTAAATTGAAAACATTAAAAATTTTAATAAATAAATAAATAAAAGAAAAAAAAAGTTTTTTTACTCTAAATTGAAAAAGTAAATTCTATATCTTTTCTTTACTTTTCTTTAAATCTATTCTTTAATTAACAAAAGTGTTTCTTTGGGAAAAAAAAAAAAAAAAAACAATAATAATAAAAATAAATAATAATAAAAATTTTACAGATGTCCAATACACCTATTACAACTCAAGACTGCGAGGCAATGTTAGAAGCCTTCCAGTATCACGATCCCGACAGATTTCCAGTGGTACACCGAGGACCAAGGCCCTAAACCGATAAATATAGAGAGATTTTACAAGAAAATCAAAGAAAAGAAGCCAAAAATTCCAGTGATGGAAGATCCCCCTAAACTACTAAAACTAACACCAAAAAAAATCCACAGAATATCAGAAGAAGAAGCCCTCAATCCATCCCCAACATTGAACGCAATTTTTCAAGGAATAAAATTGGAACCAACGGTATTACACGCAGAGAAATGCCTTTTCATTCAATATGATTATATCAGTCATAGACTCCTAATCATAACGAAAAAATAGCCCTATGATTAAAAATCTTCGCGCAAGATGAATAATCTTTGCATATAATTACTACGTTATACATCGTGATTATCTTATGATTTACCTGAAATCATAAGTTATGATGCTTAATCATGCTAGTCATAAGTTATGATTAATACAAAAACATTTTTTTTTCACTTTTTATTTTATTTTCGGTGATTAAAATTCAGATTATTTACTTTAATTACTAAAATAATAGTACATAGTTGAAATTTTCTGTAATGTCGCTAAAAAAAAAATAAAAAACCAAAATTTTTTTGCTTTCTTCGGGATTCGAACCTGCGTCCTTAACATTACAAATAGCCAACACACCACAAAGAAAATGTGTATACCAAATTTATATTTTCTATTTTATGTACATTTTAAATTTCAATACCGTAGCTGAGTGGTAGTGTTGGCGGATTGCAATGCTAAAGACCCAGGTTCGAATCCGGAAGAAGACATAAGAAATAAAATTGTAAATTTAATAAAAATATAATAAATAAAATTTAATAAATTAAAAAAATATTAAAATAAAATAAAAAAAATTAAATAAATGAAAATTAAATAAAAAAAAATTAAATAAAAAAAATTAATAAAAAAAACTTAAATTTTATTTTCTTATGTAAAATAGCAGCCATTACTGGCTTTTAAGACGTAAGAAATGAAATCGATATTATTGGGTTGCAGGATTTATGATTTTGTAGTCATAGTGATTGTTTTTACCCTTAGTCATTGTTTATGATTAATTTTTACGGTTTATGATTAGTTATTAAGAGCTGAGTTCTCTGACTGCTTTACGCATATGTACAATCGTCATAATCATAATATCTGATTGGATTTCTCTCCGTGTAGGAACAATATATAGGTTTATAGTTCAAGGACCAATTTCGACAATTCAAGTGAAGGTTAAGAAAAATGGACAAAGAACATTAAGATGCAACAAAACAGGACTCTGTAAGGAAGATAGATACCCAAAGACAAACAATAAAGACATTCCCAGGCACAACAGAAGGCAATAAAAGCTCAGCAATTAAGAAACATTTTGAAAAGTAGAAGAGCATGGGACCCTAAGCTCAGGGCCGGCTTCTAGCCCCACAAAAAAAAAAGAAGAGAAAACAAAAAAACAAAAAAAAAATAAGAAAATAAAATAAAAATAAGCAAAAAAAAAAAAATAGAATCTTAAATTAAAAAAAAAAAAAAAAATTTTTTTGAACCGTTTCTTAGATTCAATCCACCATTTGTAATGAGTACGATTGAACCTAATTTGTTACGGTGTAAATGAAAACCCTGTATAAAATGTTTTTAATATACCCAATAAAATCAATATAATTTTGACAAAAAATAAGTTTTTACTTTTTTTATAGGTCAGAAATTAATTTTTTTTAACGCAGAATATTGAACTGCATTTACCTTTTTTTTATGGATTTTAAAGAAAAAAAAAAGAAAAAATGCATTGACAAAATCATATATAAATCAATGCATTTTCAATATGATTTTCATGTTATCTTTAAATCCAAAACAAAAAAGAATTTCATAACAAACAAAGATGTTACAAAATTGTTAACAAAACAAGATACATCAAACCAGATTGGCAACTCAAACAAAGTGCCCCCGCTAGTGTTATTATCAACCAGAAATGACCACTCTAGCAGACATCAGATTACGCATCTGACACACCAAATAAGACC